>PVKB01000880.1:0-324395 GCA_004027205.1 Ctenodactylus gundi
AAAACGTTGTATATTTTCCTTTGGGCTTTTTCATAATTAAAGTTTACTCAAGTAAGACTTTAAGAAAGATTAGTAATGAATGTATTTATGTACTGGGAAAAAGAAGTATTTAGAAGTGAAATGAACGCTTGAAAGTACTAAAATAAATACAAAAATTTCAAACAGCACCTAATAACTCTTGCTAAATAATCTAGGCAGAGTCAGTTTTCATTAGTCATGCATGAGGAATGGAAGTTAAAAAAATATATAAATTAGCATTTTTATTATGAATATATCCTGCCTGAAATATGCAACAAAATATTTAATAAACCTTGTATTATATTGATGCAAACTGTCTGCTACAAAAAGTTAAAATAGAGATCTTAAAATTTCTTTAAAAATCATTGCACTGTGATATATTTAGGAGAGTAAGCTATTGCCTTTCATTGCATTTTAGATTTAAGTTTATTTAAAGAAAAATCAAGCAATATAAAAGAAAATGAATACTTAACTCTGTTCAGCAAAAAACATCAAAGAAGAAGAAACTTCTAATGATGTCAGGGGCAAAGAGCTTCTATTGACAAAAGAGCAGTGTAAGATATCTACAGACATTATTACACAATTAATGTTCATTCAATAAATGCAGTATGTCCCACAAATAATTAAGAATATTTATTAATATTTACCATTTGTGAGACAATTGGAATCAAATATATTTTCTTAATCATCTTAGAGTGAACAAAACTACAAAAGAGAAAATATTATATTGAAAGTTTCAAAATGTAACAGGCCATTAATGGAAGATTTAGTTGTTATTCTTATTTTAAATTTGGAGATATAATTACACTCAATAAAATATAGTCTTGTTAAAATATAAAATAGAATGAGTTTGCATTCCAAATTTCTGTTATCTCTATGGGTAGATATAAGTATAAATACAATTATAGTTTAACTTTTGAATCTATGTTCTTCTATTTTGCTGTATTTTCTCATTTTATGACCTCTTCTAGATTTTTATAATTATTTTTCTCCCTCTTTCTCCTGTCTCCCCTGCCTCTATTTTCCTCTGTCTTCTCCTTTTGCTCTTCAATCTGGGTATCAGTTTGAATTTACCCATGCGCGATTTCAAAGACAAAAAAAAACGCTATTTAATCTCAACTTTGCCACCTATGCAAAAATAACACACCGCCTAAAAACTATCAATCTCCAAACTTCTTGTGGTACCTCAGCTCCATCGTCTAAAATAATAATCTGATTTTGCTCCAAGAACCTATAAAACATTTAGCAATGTACTCTTTTACCATAAGAAAGATGAATGAAATTAATCTATTAAGACAAGTGGAAGCTTGAGAGATTCTAGAAAGCTATTAGGTCAGACGCCATAAAGCTCTCTGCTGCCTCACTGGCTTCGATGTCCCATGCCACTGCCTTACTGGTCCAAGCATTGCAAAGCAGGTGCCCAGGTGAATTAGTTGCGCAAGTGTTTCATTAGGGGATTGTTTGTGAGAACAAATGAAGTGGGAGTGGTCTGGAGACTGGAGAGATTTCAGACTCCATGTAACTGTGACTTTTGTGTTAATGAAGGGGTTTGGAGAAAGACTGGACAAAAGAATAATAGAACAATGGTAAGTCCAAACAGCTTAGGCAATCTGGCCAACAGTCCTCAGGCAGGAACTGACAGATAGAACCTCCTCCATCTCTAAGGAGCAGTGTCATCCTGGTGTCTGTATTGCATACAGGCAGCTTTTTTAGAGCAACTCATGGGAAACATGGAATTAGCAGAAATGTGATGAGGAATTTCAGATCTCAGACGTGTGCTTTGTGTAGCTCCATATTCTCATGACTGCCAGAGCCCTTCCTTTGCACTACACAGATGAATCCACACACATACACAGATCATTAACTTTGTGGCCTTTCTTACACAAATCAGGAAGTTTCATGAGATTAGTTACATCTCACGTCACTGCTGTTTTATTTCAGGGATTCAAACTAGCATCGTCTCTCCAGGCCATTACCCACTGGCAAGACTGTTCTCCTTGACCAATCTTCAATGAGGCTCCTCCGAACTTCCTTCTTGACTAACTTGGTCACATCCTTCACCCCCCCCCCCTTCAGTTTTATACATAAAAACTAGTCAGCTTAATGAGATTCCACCCTACATGGCCTTGACCCACCTTCTGTACCTAGTCATGTTCCTTATCCTGAAATTTGATTTGTAAGTCTCTGAATTCGCTTCAGAAAGAAGCCTATTAGGTCAGTTTAGCTAAAACCATCAACCTTGATGTCTCCACTTAGCATTTTCCCACCTATCTATTCCAGCACTCTGCTCATTCGAAGTCTCAGTTGCATTTCTTGTGTTTGAAGTTTAGTATTACCTCTCTTCCTTCTAGAACTTAGTAATAGCAGCCAATCTCATACCATTATATTTACATAACATATGAACACTATAATAATGGTGACCAACAAGAGAAATATAATGTCAAAAGAACATCTGCACCATGCATGTATTAATTTACACAGTTATATAGTCAGAACAAAGACTTCACTGAAATATACTCAGGTACCCACACCCCACAAAGAATTATATATTCTCTAATATTAAAAATTAAGTAATTTGAGGATCAATATATATCATGTTTTTAAGATTCTCTTACTAGATAAGACCCTCTTAATAAACCCACATTGTCACTAAAACCAGGTTATCATTGAAAAGAGAAACATCTTTTGTCAGATATGTTTGATTAAATGATTATCTTCAACAGTAAACACTCACTAAATAGATAAGAATTCAGATAAAGTCATGTAGATATTATTTTGAGTTATAAAATAAACTTAATGAAAACTTGCAACATGACCAATCATCTACTCTAGACTATAATAAGTGAATTATTCTGTGTGTAGCAATTGTTTCATGATTTACAAAATTCTATGTTAATATTCTTTGTAAAAAGTACTTTTCCAACTCTAATGATTTACATTTCTACATGGCAGTTTAAATAATACTATGCAACAAATAATTTAAAAATCACTCACTGTAGTAGGAGGTAATATTTTTGAGCTAGTGTCAAAAAGGATAAACAAATCAATGGATAGATACATTCTGGTATTTATACATGGGTGGAAGGGTTGAAAAGAAGGAGGAAAAGAATTTGTAATTTTACCATGATATGTATATACACAAAGTACTCAAAATCGATGTAAACATTATGTATTGCATCTACCATCAAGAAATTGGGGGAAAAAGAATAAACACATGGCTGTGGGAATTCAGGAAAACAAGATCTATCAACTCAGATACTCTAAAACAAAAATCCTTTTCTTACAATTGCAAACTGTACTTATTAGTAGTACATATTTTCTTATTGTAATCTCGGACTTTTTAACATTTTTTAAGTCAGTATCACATTTCCCCCCATGAATTCTCCCAAAAGTCAACAAGCAAGCTAAGTCACACTTCAATTCTGTGACTTCTGCGCTACAATAGTCTGCAAAGGGAATATCTTAGATTAGGACAACTGTTGTAAACGGGGACAGAAGAAAGGTGAGTAGGCGGCAGCTCACGAAGGCAGACCCAAGCACTGCTTAATGGGGTTCAAGCAAAATGGCATTTAAGAGAGTACAACAGATTATATAGTCTCAGACGTTGGGGAAGAAGGGGAAAATGACGTTTCCCTTATTTCAACCAATCTGACTCCATCTCCCCATTTCGTCTCAGTTGCTCTTGGTTGAGGCAGATTGCGAGTTAGCTGGTTCCACCTCCTATGTGCATATATGTGATCATACATCCCACAGACAACATAAATATAATTGAAAGCTATCCTCTCAAAAAAATAAAATGACAATAATTCTTACATTTTTTAATTAAAAATTAGAATTCTGTGCCTTGGAGCAATTTTCAAAGAAAGGTTTTCGGTGGAGTAAAACAAGTGTAGCTACATATACCTAAGCTCAGTTTGACCTACATGGCCCAGTTAATGGCCTATAGGAGAGAAGGCATTGCCTCAAGATGATGTACAGGGGCTCCAGCATGCCAAACAGTGAGTCTGTGTGGGAAATGTTAAGAAACTAAAGACTTTTTTTTTACATTCCTTCCTAGACATGTTTTTCATTAACTAGTAAACTATTTTCTGTAAATAAAATTATTTTTTCTATTAACTTACATGTCCACAGACATTTTATCTTTTTTTTCTAATATTATACGGCAACATCTGCTAACAATTGCTTATTAAATTTCTTCAGTCCCCATGACTCTACCAAAAAATTTAATTATCTGTTTTCAATACTCTTTTAGGCTAATTAAAGAACTTATATTAAAGAACTTCATACTGAACACTTTAGAAAAAAAGTCCTTACTTTTTTATCAGCTTTTTTTTTTTTTTAAACTGCAGCATGTCTTAGTTCTCAAAGATAAATTTATTCTTAGATCATTTGTTTGTCTGGAAATCCTAGTATATTCCCAATCTTAAGTTCATGGTTTTAGAGCTGATGTTCTAAACATTTTTCTTTTAAAGAGAACAAATGTCTCACACAATTATAACATGGAAGTATATTCATTTAGTCCTTATACAAGTATTTATTGACCGATTTCTATATGCTCGACCATAGAAATTTAGAGCTACAGAAGTAAAGGTGAACAATTTAACAATTTTGTTTTGTGATAAGGATACAATTTCATGAGCCACTAAAGTAATGTCAAATGTGATAATTAATAAAGTTCCTTACTATGACAAAGTGTAAATTTAAGTAGTTGTTTTAGGGAATAATTTTTCAGTATTTAAACAAACGAGATGCAGAGAGTGGAATACCTTGAGTGTCTGATACTAGTATATCTCACCAGTATTTTAGTTACTTGTTCACTGCTCTGACAGAATAGCTATCATCCACAACAGCAGGGAGGAGAGATTTATTTTAGCTCACGGTTTTGGGTCTCAGTCCATTCATGGGTGTCGGACAATGGTGGAAGCACATGCCAGAGGCTCAGTCAGAGGAAAGCGGCCGTGGCGTGGAGAGCAGGAAGGCAAGTGAGTGAGGCAGGGCAAAGTGAGCTTATACCCTTCCAGGCACTGTCCCTGCAATTCACCTCTTACAGAGGGAGCCCCAGTGGCCCACCCTTTCTGGCTAGGCCCCGCCTAATAGCACAGGTTCCATAGGCGCTCCATAAAATCCAAACACATGAGGTTTTTGCAGAACATTTCAGATCCAAACCACACCAATCAGTAAAATATGGTGAGACTTGCTGCGAACTATCATGTGACACTCAGATACAGCAATGTAAAGGCATCTGTAGATGAGTCCTAAAAGTACGTTGACTGAAGTCCAAAAATATGAAATGTATGCATAGATATAATGTAAATTCATATTCTTAAAATTAGAATGTTTATACCCCCCAAAATATTCATACATAACTCCATATTCTAAACAATGGAGCAGAGAGATGCTTAAAGAATCAAACAAGGAAGTGACACTAGAGACAAAAGCCTGTAAAAGAGTAAAGCAGAAATAATAAAACAGTTGAATATTAAAATAGAATAAATAATAAGTATGAATACACAAGTAGCTGATAATTTTACAGACTGGCAAGTGTTTCTAACTAGATTCTCTGAGTCTGAGATGAAAAAAAGTACAAAGAATAGAACAACATGAATTTATGGTCAAATTGTTATAAAGTAATATAACTAAACAACATCATTAGTAATCAGGAATTTAAATGTGAAGTAATGATACGGTATTGGTTTTCTTCTCATAAAGTGGCAAAAGTCTTGAAACAATTTGTTAATGTTCAGTATTGAAGAAAATACAGGGAAAAAGAAAATTTGTAAAGTGCTTAAGGGACTACAAAGTTGGGAAATAATGTTGTTTGTTTGTTTTGTTGCATTTTTATTCTGAGACAGGGTCTCATTCTGTAGTACAGGGTGTCTTCTGAAAGGCAGAGAATAGTGGAGCATCAAAAGAGAAATGGGGCGAACATCCCATCTTCAAGACCTACCCAGACACACCCTGAGTTATGCTTTACTAATCCTTTAGGCCAAGAAGTTGGTAACCAAGCTTAACCTTCACAGTTCATTTGAATAAGAAGAATATTTTATATTTTTCAGAAGAAGATTTTATACTCCTAAGATAGACAGGTGAAATCTTCACTGTTTATGCAGCAACTCTCCAAGCTGACTTTAATTATTATGTGCCACAAACACGTATTATTAAAAAAATAATGTGGATCAAAAAAATAAATAAAAAGTTTACTTGAACAAAGATTCATTACTCAGGCAACACTATACCAGAAATGTTTCAAAAGCTCCCTTTTTTAAGCTATGTTCTTGTTGCTGGGGAAAAACACTCACATCCACAACTTAAGGGAGAAAAGATTTGTTTAGCTCACAGTTTCAGATCTCATATAGTGCATTCATGTGAGCCAGCAACAGAAGTCGGAGAACTGCTTAAGAAATTGTGGAGAGAAACCAAGTGCAACAGGAACACTGCGAATCTAGGGGTGAGCTGATGTCTGGAGACTCAGGCAAAGCCAGGGTCTTCCCAGAAAGAAGCTGTAAGAGTGATTTTTCTTTCTTGCTTTACACACTTCAAGCTGCACCTCAAGGTGTCTCTCCCTCACTTCCTGTCCCGTGATTCAACCACACACTTGAAAGCTCGGCCCTGGATGATCCACCAGTCTCAACAAATTATTGCATTCTCTGCAGATCCCACCACAAACGTTCCTCTCTTCCAGCCAGGCCCCACCTCCCAACAGCACATGGACTCATGGTTATTGCACTACATGTAAATACATGAGGCTTTTTGGGGGAAACACTCCAGATCCAAACCACAGCACACCCTCTAAGGGCCCTAGGTGGAGTCTTTTTATCGAGGACAAGAAAATATTTGATTGACTATAGTTACAAAGCAGCTTTATTTGATCTATCTTAATTAAAAATCTTTAGTTATGTAATTACAGACTGGCTGGTTAAATAGGTTAAGATTAAGATCTTGTTTGGTGACGGGTTGTTTGTTTTTGTAAGCATTTGCAAGAAAGAACTTAGGTCTGGTTTATGTTTACAAATTAACTTGTTAATCTGTTAATGGCCTGACTGATTTTGTATTCTCAGAAATTCATCAAATATGGTCTCTATTTTAATTCATTTACAAACTCTTTAGGTGCACTAGGAACAGTTTTTTTTCTGTTTTTTTCTTTTTTAAAAAATATAATACCTTCTGACTTTGAACCCCTAATAGTTACACACTACATCACTTATTTAGACATTTCTTTCACTAACTTCTCTTTAAATTTCTCAAATGCTTCTTGACATTAGTGTCAAGAACCAATCAGCCTTTCCTTTCTGATCTCCTCCCAGGTACTTCACCATCTGTGGTTATTTTCTTATTTCATAAAAGTAAATTCTTAAAATAATGTTATTTATTTAATACACTTATTTTTATTTGACTCAAACTTTACTCATATTTCCTAGTTGCAACAAACAATTCTTTATAATTGTCGTGGCTTAGTATGGGCAAGCATACCAACCAATACCTATTTACTCTAACCACTAATGCTTATAAGTATAAAAGAACACATACTGTGTCAATTGAGAGGAAATAGATTTTATATCAACTAAACTCTTGTAAATTAGATTACAAACAACCCAGAGCGCCATTGTACTGAAGTAATCAAAAAATTACATTATTAGACAATTGCTTGCAGATGTCACAGACTTGGGATTTACTGCATATATTTTATTGGACAGAAATCGTCATAAACATGTAATAAAGGAGGGGTGATCAAAAATGGAGTTAGTATTTAAGTAAAAGCATTTATTACTATTGAAGGCACCATTACTATTAATCTCTCTTAAAATACACAAGATACTCTTGCTCTCTTTAAATACACTTATATCTCTCTTTTTAGCAATGTGTTTTTACGTATTTAACTTTACTTGATTTAAATATTTATTGTATTTTTGATCTTCACTTGAACAAACAATATAGGTTACATAGAAGGAACAGGAAGAAAAAGTCAATGACTCAAAGTTGCCATTATTTTGGGTTGGGAAATCTAGCTATGTATAAACCAACTGAATACTACAGAAGACATCATTTTATGATGGGGACTTTTGAAGACAATGCATTTCACACATGAAATGTACCTATGCTGGATGATAAACATGCTTATTTTTTCTCTATTCTAATAATTTTATGTTTATATATAGAATTCAAAACATCATGTGCACATTTATGAAAGCAAATTAAAAGTTTCAGTGTTAAGAATAAATCTCTAATCTCTAATAAAAATACTAGTATATATTTTCATTAAGTAGTAGTGTCTCACATCAAACCATTTCCTCTTATTATCAAATACAATTTATCTGAGCACTTTCTCTTGACTTCCTTGACTCTCACGCATGCATTGTCACGGGTGTTAAGTTAACCTGCCTCTCGCAATAGCAATCTTTGAGGTAGAGTGCGGTGAGCACTCTCCTAATAAGATCTCCATTAGAGCTGAAGCATTATCCTCCGTATAAATTGAACTTTGTGAGATAGCTCACCCTTCCCTCTATGAAACCCCTATGTCAACTTTTTTATTACTACACTTCAGAGCAAACTAATAAACTTTACTCTTAAAAGTAAGCTCTTAAAATAACTTTATTTAATAAACTTATTTTTATTTTACTCTTAAACTTTATATTATACTTTCTAGTTGCAACAATCAAGTCATTCTTTATTAAGTGTTGGGGCTTAGTGTGGGCAAGCATAAAACTCTATTAGATTTTTATGACATATTTGGGGTGGCTATTAGATTTTAAAGAAAATATTTCTAAACATACGGCATATACTTGATAATTTTAATATTGGCTTCTTTCAGTTTGAGTATACACAAAATAGACTCTAAGTCTATTAGAAATTTCATTTAATAAACCATTACTAATAAGTTAGCCAATAGGTTCTCCATATATGTACAAGTACTTACAATTATATTCTGTTTTCACATGTGAGTATATGTATGTATATTTCCTTTATCTGAGATTTATCATGACAGAAAGTTGGTTATTATTTGTTTTTTACCCAACAGGCAACACCAGTAATTTCCACAAAAAAAGAGCCGAGTAATTTTGAATAAATATCATGTGTCATAATATTCAATTTAGCAAGTCACAATAGTTGAATCTTTAAAAAAGAGGAGAAAATAAGGTCATCAAAACACTGAGAATTCTGCAAACTTAACAATCTTGGTGACTTCTTTACTCAAGTAGAAAATAGCTTTTATTTATGAAAATTCACCTATCACTAATATTTTGTAATTTAAACAAAATTAGTAAAAAAAAGACAATCGGAAATTACACAAAATCTAATCTGTGTAACTTCTGCCCAACCTGTGTAACATTTCATGGAAAAACACCTGATAATATCTTGCATCAGGGTTACCTTGGTCACTTTCTGCTCGCTGCTACACCATACGTAATATATACAACCTACGGGAGGAAATGCTTATTTTAGCTCACATTTCAGAGGTCTTAGCCTTTATATTGTTGCTGGAAATAAGGGCACTATAGAAAGATATTGTAGACAATAGTTTCTTCCAATCACACTTTAAATGGTCCACCCTTCCTTGCCCTACTTTTTAAGATCACAGGGATATCCAGGAATTCACCACCATGATATGATCACCTTCCAAACACATGAGGTTTTGGAGGAATATTCCAGGGCCAAAGCACAACATTCTGTCCTTAGTCCCCAAAAGAATTATTTTCATCCCATTATAGAAAATGCATTTAATATATCTTAGAGTCACCGAAGTCTTACCTATTCCAGCACTGCTACAAAGTTCAAGCCAAAGTCTTCTTTAGGACTGAAGACAAGAGTTATATTTGTGAGCCCTTGTGAAAATGAAAGAAAACTGAAACACATTGAATTATAATTGCATTTTACTTTCAAAAGGAAGAAAAATGAGGACAGAAAGACTGAACAAAAGGAAGACTGAAATCCAGCATGGCAAGAACTAAATCCTACAGCACAGAGCTCGAGCTGTGGTCAGATAGGCGCCCCAAAGGATTAGGGGAGCCCCACCCCTGGGCATTGCCTCTGGCTGCAATCTTAGTGTGGCTCCTCTCTTAGGCTAGCTCTGCTCACTCATAGCCTGTGGTCTTTCTCAGCATACAATCCATGATCCTGTTGCCAAATTTTGAAATCTCCACTGCACGGTCAGCTTCACATTTACAACTTTATGAACTTTCCTCTCAGAGGCACGCTGCCTGACCTCCTACGTCGTCTTTTGAAATCTGGGTGGAAGTCTCCAAGACTTCCCAATGCTTGTATTCTGCATGCCTGTAAACCCAGCACCACATGAGTGATGACAATGCCAACCGCTATGGTGATTTGGATCTGGAGTGCCCCCAAAAGCTTCATGTTCCTATGAGTACCGTGTAGAGTTGGGAGTTAGTTTTAGCTGGAACAGGCGGATACTTAGGGTTTGACCTGGAGGGGTGTGTGTTGGTTCCACCCTTTCTCCCGGTCTTTCTCTGTTCCACCTGCTGTGAGGATCTCTGTGTCCTGGAACCCTGGGTCCAGCCTTGCCTTCTGATTACACCATGTTCCAGCTGCCCACCCCTGAATGGACTGAGACGTTCTGAAACTATAAGCTGTAATAAATCTTTCCTCCCTAAGTTGCGGATGTCTTGTATTGAGACAACCACTGACTCACACAATAGTGTTTTTTCACTTGGATAATGGCTACAGCAGCCTCAGAGATTTTGAAAGTCAGAAATCTGGAAGAATGAACTCTGGCGAACGTCCCCCTCTACCTTCCTACAGAGAGCCCTGGGGCACTCTTCTCAGAGCAAAGTCTTTCCCTTTTGCACCCCTGAACTGGTGAAGAATAAAGTCTTGTTGATTCCTCAGATGCCCTTAAGGCATTTTTCCTATGGTCCTGATGTCAAAAACTGAACCTTTTTTTTAAATGCATCTTTTGCTTCAACTTTGCAAGTATTTTCTTTTCTGTAAAGATGAAAACTTTTTTGCATCTTGCTTTTCTTCTGCTTTTCAGAGCAGACCAGATTAAAAGCTGCAAGCCTTACTGATGTAACTACTTATGCATTGGGCTACCTTTAAATTTTCTCAGCCAGATTAATTGGTCCACTGCCCTCAATCTCAGGTTTTCTTTTGCCAGAGAATATCAGCATGCATAGTTTCTAAACCAATAGGTCATAGAGTCCTCCATCTCACTTGAAACTTCATGGTTTTGGCTTATACAATCTGCATTTCTGTCTGCAATCTAGTCTTCTGAATTCTCAAAAAAAAAAAAAGAAAAAAAAAAAGAAAAACTCCCATCAAGCTTAGCCTGTCAATTTTAAGGCTTATCTAACTAGCATCTCCAAACCTCTACAGTCTCTTTCCATAAACCAGCTCCAAAGGCTTCAGAACCACATGGCCAGTTGAAATCAGTAATGGTCCCACGTTTCTGGTACCAGTTCCTGTCTTAAGTCACTTTTTCATTTCTGGGGAGAAAATTTGCTTTAGCTCACTTTTCAGGTATCTTAGTCGATTCAAAATGGTATGGGTAGAATTGCATGGCAGAACAGTGCTGCTTATAGCATTGCAAGAGGAAGGAGAAGGATTGGGGAGAAGCTGGGGTAAGAGTACACCCTTCCAAGTCACACTTTCAGTGATCCATCGGCCTACCCAGATACCACATTTAAACAGTTTAGAAAATTAACAGACTGATTCCATGAATCACCTTCTCAACAATTGTGACTTTTGGGGAACAATTCATATCCAAACCATAGCATTCTAAAAACTCAAGGAATAATGATTTTAGAGGTAAATTTTAATATTAGGTATTTTGCCCATTTTAAATTCACTCTCCTTCCATAATCTTCAAGGCAAATGATTATCCTATAATTTTTGAAAGATTCTAATTATAAAAGTATAACAGATTTAAGAGACCACTAATAAGCATACATTCCTTATGAGAGAGATATGCAGAAATTATTTCAGAAAGTAAAATACTATCTGCTTTTAAAAACATAAGATGAAGTTTCAGCAGATTAAAAACATGACTTCCAGAGATTCCGTCCTCCTTAGTGTCTACCATAAAATTGCCTAAATATATTTCTTCCTTTTATTCTGCTCCAACACACAGGTTTCTTTCATTTTTAAAAAGTTGTATTTGTTTTTTTTCTAACAATTTCATACAAAACGTTAATTTCTAACCAATTTGGTTTGGTATGAGTTTTTTAAATGGCTAATAGTATTATCAAATGTTGAGAACTGATGAGATAAAAGTTTGCCAAATGAGATCACATCATATTTTAAGGAAGGAATACACACATACTCTCTCACACACACAGACATCATATATATATGACAACAGACATCATATATATATATATATATATATATATATATATATATATATGACATAATGAGGAATAAAAAAGGAAATGTAAATATTGCAACATTCAATAAAATGTTTCCAATTATAAATTAAAGAAAATATACCTAAGGAAAAATCAGACACGTGACAAATTAGCATATTGTTAAAAAACAAATTTCCTGGAAGATTTAAATCTATAAATGATCTCTCAGTTACAAGCAACATAGGTTTATGTGGAAAGAGACAAACAGTAATGTTTTATGTGTTGAAAAAGCCAAAATATATTTAAAATATTGCGTAAATGTATGGTGATTTGTTGACCTTGCAAAACAGCATGTGTAGAATGGAGCCAAGTTAGTGAGGGTGCTGCAGAAAAAATTGAAAAAAAAAAAAGATTTAGTTTGACAAGGATGAAATGTTTGATTTGGTCTCATGAAATGAGAACAAATAGAACCTTCTTAAAGTTACCTCTCTCTACCAAGGCTTTTGTCACCACTTTTTAGATTTCCTTTCAAATAATTTTCATGTGATTAAATTTGAATCCTATCTTTTATTAAGTTCTGGCTATGCAAAATACCCCCGGAAGGAAAATTAATTTATTCTTCAATTATCCTCTTGAGATAGCTGTATCAGGCATACTTGAGTAAAATGAACGATGCGCAGTTTTATGCCAATTAATCTAGTACATAATCTTGTAAAGAAAGTTAAAGTTCAAAAATTATATAATGCAATACTAGATAGCATTTTTCTTAAAATTGACAGTAAAAATGGAAAGGTATTAATATCTATATTAGAAGGGAAGAGAAATTGAAGCATAGTAAATATATCTTCATGGGGTTTTATAACTGGAAAGATCTGTTTCTTCTGAAGACTCATAAACTATTCAGTAGATGTATATTATTCTAAATGTCGTTGGACATTAATACCTGCATCTATGGGACAGATGTAACCTAATTTGAAATCATTTTAATAGAATATTAATTATGTGGTGTCAGGACTCTTGTTGTGCTTTTGAAAACTATGTTTACATATTTTGTCATTATTTTTAAAATCGATTTATTGTACCCATAAGTGTTTCAAAAGGCAGCCAATTAACAAGATATTTATTTATTTATATATTTATTTATTTGTTAGCACAGGCTAGTCCTGAACTTACTATGGAGCCCAGGCTGGCCTTGGACTTACAGCAAACCTCCTGCCTCAGCCTCCTGGGATTACAGGTGTATGCCATCAATGTCCAGTTTATTTGTTGCTAGGGAATGGAACTTGGCTACTTAGCACCTGACTTAGCACTTGCTAAGTGAGGTCTTCAACTGCTGAGCCATTCCTCCCACCCTAACACAATATTCTCATATAGACATCAGATATACACTTTTGACACATTTTTTGCATGATTCCAAAGATAGCGCATTTTTAATGATTAGTTTTAAAAGGGTAATCCCAAGGCTTATTGTATCAGCCTAACTTGGGAGTAACTGAGTCAGATCCTGAAACGATGGTGTTTATCAGTCAGCTTTTACAAGTCCTCAGGGTGATTCTGATGGAAGTAATGAAAACACATTAGATAACAAGGTATATGTATTGTTTTACCAAGATACTTGTAGTTCACATAAAATGATATTTGATCTTTTTGGAATATTTATTATAACAAGGTTGCAACTATGCATTGTATTACTTGTTTGATAACAGAGGACTTCCTCTACCACACAAACCAACGCTATGATAAATCTAAATGGACATGAAACAGATTTATTCTTCAATTCACAAGTGACAATGTATTAAAAGCAAGAGAAAATAATAAAAGAGAAATATATAACCTGTAAATAGTGTAAAATATTGACTAGCATATTTTCTGCATAAAAATGCATAATTTTGTATCATATTGGCAAGTAAGCCTTAGCTTAAAGCTATTTGTGTTTATATATATGCGTGTGTGTGTTTTAATATTAGTTTTCACTTTTTCATTTGAAAACTTGTCTGTTCCATTTATATTTTTAATTTTTAATTTCTTTAAAATTTTTGGTTGATGTATTGTGTCAGTAGATGTTCATTAGAAATCAAATGATGTTTTGATTCAACTGTGTGTTGGCCAATGGTCAGCTCAGCATAATTGACATATTGATTTGAACTTTGATTTTTTATGGTATGTTCAATATGTTTCACCTAACTAAGTTGAGATCTTTAAAGTTTTTTTTGATAAAAATTGCGGGTGTAAACTACATTTTCAAAATTATAAGAGATTATGCCAAGTTCACCATTGCTTCTTTGACGAAGAAGCTCCTAGAAGATATTGAGATTTCTTATCCTATGCTTTTTCACTTATTAATTCTATTCTGTTTTATATTTTTTAATTAACAAGCAATCCTGAAAATGGTCTAAGATGGAGGTCTACCTGCTAAAAATTAAAGAAAAGCCACTAATACTTCTATATATAAAAAACTTGCATAACTCAAATTCTGAAAATATAAGAAATGATGTGCAAATATTGATTCTCTCAAATGTTAAGGAGTTAACCTAGATGTTGCTAACTGATGAATGCATAAAGAAAATGTGTGGGCTGGAGAAACGAAATGGCTCAGTGGTTAGTGCGCTTGCTATAGTACCTGAGTTCGATTCCCCAGCACAACATAAACTGGGAGTGGTGGCCCATGACTTTAATCCCAGCACTTAGGAGGCTGAGGCAGGAGGATTGTCCTTAGTCCAAGGCCTACCTGGGCTCCATAGTAGATCGGGACCAGCCTGGACTAGAGAGTGAGACCCTGTCTCTAAAAAAATAAATGTGGTAAATACACACTGAGATATTTATGAAGCCATATCTAAAAAAAAATATCAGTTGCAAAGAAATGAATGGAACTTCAGATCATCCTACTAGGTAATTAAGAGAGACTCAGAAAAATAAGAAAAACATATTTTCTCGTATAAGACAAAACTAAAATGTAAATGAAATAATCAATTAATGGCAGAACACTAGAAAGTAGACTCTGGGAGATAAACAGGGGATCAGGGGTTGAGGATGGGCAAAAAACCCACAGGGACATGAAATGTTTGACCAGACTACATTGTATGAATGTATTATTTCCCTTAAATATCACTGTCCTATATTAAAAACATGCAGTAATTTATAAAAAAATTAAAGAGAAATATATGCATACTCTTTTAGAGCTTAGAACTACCACTGAAGGATAGTAGAAACCTCTAAATTCCCAACTGCTGGCTTGTGACTTAGAAAAAATGCATCTTTATAATTCTGGTGTAAATATGGAATTTTAGCTAAGAAGAATCTTTAATAAACCATTGAAATACAACACCACAAATTTCTTGATCCTATTAAATATATTAACTGAAGCAGGCTAAATATTCTATGATAAGCTAGGTGTAGAAACAAATAAGAATAAGTTTTATTCTAATAGCAATTTCAGAAGAAAATATTGATTAAAAATAGTTAATTTTAAAAACATTTATCATACTGCAAAAGTTTTAATGCATAGGTTTAAAAGTATAAAGACATTTTAAGATGTTTCCTCATTTCCTCACTATGGTTTAGTTTCCTTCAAGTGCCTGGATTTCTACACAATGAAAACAATTTTTGGCATTATAGGTAGCGAGAATTTCAACATAATAACTTCCAAAATTGTCTTGATCCTTTATGAAATACAAAAACAGTAGAAATGTTGTTCTTCAAAATAATGATGGAGTTTTCATACATTGGAAAATAGATTAAATTGATTTCCTTTCTAAGATCTATTGTTTCTCAATCAGTTAATTAATCTTTTTAACGTTTTTCTTTTTTATAAGGATATGTATGTATGTGAAACACAATGGCTATATCGAACTTGAGAACTGGTGCACATATAGATTGCATCAACCTCACAATCCCTTCTCCTCTCCATTTTGGTCTCCCCACACCCTCCCTCATCACAGTACGCTTATTACAAGACAGCGAGGCACATCTTTCTATCAGAAAAAAATTAAGATCCTTTACCTGTGTCCTTAAATTAAGGGTGTGAAATCAGAAAGCGTGTAAATAGCCATGCTGTCTTGTAATAAGCATAATGTTAATGCTTTTCAATACAATTAAATCCAAATTCAAAATTATCCATTGAAGTTACATCTTCACATATCACAATTTTTAAAGTTGAAAAGCATCCCGGTTAGAGCGATGTGATAGTTAAACTGGATAAAGTCATGATGAACCATGTATAATGTGGTTTTAGTGAAGCCAGGTTATTTAATTATTTTGAACTTGTGTTGTTTTGCTTTTGCTAGAATGGCAACTATTTTCATTTTCCCCTAAATATTTAAAGAAGTGAAATATATGAGTAACTTTAAAGACAATCACCAGTTGTTATCTTTCCTTTGCTTATGGACTTATGTAACTTTTTTATCTTAACTAAGAAAGCTTATGTCTCATGACAATAAAAAGGGATTTTTGAGGTAATTTTTGAAAATATGCAAACTGTCAAATCCAATGATTTTAATCAGTTTGGGTAAACTTTACAGATAATAGTAACTATTTTGATTTTTACATAAATTGCCACCGATTTAGATCTGTGCACTCATATTTTTAACTTATTGATGCTCTACTGTGAAGTAGTATTTCGTTTAACTTTAAGATAATACTCAGCTAGTATGACTCAACTAGTTGGTAATGTGTCTGTGTGGTACCTTGGCTTTACTTTCTAAATTCACACAATATACCTTTTGGCATGCTTAACTTCCTGGTAACATGCTCACCTGCATCAATTTTGTTTTGGGGCTTTTGTTTATTTGTTTCTTTTTTAGATCCACAGAACATGCGAATTTTTTGACAAGCCTTAGAAAGATGACACTTATCTTTTTCCCCTTTCCTCTGTGTTAACGATGTATTTAAATAAACAGTGGTCAGTGGAACATTTTGTCATCAATAGATATTGAGTGCTTCAATATCTACTATTACCATGTGAAAAACATATATGATTATAAGGCTGTGTCACTAAAGATTTTCATTCTGATTTTTTCACAAACAATTGTAATGTTCTATTGTATGAATGTGCTTCATAATGAATTATGGTAGCAATAATTTCTGCACATGATCAAGAATTTATTGCAATATTTCTTTTCCTGTTCTTTTTTTTTTTAAGTTTAGTATTAACAAATGGCAACAAGTAGAAAACTCAAAGATTTTAGAAGGAAAACTTCCAAGATACAGATTTGTGATTCTTAGGATGTGATACTGTTGGATATGATTCTAAAAACTTTTTGAGCATTGTCAAAGTTGTAAGCTTCATAAAAATGGACATTACATTTATAATGTCCATATATATATATATATATATATATATATATATATATATATATATGCTACCACTGGTGTGAAGTTCTTGACCTTTTATTGTATTTGAAAATCTTAAATTAAGAATTTTGTTAACTTACATTTTATGGATTAGCACATTGTATTACTGCAAGAAATATTTAATTTTCAGCACAGTGCAAATGTCCTCTAAATGCCTATGTCTTTTCCTTTTTCTAATTTCATTGTGCTTTAAGACACATTTTAATGTATTTTTCTCATTTATTAAAACTTGTCTAATTGATATGAAGCCTTATTATTTTATTCAAATTAATTTTTCACAATGAGATATTTAAATACACTTTAACATACACTGAGTTGATTCTGTTCTGAAAATGTTCCTAAATTACATATGTATTAGATTGGGACTCATACGTTTTTATCTAATGAGACTGCTTAACTAACTGTCTGATTGGAGTATAAATTGAATGATTTCTAATAGAATTTTAGATGTGTTATTTTGGGATTATATTGAAATAGATCTAGGCAAGTAAAAGATAATCTCAGTAGGAGTTAACTGTACATTAATCTAAAATCTACTGAGCAAATTTTTATAAAAAATTAAAAGTCAAGACAAAATATAAAAAAGTCACTAAGTAATTTAATAGTGCATATTACACTTATGTTCACCCATAAATTTTATTAGTGTATATTTGTGATATGTAGTAATTACATCCATCTGGGGAATATTGATCATTTTCCTTCTTCTCCTCAGCTCCCTACAATTTCTGTCCTCTTCCCATTTCCACAACATTTTCTTCCCAATTGTATATCATCTCTTTTTTTATATATTTGGTTGTTAAATTTAAAAGATGAAAATGTACTGTGTTGGGAAATTATTCTAGTACACTTACTGCCACATTAACAGCTTCTATTCATATGTGAACATATCAATTACATATATTTACTAGCTTAGCAATTTTGTTACTTGAAATAAATAAAACTTTGAGAAAAAATAAAATGCTAAAGACTTTTTCTATAGTTTGTGTCACTATCTGTTTGCTGTTAGACACAACATTTTTATAGATAAAAGGCCAAGTAGAACAAAGTGAAATGTTGGATATTAATATGTTAATTCAATAGGAATAAAACCCTTTTTGATCTTCTAAGATTGGGCTTACAGTAATAATGTACCTATTTTCAATCTCTGGAGATTTTTTATGTATTAAATTAACTCACCTCTTATTGTTATGGAATAAAGTTTATCTCTAGGAATTTTAAAACATGATTCAATTCATGCTGATAAGATTATTACAGCTTAGGCAACATATTGTCTCATCTGTATCAAGCCAAGTCATTATAATAATAACCAGATACCAATAGACAAGTTGATATGAAGCCTATATAAAAATCTGAAATAGCAAAGAGCATTTATCTATTGTTTTGTCTATTAATATTTGGTAAAATTTTTTGAAATCTAAGAGTTAAAAAGGTTTTGAAATATTTAATTAATGCTTTCATAACAACATGAAATCACTTTTTTTCTAAATTACTTCTGGAATTCACAACCTTATATACTGTGAATTCAAGTTTTAATACTTTCCAACCTTTGGGAATTTGAGTATTTTTTTCTTCTAGTTTAGTTACTAGAGTATATTTGTTTTCAGCACATAGTACCTGAATCTTATTCAGATAGGCCTCAAAATATATTTCCCACTGCTCAAAGATAATGATAAGATTGTGTGTTTATTTGTGGGTGTAGAGAACCAAATATTTTACTTTTTTAGTATTAAAACCCAACACTTAATAGAAATATTATTCTAGACTTATGACAAACATTCATTGTTACATTGTTTTACACAGTGTGTGTGCATTTCTATATGCAAACATAACACACAAATACACAAAGAGAATAAACACAAGTCGTATGTATTTTTTTTCCTTTCTTAAACTAAATTGGATAGTCAGGTGTTACATTTAAATTTATTTCTTTGAATTACCACAGATATATTTGCTGTGCTCAGTTGAGAACAA
This sequence comes from Ctenodactylus gundi, assembly GCA_004027205.1. Classification (NCBI taxonomy): domain Eukaryota; kingdom Metazoa; phylum Chordata; class Mammalia; order Rodentia; family Ctenodactylidae; genus Ctenodactylus; species Ctenodactylus gundi. The sequence continues at coordinate 19,638 of PVKB01000880.1, forward strand.
ACTGTGAACAACGTGTGAGTTGACTTGTAATTAGAATGATCAATCTTGATTTTTTGACTTCTTTACAATGTCACAACTTTTGAATGGAATGCGTAGAGTTCTTACAATGTTATTTTATTATAATATTAAAAAAATCTCCTGAAAGTTAATAACCCTTATTGTTTTCTAGAAATAGATATCATTTCAAAACCGGTCATGCTGCTTCAAGCCTATAATCTCAAAATTCTGTAGTCCTGAGGTAAGATAATCTCAAATTCAAATCTAGCCTGGGCAATTTAGCAATTTAGTGAGATTTGGTCTCAAAAAATAATTAAATTTAAAAAAAGAAAGGTCTGAGGTTATGAATGACCCGGGTTCAATACTCAGTGTTGCAAATAGTAAAAATAAAATAAAATAAAATGAATAAATAATTACTTTTTAGCTCCTTATCGAATTGGCAATTGTCTCGTGGACATGAAGAAAATTTGTGTTGATTTTTAGTTCATTTAAATATTTATATTAAATATCAACATGCTTGCATGTGTATGTGAGTTGAAATATTTGAAATAGTTGCAACATCTTCCTGCTTCCCTTATAAGCCAGGGAGTTGAATAAAATTACCGCTTTATTCATGCATATCTGTGTGTTTTATCTTTTAAAAAAATCTTATTACAAGTATTAAAATATCTTTTTTAAAATATTATTACAAGTAGAAGTATTGAGTAGTGATTTCTATTCTACGGATATCTCATGTCAATGAAATGCACTTTTCTATATCGTTATAACACATTTACAGAAAAAAAATTTAAAACTATTTCCATAGGCTTTCGAACCTGATGTGAACAAGCTTTGGTGGACTTTTGTTAAATCAGTGATTGATTGTAACTAAGTGAATCCAAATTTCTGAAATATTTACACATGTTAGTCACACTTTACTCATCCATGAATAATATGTTAGCAAAAATTAGACTACATCATATTTTATCTTTATGCACATTTCTCTGTCTTTTCCACACATAAAATTGCCAAAACCCACAAAGATGTATTTTAATACAATTTAATCCAAACTCTAATTCTCAAGTGTCCTTACTTTTTTGTTTTCAATAAACTTACTGATAGTTCTCTTTATTAAAATGCCCAATTGAACTTCATGCAACATTAAAATATTTCTATACTTTATATTAAGTACATTCTATTTTTATCCAATGCTCTTAGCCCTCGGTACTTCAGAAAATTCTGTCTGTAGGCCTCAGGGAGAATCAATACATTTTATAAAAACTGCTCTTGATATTAGGTGCAGAAAATTTCCAGAAAGAGTTTCCTATTTTTCTAGGGAAAAAAAAAAAACTAACAATAAGACATTGAAAGAGCCCATACAACATTCTTCATGAAAATTTCCGAACAAAATTCACTTAGTGACCAGTAGTCTTCATTTATCTTGGCAAAATAATAAAAAGAAAAGCTAATAGATATTTATCTCACATATAGAATAGAAGTTGGCAATAAAGTAGAATTTTTGGATTTAAAATTTCAAGTAGTAATTTATGGTGATGAGGGAAAATATTGGCTGAACGTTTGTTCGAACTCAGGAAAAAGTAAGAGCTATTACTGAGTATCTTCTTAGCATACTTAATCATCCAGTAGACATCTCAGCAATTACTTGATTGCATAAAAAACATATATCCTGGTTTTCCCTTTGTTGAATAACCTATTTTATATTTCTTTCAGTTTTTAACTTGCAATTCTATCGCCCATTTTTTAGTAAGAAATTGATTGAAATTTACATGTAGACCTTTGATCCTGTAATGTTGTTTATTTCAGTAACTTCTCTAACGATAACTCGAAGACGTCGATACAAACGACCATGTCATACGCCAATAAAGATTGTGTTATTGACCCTTTTCCAATTTTATGCTTTCTAAATTTCTTCATTTTATTCTTGATTTTTATTTAATTATGGTAAAAGCACGCTTCATATGCCTTCTGTTTCTCTAATGTATATTTTATAAATTACAAGTGCATAATCTTGGAGAGTACTTTATTTAAGCTTACGGAGATTGTGTATTTGGCCTTTGTTGGTTGAAGTTTTCTATTAATGCCAGTCAAAATACGTTGAGTAATGGTGACGTACATGGCGACTGCAGTTGTTATTTTCGGCCTCTTGTACTTGCCAATTATGGATTGAGGAATACTGAATTCTCCTGAAATATTAATTTACCCATTTTTCTTGCAATTTTTTCATGTTTTGTTTCTGCATTTTGGTACTCTCTTATTAACTTGTACAGACACTAAGAATTATCCCTTCTTGGCGAATTTTTTCCCATCCTCATTCTCTAATTCCCTGGCTTGTTTATGCTAACACTTTTTATTTCGAGATTTGCCTTTGGATTGAGCTAACCCCTTCAGCTTGGTGGATATTCTTCCGCTCCATGTGCTTCCACGACTGTTCTTCCTGACAATCATGCTACTATTTTAAGATTCCTAAAGATTCTGTAGGTCCCTTTTAAACTCTTACTAATCACAAAACCTTCACTATTCAGTCTTCACAAAATCATTACTATGTCAGTGAGAATTTGTTTGCCTGCTTCACATATGACTTGGAGACTCTCAAGATCAAATATTTTAATGTTTTATATTTATGCACCACTGCTTTGTAAAATGCCTGCAGTAGAACTGATACTTGGAAGTATTCCTCTGAGTTACCCTAATAAATAAAAATGTAATTTTCTTCATGATGCTTTGCTATGCAAATATCTACATATTTTCACATAAGAATAAAATACAGCGCTATAATGAAAAAAGCAAAAACTAAAAGAGAAAATATTTTAAGTACCAAGTTGTTCCATGAGTCTAATGTATTCATGTGAAAGTCAAATTTCTTCATATGGAAATTTGTTGTTGTCAACTAAACGAATGGAAATTACAAACCAATACATGAAATTCCAAGAATTCTTAAGATAATCTCATGTATATATATATATATATATATATATATATATATATATATATATATTACATTGACTTTGATTTTCCCTGGTAGAGTTGCTGTTTGTTGCTATTTATCAAATATTGTGAACTCTTACATTTAAGGTCATATATATTTTATGCCTTCTTTTTAATGTTTAGTATGTTTCCTATGCTTTAATTATAATGTGAAAGTGGACATTCATTAAAAAACAAAACACTGAAGTAGAAAAGGTTATAACAGGTTATAAGTTCAATAGAGATCAACAGAAGTAAAAATCTCAGTGTGCCACACAAGTAATTATAGATTATATTAGGACTAAACAGATTGTTTAATTCACTCAGGGTTGTATAACGCAGCGCTTAATAACTTGTGGCTTACAGATTTGCCTTCTTGACTATAGAACAAAGCGCTACAGTGCCATCTCCTGGATAGTCTGAGGCTCTGGAAGGGGAGCTCTGATTGAATGTAGGCTCTAATAAATAGTCTGTATTAATGAAAGCGATTAGAAGAAGGGAAAAAGAGGTTTTGGATGTTTGTTATGAGGCAATAATTATTTTCCTTCTATAGTAAATCTATAATGAAAGATTCACCCTTTTTTTACTGCTCAGAAATTTACATTAAAGTGCATCATTAAGTCTTATGATTTTAACCCTAATAACCTTTGCTGAGCTTTACAAAGACCTTAATGTTAATAATCTCAAGCCCTGCTTACCTTTATGTTTAAATTCAGTTAGCAATTTCACTTCATAGAGGCTTCTCAACTCGTGTGCTTAGTCCTATATCATTTATGTAACCTATTATGATAAGACTGGCTCCAGACAGCATTAGGGTCATGTATTGAGACTACCACAGTTTATTGAGATTACATTAAGAAATTCATTTTGAGTCATCGAATTTTCTGTCCAATATTTAACATATTTCCTCATGAATTCCACGATGGGGATATTATTCAGAAATGCACTTTAGATTCCAATTCCTGTGAGAATTTTGTGCATTTTGTCGTTATTTATGAAAATTTTAATATTTTCACACTTTCCAATTATATTAAACTATATACATAAAAATCTTCTCGTGCAAATTCCTATTTAGTTTCAATCTCACATTTTGATGTTCCAAGAGTTTTTCACTTTGTTCTTAGAGCAGTGTTCCTTAGTATTTTGAAGGGATGTTTAAAAAGAGTTGCATAAAATATAATAAATGCAAATATACTGATATGAGAAGACCAGACAACATTTATCTCACAGAACTTAATGTGCAAAATAATGGGAACAGGGGACGGTAAGGGGAGGGCCTAAAGGAGAGAGGGGAAGGTCTTGTAACCTTGCCAAGATATGTATGTGCACAAAATGCTTGCGATCACTGTAAACTTCAAATTTTGCACTTATATGTATCAGAAAATGGGAAAAAAATAATTTTTTTAAATTATCTACCACACAGTCATAAAATGTCCATAGTACACTTTTATCATTGGTTATTTGATGCTGAAATATTTCTGTTCTGAGCTATATGGCAATGACTACTGAATAAGTGGAATTCAAATTTGAGGAAATTTTCGGTGTTATTTTTAAGTGTTTTCATCTTATTTTAGGAATTTATTTAGCTATTCATTCATTTGCTTTTTATGTGTGTCTTACCAGGGATGAAGCCCAGTGCCTTCAAATTGTGCTACATTCCCAGGCCATTTTTACTTTTGATTTTGAAACAAGATCCTTCTAATCTGCTAAATTGTCCAGAGTAAGGTGTAAGTTGCAAACCTTCTGCCTCAGCTGCCCAGAGGGCTGGAATTACAGGCCAGGGCCACCTGCCCCGCATGAAGTTTTTCAGTTTTAAGTTGTTCTTTAAACTAGTGTCTACTTTATCCTAGAGAAATTTTAGTACAGTATTAGGATCTGATTATAGTTGACAAATCATATTTTTTCACAGCTGTGTACATCACTGTAATGAACAGCAAAGTGAAGACAGCTCTCCCCCCTCCATCCGTGTCTGGGTGTCGCATCTCTTCCCTACCGCTTGTCCAGGCAGCAGCTACTGACGATTTTGTTAGCATGCAGGTGTGTCTTGTACTGTGCACTTTTTATTTTTAGATTCTTTCATGCAACATGATCTTGAGGTTCCTCAGCATGCTGCTTACCAATATTTTTTTCTGTTCCTGCATTTACCAATTTATTTACTATCAAATTTACATTGATTTGGATACTATAGTAAGCAGCTAAAAATTATAATGTATAAAGTTTTTTACAATGTGTATAGTTTTATGAGGACACAATCACTATTTTTTCCCTTTGATGAACTTCCAGATGAGAAACGACTAATAATAATTGGCTACATAAATGTTGAACTTACTGCAATGTCGTCCCTGGGACATAGTAACAAAATACTACTTCTTTCCCCCAACCTCTTATGAGCAGTATTTTGCATGTAATTTTTAAAAATGAGCGAATCCATTTTGTATGTTAGTCATACGAATACAGTTTTTATTTATTCCACATAATTTCTGTTAGGACCACAGGAAATCAAGAACCACTTCTATCTTTACATGCAATGTCGAGTCTGCTGAATGTGTCTAATGAACACGTGTTTCATAAGTGAACAGCTTAAAATTTTATGTATCGCATTAAATTTATTTCATTTGATATATAAACATACATTTTTGGGTATATTGATGTGACATGGGATATTTCAATGCATTGAATATTGCACAATGTTTCAACAATGCAATCATATCTGTCTTCTCAAAATATAACATGTGATACACTGAATTCCATATATCTCATTTTGATCCCTCTGCAATTTTAGTGACATGAAGCACTCACCTCTCTTTCTGTATCCGACTCCTTCCGGTAGTACATTAGGATACATTAGTATTGCTTTCAAAGAACCTAGGAATGGTAAGAATGAAATCGAGTAAAATAAAGAGATATAGCATTGCAAGGTGTCACCAGATCAGTGGAGTGCTGCAAACCAACAGAAGGTAAGTGACAAAATAAAATTTATACTTAGAAAAAGTTTTCTTTTCTTTTCTTTTTAGATATAATCTTGCTTTGTAATTCAGGCTGTTTCTGAGCTCACTATGTAGCCTGTATGGCCTCAAACTCGCAGCAATCTTTCTTCTTCAGCCTCTCCAGTGCTGGGAATTCAGGTAAGTGCCTCTATGCCCAGTTTATGTGAGGCTGGGGAATTGAACATAGGACTCTGGGCTTGCTAGGCAAGCTCTTTATTTGCCGAAATGTGTCTCCATACCTGGAGAAAGCATTGTGAAATGCCCATTTTGAAAATATTGAGATGCTGTAGTGCATTAATCAGCATTCCTGTAGCTGAAAATATGCTACCTGACTCATGCAACTTATAGGAGGAGAAGCTTGCATTAGCTCGTGTTTTCAGGATATTCAGACTGTGGTTTGCTGGCTACAGGCCAGAAATTTGTGACAGGAATGGCAGAACAAAGATAGTTAATTCATGGCTGTTTGGGAGCAGAAAAGAATAAAAAAGCCAGCTGGGAAATAGATATACCACCTGTAGTCATGCCTTTACCATCCATTCAGACACACCAAGAGGCATGCCTCACTCTTTCCCTCAGTGACACCCAAGCCAATTGCTTTAGTTACGTGTTCATTGCTGTGACACAATAACTAACAGGCACAATTTAAGGGAAGAATGATTTATTTTAGCTCAGTTTCAGAAGGTCTCACACATTCCATTTAGGGGCCTTAGCAGTGGTGAAAGCACATGGCAGAGACAGAGGCTGGAAAGCTGTTCACGCCATTGCTAATGTAAGTCAAGTAAAGCAGGAGTAAGTCAACACCTGGAGACTCAGGTGAGGCCAGAGCTATTCCAGGAAAAAGCTGTTTCCTCATCCTTCCTTTACTTGGTACAAACTGACAACTGAGGCTCCCCCACGCCTGGCGTGGGTACCGTTCCCTCATTTACGGGCAGACAAGTCAATAGCAAACACTGGAAATCTGGGCACTCACCAGTCTCAGCAAGTTGACATAATCTTCCTACATCAAACCCCAAGTATCTGCCATCTCCATCCAGGTCCCAGCTCCCAGTAATACACAGTTCCAAACACAAGAGGCTTTCGGTGGACACCCAAGTTTCAAATCATAGTACCAATGAAACTGACACAATTAATCTTAAGCACCATTAGAATATTTTTTGTAAGAGACATAAAAATAAATTTAAAAAAGAAACTTTTGTCAGGTATAATTCATCACTGAGATTTCAGTACTAGGTATCCTTAACTTACACTTCATAGGTCAAAACTATGCTGACCACAGAAGACAGAGAAAAGAATATTTCTGTCATCAATGAGCCTAAGTGTGATTATATGAACATAAAGTCATTTAGAAAAAGTAAATATTGTTATTAAAGTGGTCATGGATATGCATAATCTAGATGCATTATACCCTCAGAACCTGATTTTTCTTATTACACATGAGGCATAAGAATTATATCTAGTTTTTAAAATATTTTCTAACAATAAATGGAAAGAAACGCTCAGTTTCTTTGAGGTTTTTAGTGTATATGTAAAGAAAACATTTCAGAATTTAAGGCTTTAGATTACTGAGGTAGATAATTGTAACGGGAAATTTCTTCTGCAGAACTTTGTAATTAATTTATCTTCAACTGACATACAATAAGATACTACCTGGCAACTATAAGAATAACTGTTATCAAAGAGACAATGATAACAAGTTCTGGTGAGAATATGAAGAAACGAGAACACATGCTCACTATTAATGAGAATGTAAATTAGGACAACCTTTGGAAAACACAATGGGTATTTCTAAATTTTTAAAAATATACCATAAGATCTAGCAGCCCTACTACCAGATATATGGACGAAACAGGAAATCAGTAGGATAAAGATATATCACAATAACAAAGAAAAACAACCTCAAGGTCCATCAAATGATGCACAGATACAAATATTTTGGTACATATGTACAATGAAAAACTGGACAGCCTCAAAAACAATCAAATTCTCTCATTTTTAACAACCTAGATATCACTCAATGATATAATCCAGAGAGAGAAAAACAACCACTAAATGATCTTACCCATACGTGGCTAATAAAAAGTTGATCTCATGGACATTGAGAGTCGATGTGGTTACAAGAAGCCAGGGTGAATCAGGATTAGTTCTAAAAAAGTAGGTTAATAATAAATTGAATTTAGATAATAGCAAGGTCCAATGAGCTGTGGTATCATAGGATGCCTGTAGATAACAATAATGTACTGGAAGTTTTGAACTTTGAAAGTTTTTGTCATGAAGACAGTATAAACAACTGGTAAGATAAATAAGTTTAAACACTTAAGCATAGATTCCATGTATTAAATTTAGGTGATGTATTATAGACTTTGCTGAGACACAACTAAAAGTAAGGCTCACAGTCTCAGAGGGTGTAGTCCATGGTTGATTAGTCAAGGCAGAAAAGCATGGTAGAAGACCTTACTGGAGATAAACTAGTCATCCCACAACAACTACAAAGCAGAAGGAGAAGAGGGGAGTCAAAGACAAGACTACAACTCTCCTGGCGTGGCCACAGAGATGTGCATCCTCCAAACAAGCCTGAGGTAATAGCAAGTTCAAACTCATCAGCGATTCATCCTCAGATGATATAACACTGCTGTTCTAAATCACCTCCCAAAATTTCTAACTCTGAACACATGAAAGGTACTAGGCTTTTTTTGAATAGCACTGCCTTTTCAGCAGGCCTGCTCCCTCAGCCCAAATCTTGCACATGATTTAATTCTGGCCAACCTGCATATTTATTTTTAAAACAACATTCAGCTTTTCTTTTTTGCTCCTGATTTCCAGTGGACTAAAGACAGACAGCAGTATCCATACCACGACTTTGCCATTGACCCACCTTGAAATTTCCTTTGCCAGATCATTACTTGGCAACTTTAAATTCAACCTTACATAAAGTATTAGGATACAAACAAAATGTAGACAAGTTTCCTGTCAGAATGTAACACCCATGGCATCTATATCAGTTTTCAAAAAAAGCCTTCATTCTCAATAGTAACCTAGTATGCCTGGTTATAATGTCTTAATTTCTATCAACACTCTTGTCTTCCAACCTCTCATAAGAATTCCCCTTCCTTTTCTACTTAACAACGTCCTATGGCATCTCTAAACTGCATCCATAATTTTTTCCAAACTTACTATTTCAGAAGCCAGTTTCAAAATCTTCTAATCATGTGACCAGGCACAGTCAAAGCAACAACCTCACTACTGATACCAATTTTCTGTACCACTCATGCTTTTAATTTTGAAACTTTTCAGTAAGAAGTTATAAATGCCTACAAGGGTAAGTAGTATGTTTAAACTGGACTAAACTTTGCATGTGCATGTATGCATTGGACCATTACATGATATGTGTATCCATTGTCCTAATTGATCATACTTGTCAATTTAACTAGATTAAGGCAATTCTGAAGTAGTTGGATCACAAGGACTTTGTGCTTTTGGAAGGTATGCCCACTTGGAAAGTATTGGCCACTGATAGCATTTTTGGAAGATGCATTTCTTTAAGGTACTGTTACCCTGTATTCTGTTTCTGGGCTACCAAGAAATGGGCAGCTTTGTTCCATCAAGCCCTTCCGTGATGTGATAGCCTTCTATGGACTAGCACTCCAAAAATACAAGCCTTCTCCTTAAGTTATGGGTATGGAATGTTTTGTTTGAGCAACAGTAATATGACTAACATGGAAAAGTAGCACCAGAGAAATATAACTGTCGTTGCAACCACACTGGACTACATAGTTTAGAGACCTCTGGAGCTGACTTGTGTAAGGAAATTCAAATGGCTTAAGGCATTGGGTCAAATCAAGTTGTCTAACACACTGTAACAGAGCTTTACGGATAATTCTGGTCAGTGTTCAGAAGACTAAAAAGCTACAAGAAATCCAAAAACTATAGGCTGGTTCATGAAGTTTTATATGGGATTCAGAACTCTGTTGGGAATGGGACTACAATTCATGCATGCTTCACTCTAGAAAAACAGACTTTGTTGGAGGTGGGCTTTAAATGCAGTGGGCTAAATCTGGTGGGGAAATTTTCAAAGAACTTCAAAGTTTAGGCTGTGGCATAGCTATTGTGGCTGCTTTTGAACTGGTTTATTGACAGAATGAAGAGAAAAAGCTCATCCAAATTTTTGGTTAAAAAAATCCTTAAAGTTTGTCTTTTGCAGGCAAATGGAAGAAGCTTGAGAACATCATGCTTAGTGAAGTGAGTCAGAAGCAGAAGGTGAAACATCGAGTGGTCTCTCTGATAGGAGAGACCCAGATCACAACTCTATGGAACTTAAGACCAAAGACAAAGTGAAAGAGGGGGGTAGGGTGGGGGAGGAGGGAGGGAGAGGTGGTTAGGGGGAGGGACAAAAGGAGAGCGGGAAAGCCCTTGTCACCCTGACAAGATACATACGTGCACAAAATGCTCAACTTCATTGTAAACCTTGAATTTTGCAGGTATACATATCAATAAAATGTGGGGGAAAAGTTTGTCTTGAAAGTAAATGAAGTAAGAAAGTGCATTTGCTAAAGAGATCAGAGCCCTTAAGAAGAAACCAAGTTCTTTAAGCAGAGACAAAAAGAAAGAAGTCTTGAGAGGGGGGTCTCAGGAATCGGGAAGATTCCACCAATTGCTGTCTCAAGAATGAAAAACATTTTATTTGAAAAAAAGAAGAAGTAGTCCCTGAGATCTGCTACTTAAGAGAAACCATGTAGGGGCTGCATTCCCCAGAATTCATTTCACTTCTGTCATCCATTGAAACATTCAATGGCCTCCACAGCTGTGGTCACGAGGATGGGGTTATTTAAAGATGCAGGGACTAGGGATGAGTGCAAACAAGCAGTGCCAACATGCGGAGCAGAAGGCCCTCGGAGTGGGCCACTGCAGGGCAAGGGGTGGCGGGCGCAGGGCATTGGGTCAAATCAGAAGGCAAGATTGGTGCACATGTGAAGACGGAAAGCAGGAAAGCACAGGGCGCAGGAAAGAGAGAAAGATGAACAAAGTGGGAGAAAAGCAGCTGAAACTGTGCACACTACTACCTAGAGAGAAATTGTCTGGAAAATAGCTTCCAGAAGGCAGTGTGCAGTTCCCATGGGTAGCCACCCATGCTTGGGTGGGCTTTTCAGTAGTATGGATGCTTATTGAGTTACTGATAGGCCTCCAAGTGTCCCCTTTCCCCATAGTCCTGTAATGAGAACTCACTTATACTTCTCTGTGTAACTTCTCACTCATATTCTTATAAGTAACCCCAATAAACTCGTCAGTTTACCTGACTGCACGCTGGTGTAATCATTCCATTGTCCTATCTACTGTGCTCTATCTGGTTGAAGAGCCTGTAGGCATCCACATTTTCCTTGTGGCAGGAGGATATTTCAACAACACAATCAAATTTTCATTTTGTAAAATAAACTACAAAAATATTGAACAGTGAATCATACACTTGAAAGCACACATTGGTTGTAAATACATGTTACAATCAAGTAAAATCTAGAGGAGGATCATTTAAATGATTTTAGAATTGAATTCCTATTTATGATTATCTACTTTCTTTATTCAGATGATTCTTATATACATTTAGAATGTACTCCCAAGATTTATTCAGAATTTTTATTTTTTTCAATATCTTAAGTTCCAGAAGCCCAAACTTCAGTTATTCATTGCCATAAGGTGTGCTCCATCCTCCAGCCCTAACCCCCTGTGTTCACCAGACCAGAAGTTGCTTCATTATAAATTACCTTCCCAGAAAGATGGACAAAAATGCAACAACAAACATTTCTAGAGCTTAGTGAGGAAAATTACATTCTTCTACTATATGTGAATACTAAAATATCTGAAATTTTATCATGTCCTTAAGCTAATGAAGGCCTGATTTATGTCATCTTTCATGCCAGCAGAAGTCATTAGAATCTTGGAGTCATAGACAAGGTTCATGTTATTTACCGCAGAGAGACTAGCAAAAGCTTTATATTGCTTTTGCCCTCCAAATGTCACAGAAACCATATCAGGTGATCCAATTAGAAGCTGTTTGTGAAGTAAGTTTGTGCCACAGCCAAGAAGCTCCCAACTTATAAAATTCCACTGTTTGAAATAAAACACTAAAATGGCTTGTGTATTTTTTGCCTTTTCGGATGACCTTGACTATTATGATGTCTGAAAGTACAGCTCTTTCTCTTCTGGGGAGAACTAGTATCTCTGTTTTATTAGGTGGCTTGCTATGTAACTGTGCTTGCAAAGTATGTATTATTTACTTTCTCCTAGCTAGGACACAATATCTAACATCCACAACATAGGAGAAGAAATATGTATTTGAACTCACAGCTCAGAGGTCTCACGCTTAGTCATTTTTTGAGTGGTTGACTGACAATGGAAGAAGAGCATGATGAAATGGACTGGCAGAAGGAAATTGTTCATCCCGTCATGGCCACAAGCAGACGGAAGTCTGGAAGGAGCTAAGAGCTCCTCTCGGCTACCTTGTCTGTGATCCTCTTTCCTGAGAAGTTTTCTTCTGACAGCAAGTGAAATCCAGAGATTAATTCGGTTGATCCAATGAATCCTCATTATCAATTACTTTCCTTGGGGGTTTTAGGAAATAATTCATATCCAATAATATTTTTGTGTCACTGGCTCCCAAAAGACTCACGTTTACCTCATTATGAAAATGCAGTTAGTTCATCTCTTAGGTTCACCAGTGTCTTAATGGTTCTTGAACTGCAAAAAAGATCAAGTCCAAAAATCTCCTCTAAGACAAACTCAGAGGCAATCTCTGAGTCTCCTCCGAGGTAATCTCCTCCCGGCAACCTCCCGGCTATGAGCCTCAACGAAAATCAAAGCCAAGTTAAACACTTGAAACATCATGGAAAAAGCTGAACATTCACATTCCAAAAAAATAGGAACTGAAAGATAGAAAAAAAAATGGACCAAGGCAATACTGAAATCCAGAGAACAAACATTAAAACCTGTAGTTCCGTTAAATGCTACAGCTTCAGATCCAACATCCCAGATAAACTGTGGCAAGGCACAAGCTCCAAAGGCCTTGAGTGCTGCTGGCCTCATGCCATTTTCCAGTGCAAATGTGGTTGCCTTTCTCAGAGTCACTCCACTCATTTCCTGTGGCTCTCTTCAGCAGCCATCCCATTTTCCTGGTATTCCCAAATTTCTCGAGTCTCTACTGTGTATCTTTGATTACTGCCCTCTTAGAGATTTACTACCTGCCCTCCGTGGCTGTCTTCTGAAATTTCACAGGAAGATTCCATGACCTCACAGCTATTGCACGCCACATGCCTATGCATCAAGGACCCCATGGACACCAAGCTCTGCCACTGGCTCGAACAGTAGCCTGGCCTGCTTGGACCGTGTCTATAGAAATCTCTGAGTTCTTAGGTGGCTAATCTCTTTAGTGATTTACTTTTAGGGCCATGAAGAGTCCTCCAGGAGTATCTTCTCTAAGCTAAATCTTTTGTTTCTTGCAACCCCAAGCTAGTAAAAGACGGGCCTTGTTGGTCTCTGAGATACCTTCAAGAATACCTTTCCATAGACCGAAAGCAAGGCACTTAACCTCTTTTCAATGCCAGTCTTTTCAGCAGGTGTGCTCTCCTTTGTTGAAAATATGTACACACCTTCCCCATAGCAAAACTGGAAACTTTTTACACCTTTCTGCTCTGCTTCATTTCCTTACCTTCAGCATATAGCTAACTAAAATCAGTAACTACTCCCCACATGAGAGCCCGAATGTTGAGCTGTCTTGAAATTTCCTCTGCCAGAGTGATTTTTTAATGATCCTTAATTTCAGTTTCAGGCAACATCTCAGGACATAAGCAAAATGCAGTCACTAATTTTGTCAAACTAAAAAAAAAAAAAAAAAAAAGATTTCTAGTCTAATTGCCGAGGGAGTCCTCCTTCCCATATCAACCCTCTTGAGGTGACCTTTACAATCTTCATTTCTATCAGCATTTTTGTGCTCTGTGATCCAAACCAGAATCTCTCATCAAGCTCACTGTACAACATCGTGAGGTATATCTACCCATCAACTCCAATGTTTCCAAAATCTTTTAGCAAACTAGTTTCAAATGATTCTAAAACAATGGCTCAGAAAAATGCACAGTAACAACTCAACCCCTGGTACCAATTTCTCTCCTAGTCACTTTCTTTTTTTTCAGCAGAATGATATTTTAATGGAGCTGGAATTTTACTAGACCTTTTTGATTTTTTTGTTTTTGTTTGTTTACTGCTGCTGTTGTTTTTTTTTTCCCATCCCATTTTATTGGTATGTTTAAGTGCAAAATTTAAGGTTTACAATGAAGTTTAGCATTCTGTGCACATACATAACTTGTCCAGGTGACAAGGACTTTCCCACTCTCCTTTTGTCCCTCCCCCTGACCCACACCTCCTTCCCTCCCAGCCCTACCCCCCTGTTTCACTTTCTTTTTCCTTTTAAGTTCAACTCCTAGTCACTTTCTTATCACTGAGACACTATACCCAACACTCATTAATATAAGAAAGGGAAAGTGTATTTGAGCTCAGAGTTGAGAGGTTGACTACTAATGGCCCAGGGTCTTGATGAAATGGCCTGACAGAAGACCTTTGCTCATCTGTCTCATTATGTCAGAAACCGATGTCTGGGAGAAGCAGAGTACAGAGATATATCCCTGCATGCCACATCCACAGTACTGTGTTCCTCATGACCAGGCTTTAACTCTTAATAGCAGGTGAAATCCAAAGATTAATCCTCTTGATCCAATACAACCTCCTAATACCATCACCTCCTGCTTACTTGAAGCTCTTAGGGTACATTCCAGATTCAAACCATAACAAATTTACTCGAAATAGAGCTGTTACACAATTTGAAATTCTATGGGGAATAATAACCAGATTCTATTTACGATGACCAGCCACCAATGATCAGGCTTTTGTGTGTTTTTAATTTAAAATTTTAATTCATTAGAAAAAAAAAATAAATTCAGTGTACTGAATATGACTCCAATGGCTTCACATATATTATATAATCCTTATGTAATACATAATATTTACCACAATCAAATTATTTAACACATTCGTTATCACTCATGCTATGTTTTAGATCCCTAAAAATCATTCTTTGTGTGTGTGTGTATGTGTATTCATGTGTGGTACTAAGGATCTAACCAAGAATATTCACTTAGCGCTGAGCTACATTCCCAGACTTTTCAAAAATATAGATACAGAAACAGGACATATGTATTTCTGAGTTATGTATTTTATATTTTTAGCAAAAATGTTTTATAGGTTCAAGAGAAACCACTTCAGACAGAGTTTAATTATGAAGATAATCTGCTTAGGCTGAGCTCAAACTTGTAATTTTCTTTCCTCAGCCTCCCATAATGCAAGGATTAGAGGCCTGCAACACCAGTTTCAGCTTAAAACTCATTTATCTTATTACTGAACGTTTGTACTCTTTCAAAAACTCTTCTTTTCCTCAACTCAAATACTGCCTCTATCTTCACTGTATTCTATGGTTCTGTAAGTTTGCATTTTATCTGATTTTCCATCTGAAGGAGATAAAAAAGAAATATATTTGCCTTCCTCTCTCTGGTTTATGTCACTTAGCATAATGTTATCCAGGTTCACACCTATTGTCAAAAATGTCAAGATTTCCTTTTTCATCATAGATGAAGACCATTTGGTGGTTTAACACATTTCACACTGTCTTTATCCATTCATCTATTAATAAATAAGATGTTTATGTCTTGGCAATTGTGGCTAATGCTGCAAAGGACTCACATAACAGAATAGTTTTCAATTTTTTTGGAAACATACCCAGAATTTGGGTTACTGAGTCATAGGCCAAAAGGATATTAGCCACTTATCCAATGTACAGTTTTTCATATTTGTCCTCCACTAACTAGACTATCTTCTCATTCCACTGATTGTTTTTTTTTGAAGCAGTTCCACTTGTTTATTTTATGTCTGTTGCTTGTGTCTATGGATCCTATTCAAATGGTCAATGCAAAAGTAGGTAGTTTCTCTTAACTATATAAAACATTCTGAAAAATAAGAAAGCACACACAAAATGGATAAATCAGAAATTATATATATATCAATCATTTTTGTCTGTGTATATATATGCGCACATATGTACATATGCACATATTTATACTCTACACTATATATGTATTTATTCTATATAAATTTATATTACTTATGAAATATTCTACCAACTAAACAACTATTCATTTACATTTTTTATATATAGATTTTATTTATTTGTACTGTACTATTTTGTGGGGGGAAGACATAGTTCTAAATAGTTTGCCAATTAGTTCCAATCGCTTAATTGTTAAAAAAGCTCACACTATTATAATTAATATAAGATATTTTCTTTATGTCATAAATTTCCTACACACAGATTTTACAAATTTTATAATAGTCATATAATTTAGAGTAGTATGTGTGTGTGTGTGTGTGTATATATGTACATATGTATATATATATATGCATATATATATGTATTAGGGCTCATCTCAACACTATTATCCTATTATTCAATTTTGTCTTTACACATGTTCAACAACATGCTTTAATTTTTTCCATGACTCATATATACTAAGACAATATTTCTATTCACACATATCTTCCTTAAAATATGCACAGTCTCTTATTTTTTGAATCATAACTTTAGCAGTATCTCACATTATCTCTTAAGAAGGAATATTAACCTAAAACAATATAGAATTCACAAGTACTATGTTTCCACGTATGGTTATGTTATTCTTCCTCCTGAATCCAGTCTTTGAACCAATAAGCCATCTATTCTTGTTATCAGAGTCCTGTGTGACAATCCCTTAATGAATTTATGCTTGAGGCTGTAGCCAGGGATATGGAGTTATTTATTCAGACATATTAGCTATGGAGTTAGTGATCACTATGAAAGGCACTCATAGTAATAAAATATAAAATTAAAGAAGTACATATTATAGTAAAGTGTTGAGGACAAAGAAAGAGAAAATATACTCAATATAAGCTCTTAATAGCTGAAAGACTGTAGCCTCCAGTGAAATCTTTGAAGAGCTGATCTTTCTAGAGGTCTGGAAACACAGGAACTTTCACCTATGGAGCCGTGGCAAGGGTTTTAGCTTACCTCCCAAGGTTAAAGGCATTCCAGCCGCAAGCTCGGGAGTTGATAACAGGATTGACCGTCAATCAGGTTTTATTTTGTCTTTTAGAAAAATTCTGCTGAGATAAGCCATAAAAATAAACACAAATGGGATTTATGTGAGTTTTTAGGAGGCGCCGTGGGCCAACTTTCAGGATCAATGAATTTGTTTCTGACTTTAATGCTTAGAATGACTGCTTGATACACCTTGGAGTAAACAGTCCATCTAATGTTATTCTTTAGGAACATACAATAAGTAGAATTTTCTTCATCCAAACAAAGTGTTTGCTATTAGAAGTTAAAGTTATCGATTGTTCACCATAGGGTTGTTATAAATCCTCAGATAGTACTGCAGTGTGTAGGTCACAAAGGACTCCTTTCTGGAAACACCATCTATCTATTTATTTATTGGAACTTAGTATCTACAATAATCGTTCATGTGTCAGAAAAAACATGACAGAAAGTTCACAGCCTAACAAAGCAGTAGGAAAAGGGCTGTGGTTTAGAAGCTCGGAAAGGAGAGAAAATTAAGTACCAGAGCATTGAAATTTGACAAAAGATTTCTAAAATTATTACATATATCAATAAGTTACACTATACATGGGAGAATATAGAGGAAAGTAGTTCTTAGGGGCAGGTAAATTAAAATTAAATTGAATTCCTCTCTTTATCTGTCATCCATCTATAGCTATACCTAATCGTCTACACTGTATATCCATATACTTTCCTACTAGTGGATATTAATGTAAAAACTCATTTCAATAAATATCTCAAATGTGAACATTTGTTTTGGAATAAGTATGGTATCCTTTATAGAGTATCAAATTGTCACAAGTATAATAATGATACATTTAGAAATTTATTAATTTATTAATTAAAATTTATTAATATTTGAAGAAATTGCTACTATTACTATCAATTAAAATTTTGTGACAATCTCAAGATTACAGTGGATATAAGATGTATTGATTTATTTGTTTATATTGTCATTAAACAAGCATGCATTTTGTGCTCCTATGCTCACAGACATTGAGCTGGTTTTATAGATGTAATAAACTACGTAAAAAACCTTACAACCCAAGATACTTGATAGTAAAGTTCACGCACGGAAAGTTCAGATCCTTTAACTTCCACATTCTTTGAAAATCTTTACTTACTTAGAAAACTAAGCTTAAAACTAAACTCAGAGTAGTGAAATCTAGACTCCACAAAAAAGTTAGTATTCAGAGAAAGAAAGCTGATTAATCACAAAAGAGAATGATTATAAAATTAATATACATTCAAATAATTTTTCCTATTGAATGTTTTTTCAGTAATTCCTAAAGCCCGGTCAGTAAAGCAAAAACAGTTGTTTGTGTTTTTCCTAAAGCTCTATACCATGAGATATGTATTTTAAATAGACATTATACAGTAAAATACGGATTTACATCAATTACTGTCAAAGTAGCTTTGCCTAAATTAAATGAAATAATAAAGCATTTTCAATTAATCTAAGAGTAAAAACAGAGACAACTGAAAAACAGAAAGAAAAATAGAAAATCTATATTAAAACAATATGTAAAAATCGAAATGAACCAATAATTACAATAAATGTAATTTATTTATTTTTTGAGACAGTGTCTCACTTTGTATCCCAGACTGATCCTGAACTCACTATAAAGCCCAGGCTGGCCTGAAACTCAAGACAATCCTCCTGTCTCAGCCTCTCGAGTGCTGGGATTACAGGTTTGTGGCACCACACCCAGCGTATGTGGTGCTGGAACATCGAACTCAAGTTCCTAGCACTTGACTTACAGCTTGCAAATCAAGCAGTTTAACTGCTGGGCCATTCCTCCAGCCCCTAAATATAATTATTTTAATCACACATATCAACAGATACTTTTAGGATCACTAGTAAAAGTACAAACTCTCTAGGCACTAGTTACAAGTTTGAAGTTAAACTATAATGGTAGGAAGAAAGAATTTAAAAATGGGAAAAAGTTGCATTATGTTAATATAAATCAAAAGAAAAAATGTAGCTAAATCACACAAAAGTTAACATGATAAATATAATTAAGCTGCAAACTTAGAAATTAAAATAAATGTATAACTTGCAGTAGTTTAACATAAAAGAAATTCTTATATATAAATCTAACAAAGTATTTACAATGAAGATCATATGTACTGAAAGTATTTAAGTACTGGAAAAGAAAAATTTAGTGTCTCTAAATAAAATCAGAACTATTTTAACTTTATTTAGAAGAGTCAAAATAGGAATTGTGATTTATCCATGAATTGATCTATAGATGTCAACTAATACCAACCAAAATTGGAGCATACTTTTTATATGCATAGATAATTAAAACAGTTTGAAATAAAACTGTAAAGTAAGAATAAATAAAAATATTAAAATAATCAAAGTATTTACTTCACCTGTAAAAAAGCATACATTCGATGAGTGTTGATACCTAGTAAAATAATTTTTTCATAAAACTATATAACTGATGAAAGAAATCAATCAAGACAATACAATCTCAAACAATAGCACAGACACGAATTATTTTATAGTAAATAAAATGTTATTTATTCAAGAGAAAAATGAGTAGTGCCACTAAGGTGTCTGCCCTGATGCAAGTTTGAATGTCTTTTTAGGCATGCAAACGTGAGTCCTGGTGTACAGGGAACTAGGGGATCATGGTGTCTATCAACACTTCTTTCTTAGAAGTTACTAAAGAACTTCAAAATGTCTTCCTGTCTTTTTCATACAGCATTCCCTCGGAGGCTTTAATTATGTAAGAAGATTGGGGAGAAATTTTAGGAAAGATAAGTTTCTAGTTTAGATATATGCAATGTGCCTTGTTTTGGAGATAGATGCCTTGCTTCTCTGGGAAGGGGACAATGCCTTAGTAATACCCCAGCACACTAGAGGCTGATGAAGGAAGATTGGTGTGAATCCCAGGTTAGCCTGGGATACATAGTTAGTACAGGACCAGCCTGGCATACAGGGCAAGACTCTCACTTAAAAAAAATGATTCTAACGTATTCACACACACACACACACACACACACACACACACACACACACACACACACCTCCTTGGTTCACCAAGTTAGACTGTAGTGTAATCATTCTTTTGATTGGTTGGTCATGCCTGACTGGGGCAAATAGACATTTGTGTATTATCTCCTCAGAAAATGTTTCACGCAACACATAGGAGCAGGTAAGACCAGTCTGAAGGCCACAGAAGCAAGGCAACTAAGTCCTGTGACTACTCACCCAGCGCTTGATTATGAATAGACATTCACTCATTCGTGTCTTCTCAGAAAAACACTCATGCGACTTGTAACCTCTCATTTTTATTCCCATAAGTAACCTCTAATATGACAAGGACATATGGACAAACATCTATTCACTCCAGATAGGGCACATCTGACAAACCAAAGTAAGGAAAAGTTTCACGGAACCCCGGGGGTGAATTCATGGCCACACACACACAGCCAGGAATGTGCACAACCTTTAACTTTAAAATGCAACTGTGCTCTATGGTATTGCTTTGTCTCTGAGAACTAACAAATTATTATATTATACACTGAAGTTCTTGTTCCTTTATGTAACTGTGCTATTTTGAATTCTTTGTCCAGTCTCTCAGGTCTGCTAGTGTCCAACTACCTGCCTAGCAAGAAGTTATTTATGTATAGGTCAAAGAAACAGAACACACAGTCCAGAAATAGATCTACAGAAATATAGTTCTTTGCTTCTTACTAACACTAAACAGAAATTCAAAGAATAAATATAAATGCTACACTTTTCAATAACATGTTGGATCATTGCTTATCTACATGTAAAATATATAAGCATTATATATATAGTTAGAATGAATCATTGTTCTAAAAAGGAGAACAATAATTTTTAGAAAAAATATAGAGAAAATTTTTGTGACTGGGAATTATTTGAGATTTTAACAATGGTATTATATTAGTTAAAAAGAAAATAAATAATTAGACTTTAACAAACTTAAAAATTTGACTCTGTATAATGTTTTAAGAGGCGACACGATTTTCACACTGAAGATTATTTGACAAAGAACTCTTATCCCTAACATAATATGAATGTTAAAAATGCAGCAAAAAATAACCTAATTAAAAATTTAGTGATGTTTTTGCAACAACAAACACTTAAAAAAGTAGCAATGACAGGTAAGCAGATAAAAACAGTATGTAATATCATTAGCTACTAGGGAACTAAAAGTTAAGACTGCAATGAGATATCATCACATAACTGTTCGAATTCACTGCAAAAAAATAATACCGACGACATCAAAGACCAGTGAGAAGGTGAGGACACCAAGGACACAGAGCAAACGAAACTCTCACATGTAGCTGATGGGAAAGGAAATTGTCGCAAGGGCTCTGGAAAGTGGTTCTAATGTTTTCATTAAATCAGACACATCATGTGACCCAGTGATCCACCTCTTGGTTATTGACCCTGGAGAAGTGAAACTTTATTTTCCAAACTTGAAAGACCTAAAATGTCCCGTAGTATATAAATGGATAAACATTCATATACTATGATATTGCTCAGAAAGAAATTTTAAAAACTGATAACATGCTTTAAAGGCACTATACTGAGTGATAAAGCAAACCTCAAAATGTTGCATATTATATTGCTTCCATAATATTCTTGAAAGTATAGAATCAATAACGAAGACCAAATCTACTCTGGTGAGAAATTGTGTTAATCTACTTGGAATTGTGTTTGAAACATAAGAAGGAGATGAAGAAAGGAAAAACAGCAGATTTTTATAAAATTTCATCCTATGATATCTCAGGTCTTTTTCATTATTTTCCTCTTCCTCCCTCAGTTTGCCATCAACAGCACTTCACTATTTCCGTGTGGTTTGCATTCCCACAAGTAAACCACAACTCATACGACAAATTACTGCATAGTCATTTATGTACAAACATGATGCAACAGGTCCCCAAGACAGATTTTTCTCGATTATCCCCCACTATTTTTGGTGCAAACAAAAGCATATTCTAACACGAGGATTTGGGGTGATTTGCAACTCACTTTTTGATCAGAAATCACAAATCTGTTGATCAGATGGAATAATGAATGACTTTGCAATCAGAAGTGGCATGACCTGATCCCTGATCACGGGTGGGTACTAATGATGCTCAGACAAATGTTAGTAAAGGTTTTTTTTTTTTTTTTCTGTTTTCAGCCTTTCCTTTTTAAGCATCTCTTCAACATTATCGTGTTATGTTGATTTTTAGTGTTCTCATCTTCCTCTCTCAGAATAACTAGGTCCCTGGAGACCCCAGAGAGTTGACTTTCCTTCTTGACTGCAGTCCTTACCTCTCCCTCTCTTCAATCTCCGTTTCCCTTCCCTCTGACAACATTTCTTCTTTTCATATCTAAAGTAGCTTATTTAAAGCATTTATAAGATTATCCTAGTGTAGAAGAAAAATAAGTCTAGATTGTACTAAAGTGAAAGGATGTGTACAGTTTAAAAGAGTTTGCTGTTTTAAACTCTGATTCTAGAGACGTTAAAGTATAAACTGTGCCACGACATATGATGAACAGGACCTAAGCACGCCCCTACAGAAGAAGACATATATAGAGACTCACAATCACTCTGTCTCTTTTTTCCTCCTGAGCTTTCATTAATGACTAGAAATAGAATCCATAAATGAGGATTTCCTGGTGCTAAAATGGTAATAGTACAACAAGCAATGACATTCTTATAGAGCCTTGAACAAGAAGTAAAGGTAAGCAGAGGTGGTAAATGAGGGAAAAGAAACTTATGTAGATCAATGGATATGAAAAAGAGGAAGCAGACTTATGGAGCAAGATGAGAAGTGAGTGTGGATGCCTGAGAGCTCCCACGCTCCCAGCTCTGAGAAATGCAAGTGTTTCTCCTACATTCGGGCTCCATTGTATTTTCTCTTAAACAAGTTTGAACAGTCAAAATAAAACTTTTCTTTCTGATAAATCCTAAGAATATTGACTGATGGATGTTAAAAATAAGAAGCAAAGAAGCCCTGGGTACCGCTCCCACTTGTGTTTGCATGGTTAGAGCCTGAGGCTAAGCATGACAGTTTAATGAGTGAATGGGAAAAGATTCCATATTTAAAAAAAAAAGAACTCGTCTGTAACTCCACCAAACAGAGTAATTACACAAGCTTATTCACATAAATGGGAAAAGGCGATTTTAAAAAATCAGGAGGAATGCTTAAAGTACTATTTAGAAGGAAAGTAGGTAGGAAAGGAAATCCTGAAAGAATAAGTTTATTATTGTTTCTGTATCCTTGATACATTCTATTGTAAAACAAATAATTGAATTTTTATTAAAAGAAACTCAAGCTTTAGCCTGACTTGGGTGCAGCCTCTCTCTTTTTATAAACCTCACAATTCTCAAATCTGGATTCCATCCTCATTCCCACATGGGATATACTGGAAGAAAGGGAATCATCAAAGAAGGAAGTCTTTGGAATTACAAGAGGCTAAGTGCCTCATTTCCCTTGTAAAAGGGGATTTATCTAGTATTATCTATCGAGTATGTGGTCTATGTGCAATGACTGCCTCAGGACCCATGATGGCGACCTAGGGACAACCAGAACAGGGTGATGGGTATACTCAGAGCTGTCATGGAGATATACAGACATCTTAAAGTCCAACGGCCCGGTGCTTGTCCTGACTTGAAATGTACTTTACTCAGTAGAATTTATAACACCTTTAACAAAGCTTCTGACTTGATTTCTTTTCTCTCAGCAATATAACATTTGCATTACTCTCTTTTGACATCCCACGAAGGTCTCCATAAATATGCATCCTCCACTGGATTTATGGTACGACCACACTGAGTGCATCCTTGACATCATGTCACTTCCGTACGCATGCATTGACATTATAATGTTACTTACTGCAAAGTTGCATTGACAGCATCTTGGGAACTCTGTGACAGCACTTTAGTTGCCATAAAAGTGAATATTGAGAGTATATTTAGACAAAAGTCACTTGGATGAAAAATATCAAATAGAATCTCATTATAACTGTTACAGTTTTCTAATAAATTTAACAACCTGAATATTTGACAGAAGTTTGTTCTAGTTCCTGCAGATAAGAGATGAAATACTACTTATTTAAAAATTATATAAAGCTGATTTTAGCTCAAATAGGAGAACAGAGAGAATTCAGGATGTTTATCATTGTTCTCTTTCTTGTATAAATGTAAGATGATTTTGATATTTCACCTTTCCATTTTTTTTCAAATGACTTCATAGGCAAATTGCTAATTTGCATTAAAATGGACAGTTTGCGAGTGTGATTTTAACATTTATATTTCTGAATAAGCTGTATAGACCAAGAGCATTCCTAAAATAACATCCAACTTTTGCTTAATATTTACAGTAAGTTGGCAATATAAATGTATGTGGCATTGGCTATCAACATTACTCTTACACTTATTTGTAATTATCCTTAAATGATCTTTTAAAAAATGTGTTTGGTACTCTTATCAAAAAACAGGTAGAATAAAATAATATAGCTAACATATATATATAGTGCTAAGTAGGTTCCAAATGCTGTTTATCAAAACTTGCTTGTGAATATCTTCTTTTAGTCAGGAGAAAGTCTTGCGGATATATGTAACAATTATTTGCACTCACAAAAATGTAGTCTCCAAAAATGGAACCACTTTCCTAAGGCATAAAACGACTAAATAATAGAGTTGGGATGAGGATCTATGATTCCATCAACCAGTTTTTTTTTTCTAAGTTCAAAGCAGGAATACTAGCACTAGAAATGGGCGCGCAGTGGGAGTGGCTAACACACCTACCACTGCTGCTACTTTACAACTCCATTTCTGCAAGCACACTTGTGGAAAGCAGGTGTCGCTGACCAAAAGAAATGTTTGATAAACCTGTAGTGAGATCACCTGATCTCAGCTGTTCGAATCATGTGTGAACAGGATTGATGAAGGTCATCAACTCAGGAATACAAATGAGATGACCCAGTAGAGACATATTATGTAGCCGACCAAGCCATTGTATCTCATAAATTATTTAAGGCTTAGTTGAGCATCTAATCTTAGATTAAACTATCCCATTTAGAAATATTCAAGTCATTTTCATACTTTATCTTTATTGTACTTACAGATTTTTATGACAGTTAAAACATAGTTTCAAATTTAGTTCTCTTAAATACATATGACGCCAGATTCCACTGTTCTGTACTAATTGTATTTACATAGTGGAAGACAAAGAATTTGCTAGTTTATCAACCTAGATATTCTACTGAACTAGATTATTATGACTCATATTTCAGTTCTGATTGTCTAATTGATTCCGAATTATCCCAGGACTTTTATTAACTACTTACAACATTCTTTAGATCCCTGTACTACTGTTTTTAAAATATTTTGCTAAGATACAAGCTACTTAATGAAAAATTTTACATGTCATGTAAGCCCTAAAGTACTTAGATGACTAGAAATTGACTTCTCCTTTTTTATAGTGGGTTGTATGCTTAGAGCTCTCAATTTAAATATGTATATTTCTCTCCAAAATGCGAAGATTTGGTTCAGCGTTTTCAGTACCTACTCTTACTAGTGAGAAATCTAATTCTTACAATACTTTGTCCTTGATTAAGAACTAGTTTATGCCTTTTGAAAGTTTTAGACATTTTTATTTATCTTTGGCATTCAGATATATCTGATTAAATGGCCTTACATTTTATCTTTTTCAGCTGATTCTTGGGTAGAAGTCAATAGTATAATCAGTTTGGAAACCCTTATTCTTTATGGTTGTTAAAACTGTATTTATTTTGATACTTTCCTCATATATTATAATACTACCATGAAAATTTCATTTGGCAGGTTCCTTCTTTCTAGTATTCCTGCTGGTGAATAGCATTCATATTATATCTTGACCTCTAGCCAAGTATTTCCCCAGACATTTTTCAGTCTCATTTGCATTCATGTTTTATTTAATACATGTTTAAGAATGAAGGCCAGCAAAGTTTATTGCAAGGCTTACCTACCAAAGAGACTTATAAAAAGCAACCTCTTAATGTGGCTATTTAGAGAACTAGGAAATAATATATGCTGATAAGTGGTCAAGTTGAAGAATTAACTGGCTCTCATTTAACAGGCTATAGAGTATGTACATTTGAACAAACCATGTTCTCTTAATAATACATTCTTAGTAATACTGCTAATAATAATGCTTCAGAGATGATCTCCGTTCTTGTGGAAAATGTGTGTGTGTGTGTGTGTGTGTGTGTGTGTGTGTGTGTGTAAGACAGACACAGAGAGAGTATAAGCGGGTGGGATACGAGAAACATGTTTCATGTATGTAGTTGTCTGGCATGCAATATACAAGATAAGTAAAAAGAGATGAGATAAAATGCTTTTAGACCGACTTTAAATCTTTAAATGCCTCTGCTTTGTACAGGTCTTTCCCTTCCTTTCCACAGCATGAACATTTACGGAATTCAGTTTTTCCACTAGTTGTGCTGCTATAAACATGAGCATATATGTGTCTTTATCATATGTTACCTTTAACACTTTTAAAAAGATATCCAAGGGAGGTATTGCTGAATTGAAAGGAATGTTTATTTCAAGCCTGTTGCGGAATCTCCATACTGCCCTCCATGTTTACAGTCCCACCAGCAACGTAAAAGGGCTCCTTTACCAAGACAACTTCATCAGCACCGATTGCTGTTCTTGTAGAAGATGCCAAAGTATCCATCAACAGACCAGTGGACAAAAAGAAAAAAGTGATATAAACGCACAATGGAGGACTGCTCTTCCATAGAGAGGAGGGAGGCTTCTTTAGATAAATGGATGCAACTTGGGATGGCATCACAAATGGAAACACATACTTTAAAGTAGTCTGTAAAAATAGACTTTAAAATATAAAAAAGATCAAAGGATTCCTTAGATTATTGCCAGAAGTGAAAACACTGATTTTTGCAGAGGTGCAGACAGGTGATCAGTAGAGTGAATAGAACAGTAGAACCTGGAAATTGCAGATTCATATTCTAGTCTTGCTCTGTCATTGTCTGCCTAAAAAATTGTTAATTATGTTTTACTTTTTTAGTAAGTGGACAGGATATAAATTAAGAACATTTTTAAGTTCTAAATTTGAATATGCTAAATTGGTAATTTGTTTACCAAATTTATAAATCCCTTAAAATTAATTGAGTTCACTTGCCAACACTTTTATTCTTTACCACCTAAATAATGTACAAAAAAGTGCTCCTTTTTTGAGCATAATGGGTTCTTTTTTGATTGGTCTAGCTTGTGGAATTAAAATAGTTTTCATTTGCACAGCTTTCTACCAAAACAAGGAATTTTCATGTGAATAAAAAATTGAGCAAAGCGGAAAAGAAACTTTTGGAGATTTATTACCTCTGATAACCTCACGATGCTTTTCCAGTTTGACTGTTTTTAACTGAACCAGAAAATAGTAGCTGAGATAAAGAGATATGTGATATAAATTCTCAAGGACCAACACTTACACAAGATGTAGTGAGGTAATTAGGTAACCAAAAAAAAGTTTATTTCTTTGCTGATAATCACTAAAGTGAGAGTTGAGAAGCTGTTATCAAGTTTTAAAGTTACATATAGGAAACTCATGAAGCCTTAGTGTGTCAAAAAAGACAGATCATTCAAATTGATTGTGAATGGGAAGTAGGTAATTCATTGAAGTGAAATAGTTCCATGAAGGCCAAAGAGATAGCAAGTGTAACATATGCACAAAATATATTTTAAATAACCAGCTACCTAAAAACCATCTAAAACTGTCTTGATACTTTGATACATGTGATACTTTTCTTTGAAAAAGTGTATATATATTTGAAAGCTGAAACGTTGTGGTCTTGTAGCCTACTACATGGGCAGATGTTTCAGCCCACCTGTACCACTGCAGTGATCAGAAAGTCACAACCATGTCAATTTAAGGTAAAAGAGGTGACAATCTCAGCTGGAAGTGGAAATCAAGAAAAGGGCAGGAAGAAATACAAAATACAAATAAAATTTCTGCTTAAATAGTGAGACTAATCTTAAAATTATGTGCCAGCTGAGCTCACACCAAATATTCAGTGAAAAAGAAGGCATGGAAGAATAGTGCTTAGTATTTAAAAAGAAATGTTTTTTTTTTTCCACAAACACATAATAATATATGTATAGTACATAGACTGAAAACATTTCCCATTCTACTCATATATCAACCAGCAAAATTTAAAGTCTGATACACTTAGAATATCAAAAGATAATAGCCCAAGAATTTCAGAAAAACTGAAAATTAAGAATCTGAAATAAGTTTTTTTAAAAAAAGGCAATTCAGAAAACCCAGCCATCAAACATCCTGATATCTTTGGCTGGTCAAATGAATTAGGCATGAAAAGAATCCCCAGAGTAGGGATAAAAGAGAAGCAGTTGAGATCTGTTTACACGAAGAAGGTGTAACTGCGGAGACATGCTTTGTTTATGTGAATGATGTCCTTATTTCACCAGCATTTTTATTGTAGACTCACTTTTCTTTTAATAGATCTAGAATGTATTATTCTAATGTCTCCTGCTGTCTTATTCATCTCTAAAGCCATTAATTATTTATTCCATTGTTCACTTCTGTTCAATATGCTTTCAAAATTATTATTTATTCTTCACTTTCAATAATTTGTCTTTAATATATCTAAAATTATAATATTTGCATAATGATTTGGAGTCATTTACCTAATTGGGTATTGTGAAGATTGATATAAGTAGAAATTCAAGAAAGAAAAATATTTAGAAGTAGAATAAGAGTTTCTAGTATAATATTGTGATAAGTGACTACACTTAAAAATGGAGTATGTGAATTTTGTACTTAATTAAAGGCTTTATTAATACAAACTGGCTAAAAATATGGGTCCACAAAACTCATTATTCAATTTTCCAGATTTTTAAGTGATGTTTTTAAACATGGATACTGAATTTGATCATTGGACAGTTACCTACACCACTGAGGCTGGCAAATGAAAAAAAGAAAAAAAAAGAATTTTCTGTTCTTTAGAGACATTTATCAAAAATTTACCAGTACATGACTACATAAACTAAAATCTTAATCCATATTATTGCTGGAAAACTTGCAATTAGTTCCAGCAAAATTTGATTAACTCTGTAACCCAATTTCTTTTACTATTGTTAATCATAAGAAAAATCCATGAATATTTTTGTGCATTTTCATCGTTTCTCAAATTTTTATATTTATGACAGACTACAGCTATATATTTTCAAAGTAAACAAATATTATAATAAATATTTTGGTTTAGGTTACAATAATATTATATTATGAAAACACAAATTAGAAAACAAAACACAGTGTATAATCCAGGGTGACTCAAAGCTTTCAAAGAGAAGAAGGTAAGAATATTTTGATTTCATCTGTTTCTCAATAAAATAGTAATATGATTAAATGATCGTCAACTCAGCCACAATATAGAAAGTAAAAATGTAGAAATTCCGTACATGTTTAAAAATAAAATTCCATACAGTGTTCAATGGGCCCCAACATATCATTTTTTATAAAAGTAGTTTGAACCATCTGGTACACAAATTAGGCAAATTTCTAAGAGACATAGGTGTAGGCAGGACTTTATTAATAAGACACCAAAATCAAAAGAAATAGCCCCAGAATTAACAAATGCGATTGCACCAAATTAAAGTTTCTGCATGGTAAAGGAAACTATGAACAGTGCTAAAAGAGAACCAACAGATTGGGAAACATATATTCATCACCAATACCTCAGTGACTGAGCCCACTCAGTCAGGTAACGGGAACCCAGAGGGAGGGAGTCAGGATTAAGAAAAAAGACACACATTGATTAGAGCAGACTGGACTTCAGCAAGAGCTGACGATGCTGTTTATTCCTAGTCCGCTTCCTTGTATACACAGCTGTAAACACGCAGAAGTTTTTCTCTTATTACAGTCACGGAACAGTCAAGGATTTGTTTGAAACCAAAAACATTTGTCCGTGCAAAGCACACCTCTTTATTTTTCTGCCCAAAAGTTCATGGATAGGTCAGTTTTTTCTTGCCAAATGCCAAGGTCATTTCCTTGACAGCAAAATACAATATGGCTGTGCTGTGGCTCCTGACCCCTTAGATAGGAGGCTCACAACCAGGAAAAAAAATAGGGAACAGAAGAAAAATAATCCCCTCAAAAATCAATGACTCTATTGAAAAAAAAAAGGACGAAAGAAACGGACAGTTCTCAGATGAAGAAGTTCAAATGGCCAATAAGTACACGAAAAGATGCTCAATATCCTTAGCCATTAGAGAAATGCAAAACAAAGCATCACTAAGATATCATCTAGCTCCAGCGAGATTGGCCTACATCAAGAACACAAATAGTAATCAGTGCTGGAGAGGCTGTGGGGAAAAGGGGCCCTCCTGCACTGATGGTGGGAATGTAAATTTGTACAATCTCTTGGAAAGCAGTGTGGAATCTTCTCAAAAGACTGGAAATAAGCATCTCTTTTGATTCAGCAATACCTCTTCTGGGAATTTTCCCAAAAGAGGTAAAAACAACATATATCAGATATACATGTATACCCACATTCATAGCAACATCACTAACAATAGCTAAATTGGGTAAAACACCAAAAATGCCCATCAACATACCAATGGATACAAAAAGTGTGGTATTTATACACAATGAAATACTACTCATCTATAAAGACAGATAGATTGGAGTCTTTTATAGGTAAATGGAGGCAATTTGAGACCATCATGCTTAGTGAAGTGAGTCAGAAGCAGAATGTACAATTATTCCATAGAATTTATTGTGGGGAATAATGGGGACTGGAGCTGAGGGGAAAGAGTGGGAGGGTCAAAAAGGGAGAACGAGAAGATTTGTTATTTTGCCATGCTACGTATAGGCACAAAACAATCCAGATCAATGTGAAATTTATGTATTGCAATTATACATATCAATAAAATGGGGGAAAAGAATTTTCTCTAGGCATTCATTCCGACATTCTTCATAATGTTTCCATATGTAGGTTTAAGACAAGAAAGATTAAATTAACCTGTCAAGATGACACTGCAAAACAACCAGGATACGGAATGTATGGAAACCTACCTAACTTTAAAAAGTAATACTGTGATATTTCCTGGTACCTTAAGTAGAACAAAAAATAAAAAATAAATAACAAGTTTGTTTAGATAAGGAAATAATGTCTCACTTTCTCCTGCTCTTCTACTGGCTTTTCGGAGAATTCTTCTTCTCATTTACACTTGATCTTATGTCCTGCTGTGTTATATTTGATTTCTTTAAAAATAGGTATCACTTACTCAAATTACTATGTAATCAATTTTCCCAAAGAGTACTTCCTATTTGCCCATGACGTTCTTTGAACTTATTGTATATCTTAAGAGAGGAAATGGTACAGGAAAATTTGCCTATTAAGCTGAATTAAAATATCAAGACACATGCATGAACAGAAAAAGAGAAAAGATAGAATAACAGAATGACAAATATTTCCATTTTCTGATGAGCAGTGCTTCTAATAACTGCAAGTAACCAAACATTCATACATTACATATCACATTACGGAAAAATGGCAAGACCTTTAAAATTGATTAAAAATCATATTATGAAAAGTAAAATGCCTGAGAATACATCATTGAGTTGTCCATTCCAGTACTAAATGTTGAATTTGTGTTCCAAGGAAAAGGTAAGAAAAATAACTTATTAAACATTACAAAAAATGACATTTTTGCACAAAAATGCATAAAAGCCTGTCATTATTGAATATCCAAGAATATATCTGTCGGTTAGAGTTTAGGATAATGGAATTTTATAGTAAATCATCATCCATATGCAGTGTGTTTAATTCGGGTTTTAAAATTAAAGCCTGGATTTATGCCTATAAAACAGACAAGTCTCATTATCATTCGATACCATTTTGATTGAAGTTGGCTAGAAAAACACAGTGATATTTTAAAAATGCATGTGTCATATTCAAGATAATTCTCTATTGACAAGGCTCGGCTTTGGATTGATAAAAAAGTTTGCAAGCCCAGGGATTCTTGAAAAAAATTCAGAAAACAAAACAGTTATCTTCCCTTGGGAATAGAATTTGTTGTGCAAAAGTGACCATTGACACAAAGTTGATTGGTAAGAGCATCCTTTGGTATTTCTGATCTGAGTCTCTTAAGTAGCTGACAGAAACCAGAGTTCTCATCAGTTTCTACTGCCAGAAAATCTGCCTCATGGCATTCAAAGGTTGGGAGAGATTCAGTATTCTACCATTCTGCAATAGAATGAGCAAAAAAACCTCAAAGCTGTGTTTGTATTTTTTATTATATTTAAGGTAATGGACATCTCACATTTATTGGTCCCATGTGACTAATCTCATTAAAATAAACAGAAACATAAAGTCCTATAAATTCTATCATTTAAATAGACCTCATGTTATATATTTATATATACCATGTCTTTTTTTGATCCTATATGTTGCATATTAAAAGATAAGGTAGAAAACATTAAATCTACATAAGAACTCTGTAGGAGATAGTAATCTTCCGGTCACAATATGCAGTTCAGTATTGAAAGGGTAAACTTTTATTGCTGAAGTTACTAACTTCCATGTTCAAGCATAAGCAATTTTTCATAACTTTATAAAATAAAACTAATGGCATATATATGTATGTATGTATACGTTTTTCTTCTCTGACAACAAGAATGCTTCAACTGGCAATATCTGCTAGCTTATCACTTTCTCATGGCTAACACCATATGTCATAGGTCATTTCTTTAACCTGATGTCAGAAATTTTTTATATTGGCAAACCCATGAATAAAAGACATATGACAATAATACCGTTTTGTTGATAGACTTCAGTGAATTTTACTCCTAGGAAGTTATTTTCTTATATGCAGAGTTATCTTGTCTCCATTTATAAAATTCTTCTGGTTGAAAAACTAATTATCAAAAATCTAACTAATATTAGGGATTAAATATCATTTTTGACCCCTTATTGTGGATATATTAATAAATAAATGCAATCATTAGATTTCAAACTAATAATAAAAATGGCAGGAATCATGAAGAGAAATGTGCTCATATCAGTACAATTTCATCAAACATTTTTAGAGTATTCTGTATAAACATTAATGGGAATTTATGACTGGACCAAAGTTTCAAAGTCCAAGTTCACTAAATATTACACAGAACAAAATGCCAACAAATTAAATATTAAATATCTAGGTAATCTTTAATAGCGATTCAAAATTAAGCATCATCAAATCTGTAAAACAGACAGAAGTTCCACTGGAAATGAAGAAGTAGAGTTGAAAGCAATATTGGACAAGTACAAAATAGAACAGTACAAAATACAGATTACTTAAGACCAGCTTAGGGGTCAGGCTTTAATCATGAATGACATACCTGGTGCCTGTGACTCTCCAGTCTGCTGTGAATTGGCTGATTGGCGGTTTTCTGTTTTGTTTTGTTATTTGTTCTGTTTTGTTTTGTTTTAAATTTCAGTTGGCTCAAGTGGCATTTGTAGAAGATTGTTTAACATTTAGGTTGATTTTGGGGTGGGCTAACACAGGATATCAGACCAAATTATTGGTCTCCCACAAACTTAATTCACTGATACGGATTTGGGGTACATATGAATCAGGAAAAAAATAGCATGTAAACAATTCTTGCCACTAGTCAGGTGAATGTAATGAATATGAATGAGTGGAAAAAGCACAAATGAAGTCAGGGTAGGCAACTAAATATTTGGGTAAAACAGGAACAAGAGTCCATAGAGAAATGCAAGTGACATCGTCAGGAAGAGAGAAGGAAAATTTCCGACATATCCTGCAGGGGGATATCTATATTAAACGTGTCGTTACAGCTGACGTAACATGTCCTAAAGAGTCACAGCATGCCCAGAAAATAAATGTTCAATTTTTGTTTCAAATGTTTTCAGAAATTTCAGCTTAAGAATATTTATTTACAAATTATAAATTTTCAAATTAATAAAATGTTCTAAGTGTCATTTATTACTCTGTCAAAAGAGATAAAGAATATCAACACATAAATTTCTCATTGGCAAAAATGTAGTAGAACAATTAATTGAGAAAATGTAGTCATTAAAAAGGTTAAACATTGCGCCAAAGTTATAAATCATTGTTTTTGCAGTTTCACAAGCAATAATATCTTTCCTTATACTTTTTTGTAGCCTTCATGCAAAATTCCATACGGTTAATTATCTAAAAACTGAATAGGCAATCATAACAAATAGAATGCATATTTCCCTTACTAATGCTAGAGAGCTTTATTGTGACATTCTGTTTAGAAGAGATTCCATGAAAGTTAAACTGGACAAGTTTTTTTTTTTACCCGCTAAAACTGAGATATAATAATTTACAAAGACCTATATTGCAAAGAGACACTGCTAGCATCTTATCAAATGGGGTAAAACTGAAAATATTTCTTTCAAAATATGAAACAGGAAGAGGGTGCCCACTCGCACCCCTTTGTTTAATATAACAGCACTCAAATATTTAGCCAGAGCAGTCAGGCAAGAAAAATAAATAAAATGAATACATATAAAAAAGGAATAAATCAAACTATCTTATTTGCATGCAGTTGTGTCTTAGTTACTTTTTTGTTGCTATGACTCAATACCCGACGCCCACAAATTTAGGAAAGGTTTATTTTAACTCACAGTTTCAGATGGTCACAATCCATTCAGGGGTGGCCGGCAGCAAAGTACAGGACAGAGGCAGAGGTGGAGGCAGCGTCTCAGAACATCACCGATAGGAAGGCAAGCTGAGATCAACTGAGACTAGTCCTAGTCCTCCAGGAAGGCAGGTGCAGCTTATATATCCTTCCAGGTCTCCGCCCAGTAATTACTCCCTCCTGCATTCAGGTGTGGCCAATACACACCGCTAATCCTAACTCACATGGCTTTAGTCTTAATTGGTATCTGCCTCTCCAGAATAGACCCCAATCCGCCAACATCACATGGTTCCATAGACAATCCATAACATCAAAATACATGAGACTTTTGGGAGACATTCCAGATCCTAACCACAACAAGTTGTCATGATTACTTATATAGAAGACCCAAAATCCTCCACTAAAAGACTCACAGAACTAATGGAGAAATTCAGTAAAGCTCAGGCTATCAATTCTGTAGACCCACAATCACCACACCGAGGGGAAAAAAATCAGTAAGCCAATCTCTTTCTTATAGCATAAAAAAATAAGAACTAATATCACTAAGAAAATAAAAAGAAAAATCTCTATAATGAAAACTATGGTTCTCTGGAAAAAGATATTGAGAACATTAGACAAATTGACATTCTGTGTTCTTCAATAGATAGAAAAAAAATGTTGTCAAAATGGCTACGTTACCAATAATTATGCATAGTTTTAAGGTGATTCCAAACAAAATATCAGAGCATTTCTTTCACAAAACATAAAAAATGATCCTAAAAATTCAATAGAACCAGAAAAGACCTAGAATAGTCAAAGCAATTCTAAGCAACAAGAGTAAAACAGGGGGCATCACGACCCCAATTTCAAGTTACAGTACAAAGCAACAGTGATAAATGTTCCAGATACTGGAAGAAAAATAGACAAATGGATTACCATCTCCATACAGAAAAATAATGTTAGGTATCCTCATTTACTTGAGATTCAACCCAAAGGTTAAACACTTACATGGGATAAAACTATTATTCTTAACAAGTGGTCTTTGGAGAGGTGTCAGTCAACATTCAGAAAATAAAATTTATGCCAACATTTTTTTCTTGTGCTGAAATCAAGTCAAAATTAATCAAATGTCTAGATACTGAGGTAGAAATACTTAATTTTCTGGAAGATGTTTTTAAAAAGATGACTCCTGAAAACTTTGACATAGGCAATGACTTTCCCAACAGAACCACAATCGCGTCAAAATCACATCAAGAAATCAAAGTATATAAAGTTAAAAAGGTTTGCACAGCACATAAACAGCCAACACAGTGAAGAGACAACCTACAGAATGGGAGGAAGTTTGGAAGACTATTTTTCAACAGAAAACTAATATCTAAAACTTACAAAAGGAAATAATATTAGACTCCCAATCACAACATTGGCAATCAAAATAAACAACTCTCAAAAGAAGCATACATGACCGGCAAGTACGTTAAAAATGTTGAACATCTTTTTGAAGTTAGAGAAATATAAATCAAAACAACACTGAGCCAACAAAACTCCAGCCAGAAAACTATCAAGAAGAATATAAAAAAACAACAAATGTTTATGACGTCGAGGAAAATGAGAAAAACGTCTCCATTTTTATCAGGAAAGGTAAACAAGTACAGCTCTACGAAAATCAGTACGAGATTTATGAAGCATTAAATATAGAAATTCTAATCTACTGAGCTATTGCTTTTTGGATATCTTTCCTAAAGAGTTAAAAGTCTATTATATACATATAGCTGTGTTTACAGCAGGTCAATTCAGAGTAGCTGGATTTCTGAAATGGCCCATATGTTCTTCACTAGATGAATGTAAAAGTAATTGTGGTTATTATACAGAATGTCATACTACTCGAGCATAAAAAAGGATAAATTTGAATCATTTATAAGAAAATGGATATAATCTTAAGACTATAATGATGTACAGTAAATCAAACACAGAAGCATAATTATCAAATGGCTAATCTTATTTGAGAACCCAAAAAATAAATAACTTGAGGAGCAGAAAAAAAGAAAAAAAAAACAGAGGTGATTGGACAGAGGAAAGTGCATGTTTCGAAGAAGTGAAGAGAATCTGAGGTTGGTGTGGACAGCAGGTTGAAAGGAAATAAGGAATGAAGTCAATAAGACGTTGTAAGGAGATGTAACAACTCCCCAGGAATAATGCAACGATAGAATTTTGAAGAGTTAACAAAAATAATTCTTAACCAAAAGCATTTGAGGCCCTAATTGCTACTGACGATTTCCTTTGGTAATAGAAGCTTATATTTATCGTCTATTTCAATCCAATTGGTTTCTTTGTTGAGTTTAACTGTGTGGCTGCTCCTGCTTAAGGTAAGATGACCCAACACTAAACAATTAAACTCAATTAAATTAAGTAATTAAACTGAGTTTAATTAACTCAAGTGAGTTCAATCTAAACTAATTTATTATTTACATATCCCTGACTTTTTTACAGGCTGCTGCTAAGAAGTCATAGCCTTCATGCTACCACACAAGAAAGATTTTTTTTTTGAAAAATGAATAATAGAGTTTGATAGGGTTGCGGGTATGTACAAACAGAGATGTTCTGACTCATCAGTGGACTGACTCGGTTAATAACTCATTCTTTAAGTTAAAACGCCAACCTGGAGTTGTTTTGAATGTCCAACTGTTGATATTTTAAGTGTAATTCACAATTCATAACTAATTTTCCTAACTCCCTCATTTTTTGATGTGATAAAAAGAACTCCTTCAAAATTAGATCTTTTGCTGTTGTGTGTGTGTGTGTGTGTGTGTGTGTGTGTGTGTGGTGTGTGATGCTAGAGATAAACCCAGAACCTTCACAATGAGCTATCCACCCAGCTCATTTTATTTATTTATTTATTTATTTACTTACTTATTTTCAAGCAAGATCTTGCCAATGGGTTCAAACTTAAGACCCTCTTGCCTCTACCTTCTAGACTGCTGGGATTACAGGCCTGTACCACCTATACAGGCTCACCTTTTTCAAAATACAGTTATTAGCTGGTGATAAGAATAGTGAATCAGAAATCAGAACTTATTAGCCATTTTTTTCAACCATGTCACTTACAAAAGTGTTTAGGTACATATATGTCTTTATTTTCTTAGTAAAATATTTATTAAAATGTTATAAGTTAGTTTTGGGAAACATGTATTCTTTCTTATTTTTACCAATGTAATTTTTTAAACAAAAATCATGTATCTAGTCTTTTTATAAAGAAAAAGGAACAAAATAAAAAATCTCTTGTACTTATATAATCAAATAAAATGGCTTCCAATTTAGGCGGCAATAAAATCTAGAATTATTAGATGTTTCATGTCATACGGGAGGCAATGTATCTTCCAGGTTCTTTCTTTTAACATCAGAAATGTATTTTATCTTAAATTTATTTTATCCAAATGTTCTCTAAAAGAAACTCTTAGTAAAATCAGAGATCTGACCATAGCCTAACTATTTGTCAAATGCAGCATTCTGTTTTGAGAATAATGTTAATAATTTAAGGCAAACATTTCTAATCTCTTTTTTCTTTCTATTCCTTTATTCTCTCTTCAATCACTCCTTCCTTTATCCTTCCCTCCCTCTTCCTTCCTCTTTCATTTTTTTCTTTCTCCTTTCTTCTTACTTTTTACTTCTTTCTTTCATTTGTCTTTTTTGTTCAGAAAATGCCTTGATAAATCTCTTTGAGTGTTGTAGGTTGTTGTCCCATTTATATTTTCATTATAACTCAAGCTCTGGCTAGAAGAACACTAAAACTAAGAAGAAGCAAAACTATCTGAATAATTCTTCTTTTAGAGAACACATTGTAAATTTCTAAAAAGAGATGCAGAGAAAAATAATGTAGGTTTTAGTAAAATCAGTGCAATCTCCTGAAATGTGGTATTTTTTATTGCTGAGAACACTTTCAAAAAACATTTTCTAGAATATTTTCAAGAAAGTCTCAGACTACTCATGGGTAGCTGGTAATGTCAGGAAGAACCCTTTTACCACAACCATTCCAACATAATTCAAACAGAGAGACCATCCTTGTGGAGATACTGCAAAAAATAAAGATCTGTTGGAATACAATCTCAACTGGTGTAGACACACTAACTTTTTTTCTAGACTAACTTTTCAAGGATGTGCATAGGGTTCATGGACTTGGAAGACAGAAATAGTATCTCTCACTCTCTCCATAGCAAAGGTATTTATGTTTGCTCATAATTTAACCAAAAGACTGTCATATTGTGCTTGTTTTCTTAAAATTTGTTAGAAAACACTTGTTTTCTAAGCTCAAAATACTTTCTGTGAAATGCACAACATTGTCATGTCACCATGACAGAAACAGGGGCTGAAGCAAGTGTCAAAAGCAGATGCTCATACATTGGTAGCTCACATTGTTGTGACAGAAAAACTGTCATTTGTCTCTGGATCGAAAGTCTCATCTTCTCTGTAAGTTTCTATGAAATTGATAGAATTCACTCTATTCATAATAGTTAAGAAACAACTTGGAAGTAGGGTGAGTTCTTACATTTTTTATACTTCTTATGGAAAGGTAATGTTCAGTATGGGATAAATCTGGCCCACCAGAAGTGACAGTACAAAGTTCAAAGTGACACCCAGAAGACATAACCATTGACTAATGTAGATGAAATGTAAACTTACTGGTTACTCAGGTAGAGAAGATATTATTAACGAGGGTAGAAAGACACATCCCATGCCAGTGATGTTGATGTAAACACACTCATTTGATTTTTAAAGTAGTGGCCTGAATAAATTCAAAGAACAGAAAGATAATGAGAAAATCCCTTTTGTTTACTTTAGCCTTACATAATGTTTTATTTCTCAAACAATATATAAATGACTATTTTAAATACTTATATGAAATATAAGTATTCAATAAAATATTTTGAAAAAATACTATGGTAATGTTGATGCCACATTCATACAACTGCTTAGAATGAAATTTTCAGGCATAGTTATCATGTTTCATTGTTTCATACCTTATTTTCCAAAATAAGTATAGGAATAACAACAGGAGTATATTAATAAATAGTAAGCACAATTATAAAAATACAATTGCAGATAGTGGAGGGGATTTTGGCAAGGAGAATAGAGAAGAAGGGGAGGGGAAGGAGAAGTAAAAATTATTAAGATGTGATGTGTATGTACACAAATTCCCCAAATAAGTGTATTCATTATGTATAGGAAACACATACTACTAGAAACACTGAAAAAAAAGAATAATGATGGATCATTTTTCCTAAGTTCTGAAGTCTTTAGCATATGGTAAATTAAAATGAAAATGAACAAAGATTATGTTTCATCATTCCAGGTATACAGAATGGCTAAGGTCTAAGCATCAGTACCGGGTTCTGTCCACCTTATGTGTTGCATATTGTGGGCATTGCTATTTAAAAATTATATCTGCAGTAAATTGAAGACTGCATCAATAGATTGTTGGCTAAATATTCTGCTTCATGTGTCACCTCAATTTTGTAAAAATAAGGACATTTATTAAAACATTAAGTGAATCTGAGTAATTAGTGAGTTTAAATGAGTAAAATTTCTTTTGCTTGATGCTTTTATAAATTTTTATTTTTACTCATTCAGATAAAAGTTTTTTAGGTATCTTTTTAAAGAAACTGCTAATTTTTTTAATTGAGCCGTCTTTATTTTTTTGTAATTTAATGATTGCTATCAACTCTTGCTTCTTGCCTTTCAAATGAGTGCTCAGGTAGCAGAACATCTAGAAACCAAGACATGACAAAGCTCTGATCTTCTCAGGTCTCTGGAAAGGTCTCACTATTAGCTTTGTCATCAAATACCTCAACTATCACTACAGTGTTTGATTAACAAATGAGTGTGTCAGAATAGCAGCGTGTGAACATGATGCTTACATTTCTTATTTATTGCATCTGACCTGACCTGCTGAAAGTAGAATAACTCTACTTCTGTACTGTCCCATTAGTTTCCGTGGACACAGCTACTTTTTCCTGCAAATTTATTTTTAGTAAATAACCATTACTAAGAAATTGTTTAGATACTCTTAGAAAATCAACTGAAGAAGTTTATTAACTTGTAGTTTTTGTTGATTTTAATCACAGGTTCTTCAAGGTCAAAGAATGTTCACCCAATTTCTGAAGCCAAAAGTAAAACAGTTCTATCGCTGGCATCTTTTATGCTATCTTTTTCCTTAAGTTATAGTACGTATTGTTTAATGCACAGCACAGAGGTAACTATAAAAGGTGAAAACTGAGCTACCCATGGCACAAGGTTGTGTAAGGGATGATTGTTATTACTCAATTCTAAAATGTTCCCCTAGTCTCATGTGTTCACAAGTGGGACTTTTGGAAGGTTGTCAGATCGCAGAGTGCTGTACTCAGTAGTGCATTACTTCATTATTGGCTTCACGGTAGCATGTATTAATAGCAGTTGGGACCCCGTTTGAGGAGGTAGTCACAGTGAGCTTGCTTGAAAGGATGTATTATCGTCCCTACACCCTGTTCTCTCTTTCTGCTTTCTGTCTGTCATGAGCCGAGCTGCTTTCTTTCTCCTTTCACTTATACTGCGCTCTTTCTTCTCTGGAGCAACATGACCATGGACAACACCCTCTGAAGCCTCTTCTCTAAGTTACAGGTTTCTGGCATTTTGCCCCAATGACTGAAAATTAACTACATCAATCAGACAGTAGGAAGCTCTGGGAAGGATCTTCTACTGAAGATCATGGGGAGCATGATTTTTAATACATGCATTTACTTAAAATTCCCAAACATGGTAATTCAGGAGGAGGGATATCCAGACTATTGCTCCTTCAGATTTTAGTATATTCTCACTCAATAGCATTATCTAGGGATTTATAATTTACACATGCAATGCACATTATAACTTGCACATTTGTTACATTATGATTTTGAGACAGCAAAAGATCAAGAAGGAAAAAGGGGAAACTAGTAGAAAGAAAACTAGACAGAAAGCTGTGGAAACTGAAGGTCAAAAAATAAAATGTAAATGACCCATAAAAATTGTGAATACTTGGAATTATTTATAAAATTATTAATTAAAACTTATGTAACTATGTAGTAACACATAATTATAAAGTTCCTAAAATATTGTCATGTAGCAATCTCCAAATTATAAATTCTATTTGGTATAATTTAAGGTTTTCTTCAAAATACATCAATAATACATTAAGAATAAAAATACATTCACTGTATTCATAAGAACCATATTGAAAAGAATTCTTTGTATTCACACACTTTTCCTTTACTATAAACTTCTGCCTCTCTCTGTTCCTATGTCTGTAGATACACAATCATGGTGGAAATCAGGAGCACATTAAACATTACTTTTAAGGATTTTATGAAGTTAAATGAAAACAGGTTAACTGAAATAAAAATATTAAAAGAAAGGATTAAACTGGTCATTGAGTAAATTTCTATATTATATAGAGTTAGAACTTAGCTTAAGCTCAGTTTTCCTAAGGCTTGAACACTGAAATTTCATTTAGAGCTAGCACGAGCTCACTTATGCTAAGTTTACATAGAAAGCAGCCCTCATGTCTGTTTCTCATCACTGTGTCTCAATATAATCCTCACTGGTGTCAGTGTAGCTTTTAGGCCTCTTTCTCTGCTCAATTTTTTATTTTTTTCTTATACCAACATTTTCAGATTCCCCAGGGAAACTGCGTACACTCAAATCCATCAGATAAGATTCATTGTTAATCGTAAAGAACTTTATTTAAAGAAATACAAGTTTTGTTTATGTCATGCAAATTTTTCTCATAATTCATTCTCTATTCCCAGCTTGATAAATATTTGCTTCTAAATG
The DNA here is from genome assembly GCA_004027205.1 of Ctenodactylus gundi. Lineage (NCBI taxonomy): Eukaryota > Metazoa > Chordata > Mammalia > Rodentia > Ctenodactylidae > Ctenodactylus > Ctenodactylus gundi. The sequence continues at coordinate 62,259 of PVKB01000880.1, forward strand.
GACCATTGAGTTATTCAGCAGAAATTCTGCTGAATCTTCAAAGCATATGTTTAATTATAGTCATTTACACATTTAGATGTATCTATCTTCATTTCCTACTCACTGACATTCATGATAGATGTACTATACCCAATAGTCCTAAGAGTAAGCTTGTGAGATTTAATTAAGGAAGCTGTCTGTAAGTTTAAATATATTAATAATAATGTATTGTTTTAATTCCCTAATTTTCATTTACATTATTATACTTTCTTTAAGATCTAAAGTATTCTAATCTAAATAAAGTACTTAAAATATTACAGCAGTTCAATATTTATCTAGAAATAGTTCTAAATATGGTTCAGTGTCCTTCACATCAAAATTATAGCCATTAGGACAGTAAAAAAATAATTTCTCCACATTTAAAAATAAATATATCTTCATCTAATTATTTAATATACACTTGATAATTTTAAATATTTTAATATTCTAGTTGAGTAAAATTTCAAAGCACAGTTTATATGCAGAAACATTATTATGTAAAATATCTAAATGTCTATGTATGGCAAAATAATATAAATATATATTTAATAAAAATTAAAGCAATTATTTGCCTAAAAAATGACAGAAGCTTTTTCCTAAAATTATTCAGGTTGGACTGACATTCCTTCTGTTGCTTCATTTTTAACACACTCAAGAAACAGTGCTTTAAAATATATTTAAATGTTATATTAGATAAAGTAACATATTGTATCTATATTTATAACATCTATAGTAACACAAGGCATTGAACTAAGTGCAAAGGATTGGATTAAATGTATCACTTTCATTCCTGCCCCAATTTCATTGTTTTTCGTTTTTTGTTTTGGAAACAGTACAAATGTAATCATAGTTTAAATAGGAAGAAAGTGGGAAGAAAAGTGACAGATACAGTAGTCACATTTTTGCAGTTTTAAAAATTATTCTTTTCTGGGACTGCTTTAACAGAACCTCTTTCTACGTTAGGCTCCACTGTTCATAGTCCTGTGGTTCAAGTAGCTTTCCCAGTGCTAGCACCATGGACAGATACCCACCGCAAGGCAAAGTCCAAGCCACAGACAGGCCTACTGAAGGAGGGTCTGGAGCTTCAGTTGTGAGATTCTAACAGATTTCTCAGGGCTTAAATACTTAAATATTCAGAGTACATAGAAAAGGGATTTTTCACTTAGGGTGATCTATTATATACTAAGGTGATCATAGATTTTAATAATGTATTAGATATTTCCCACAAAGCCAGGACAACGGATTTTAAATATTTTCATTTTATCACAAAGATATAACAAACATGTTAGGAGATAGATGTGCTTATCTAAACGTTATTGTTCATCTCCAAAATTCTGCAAAGTGTCTCGCCTGCTCAGAGGTGGAAGTTTTAGTTCAGTGGATCACGGAGTTGTCACATTCAGCAGTGTGTTCAGCTAAATGAGCAGCTGGGGTTGGGTCCTGGTGGGAGGAGGTGGGTCGTGAAGGCCTGCCTGTGAAGGTCTGTCTGTCTGTCTGTCTGTCTGGCTGGCTGGCTTGCTCTCTTCATCTCTGGTTGTTTTAGTCTCCTTTTTCCTTACGTTTTCTTTGTGTCCAGGCTGCCATAAGCTGTGAGCTACTTTACTTCACCCATATATTTCTGCCTTGAGGTTTCTGACTTGGAATTAATCAATCACAGACTTAAACCCACAAAAATATGAGCCAAAATAAACCTGTCCCCCTTAAATTATAGCGCTATGTATTTTGTCTCAGCAATGGGAAATATGACTAATACATCTAACCGAAAAGCTATACAATGTATACATGTATGTCAAAGCATTACATGGATGCTCATAAAAATATATAATTATTACATGTCATAAAGCCATATGCTTATTGAGATTCAGAATAATGATTATTCACATATATCAGATGTAGGGCATTTCATTTTAACTTAGTAAGCAGTTGGAATTATATGCATATATCACGGCTTGTATTATTTGTGAAATAGATGGTGTAATAACTTAGCTCTAGGATTGGGATGACAGGTCTACATTTGCTTTTTAAGCCACAAAAGGAGCATATTTAGGTAATAAAAACCAAGATGGTCCATTAAACTTAAATTTTTGACGTAAAAGGTAATAATTTTAGTAGCAGTATGTCCTCGGTAATGTATTTCTCATATATCAGTATATCTCGGTTTTGAGACTTTTTTGAGACAGGGTCTCACTCTGTAGTCCAGGCTGATTCTGAACTCATTACGCAGCCCAAGATGGCCTTGAATTCATAACAACCCTCCTGCCTCAGCCTCCCCCGTGCTAAGATTCCAAGCCTACATCACCATGCACAGTTTATGAGACAAAGTAAACAAGGAATTACCATCAAAGCAAACATAACGGTGAAAGTTTAAATGAAAAATTTTCAGAAGTGTCTGTAGAATGACTTACTTACTTTAAAACATTTTAACATGTGTTTGTGATACATAGTAATTAAATCTGGTGGCATTGGTACATATTTATATAATTTTTACAAATAAAAATATATTGCCATTATCTCCATGAAAATGCATCACCAAGTCCCTTGCCAGGATCACTTACTCCACTGTTCCTGTCCTTTCCTGAAGCAATTCTAGAAGTCTTCTCCCATGTTTGTCTTTTTGGGACTGCCTTGACACTTTCAATCAATTCAAAATGTTTATGGCAGTTTCTGTCAAGTAAGGAAACTGCAGATGTCCTCATCTGCCTTATTCACCTAATCTGATAGTTTGCAACTCCTGTCAAAATGACCAGGAAAGATAAATGTCAAAATGACCAGAAAATGTTTTCATTCAATTTCGGACATCGAGGCAACTATGGCAGTTCAGTTGAAGTTGTTCACCAAGAGGAACTCTGAAATTGCTTCAATAAGTAGTAACTGTGATGGGGAAAGGGGGTTTAAAGGCCGGGGGAAGATTTACAGAAAGATTGATGACAATGTGCCTAATCTTTTGTTTAATTTAAACATTCAACATGTGTTTGGATCACATACTTTGAATTCATTATTTTTCAATAGTTAAAATTTAACTGGATATTTAGTATATTTCCTGGGGATGTTATAACACCCATCTATAAGCTGTGGGACTTAATTTTAAGAGTTATAATGTAAGAGTCAGAAACGCTCTATGCCCAGAATATATATATATATTATAATTGATCTATCTACCTATCTATCTATTTTTAAAGAAAAGTTACAATCTGAGTTTCATGAGCAAGAAATGCTTGCGGATGGCAGATGCAGTTGGAAAGTTGAGGTTATTATCCATTCACGATAGGAGATAAAGGAGACTTGCCAGAGAAAGATTGGAGAGAAGACAAGGAGCACATGCAATTACAGGATAAAGGTGTTGAAATCAGCAGAGGAGCCGCTTTGTCTAAACTAAACAAAGCTGGGGCTTCAGGGTTCTACTGTGTAAAGTTGTCTTCTGGAGAACTGGGCAGCCTCTAACCAGTCCTGTGTCACTCTGACCCCCTACAATCTATTTTTGTAAAGAAACCAATATAGACTTCTCAAGAAAAGCATGGCATTGCTATGTCCATATTTAAAGTCTTTTAATGACTTCCTGTTTTTATCAAGACACAGGTTTATCATCCCTCCTCTGCGTCTTGCTCAATCTCGAGCTGCATCTCTCCCCCTACTGCACAACCCCCCTCCCTCAGCTCTCCCGTCCTCCCCAGTGCTACCCCGAGCCTTCCTGCCAACCACACTGACTCCCTGTGTCTCAGGCTGGCACGGGCACCTTTGAAGTAGGGCTCAGAGTCTGCTCATCCCTGAAGTCCCATTCACTCTTCTAATTTTACAATAGTGTCACTTCCTGCCAAGAGCTGCTCTTAACTTCACTGACTCTGCCAAGTCCTTCTACTAAATACTGTCAGAACACCACTACCTCTTCAGTATATCACCTCTTAGATTTGAATTTGTTCTTGTTTACAAATGTTTATAACAGAGTTGTTTCTGTAGTGGTTTTTCTGATAAATGTTTATTACAGTAAATATTGTTGCTACAAAACAATAGCACGTAAATACTGGCGATAGAAACAATAGCATGATGTGCCCATCACCCTGACCCTGACCTAATGGTCTGAATGCCGGTGTCCTCACAAGATTCGTGAACCAGAATCTCTTTCTGGCTCACTTACTCATCCAGGTGATGACATCAGAAAATTGGGACCGTGAGAGGCAATTAAGTCATGAGAGGCAAGCAGGTGGTTGCTCTTGTACAGGAGATCAAAAGGACTTCTTTCAATCTTCCTTCAATGAAGGGACGCACTGAGGAGATGGCTATCAGCCAGGCAGTCCTCTTACAACCTATCATTTCAACTGGCAACTTTATTTTGAACTTACAAGTCTCCACAAATGAATGAATTTCTTTTGTTTGTAAGCCACTCAGTTTATTATATGGTGTTAATCTAGCCTGGGAAGACTGCAGCATCATCTGACAAATAACAATTCACAGCATTTTTGTTTTATTATATACTCACACTTTTTTTTCCTGATCTTCTGAGACATTTCTCATCTCAGCTCAAACAATTCAGAATGTATCTCTGTAGGATAGTCTCTCTGTCTCTCTGTATGTGTGCGTGTGTATGTTTGTGTGTGTATTTACAGCTTTCAAATGTTTGTGTTATTATTCACATTATTTGATTCAGATCAGTCTCTCCTTTCCAGTCTATTGTAAACTTCAAGAACATAAGAACTGTATCTTCTTTAAGTCTCATTACATTATAGCATCTGATAGCATCCTGAGCTCACAGCAGCTTTTCCGGCTTATGAATAGAGATTTATATTGAGTCCTCATTTAGTCTTACCCAATCCTTTTTAGACTACATTTGAAATTTATCTTATTTTTAATTTTTATTTACTTTTTACATCTAGAACAGGAATTACTGTGAAAGGCTTACCTAGGATCAGTTAGTGCTTCAAAGGGTTTATTAGAATGACAGACTAGTTTATTAATTAATTGTAGCTTAAGAATACAACTCAAAGTAGCTAGATAGTTTACAAATATTTGTTACAGCAAATATTGTTACAACAAAACTACCACTTAGAACAACAGCACCAGAAATGTAGTACATTTTCAGAAAGACATGAAAGTAGTTTCTTCAACAGCTGAAAAAACAATAACAATTTGTGGAGTGGGTATTAAAGCAAAAGAAATTGAGTACAATTTCTGATTAGAAAAATGGTATTAAAATACTCCACAATTTCCAAGGATGATTTACAAACAAGGTCTATCAAAAAAGTGCTCTTTGCTGGGCGCAACTAGGGAAAAGAATGAGGTTTCACTATATGTTCTTCCCTTAAAAAATAAAAGTCCACCTTTCATGGCATGCTTACAACAGATGCCTTGCTTCGGTAGACATTCATTAAATATTTGTGAAATGCACACATGGATTAATGAGATAACTATAATTCTTGCTGCTATAGAAAGTCATTTGAAGCTCTGGCTGCCCTGAGATTATAACGAATAAGTAGAACAAGGGATGGATCTTTTTTTTCTCTTGAAAGTCGAAGCTACAGTAGGATGGTGTCCAATTCTGAATGACAATGTGTAGTGCACAGTTATTCAGAAAATAGAACCTAAAATGACTGTGAAATCGTAAATGCAGGGGAAGAGCAGCTGTGACCGGACATGAAGCCGCAGGTTATGTATGTTCTCATGTACAAATCGTCACTTATGTGGAATGGGGGAGATTAGGTTTGTTCTGAATGACACTAATGAATCAGTTAGCCCATGTGACTCAAAGAAACATTACCTCTCAATGCAAAGGAAGGGTGTATTAAAAGTAAGACCTCAAAAATTCCAGGTAAATGTTAGAAATTATTCTCATTTTGTTTGTGTATATTTTGAACATATGCAGTGTAAAGAAAGCAAAAATTGACTAAGAGTATTAGAGGAAAATTAAGAATATTGACTATTCTAACTAAATATCTGAAAATACTTTTAACCTTTAATCTTGTAAAATATTTTTAAGATAGCACAGGTTAAAGATAGCATTAATTTGAGGCCAGCCTGAGCTACATAGTGAGCCCAGGACTAGCCTGGGGTATACAACAAGACCTTGTCTCAAAATAAAAGACAACACATATTAAAAGCGGTTTTCAAAAATTTATAAAATATGACAAAAATAAATTATTTAATGACTAATGCAAAAATATTTCAATGTTAGAAAACCTAACAAAGCTAACCTTTGGGTAGAAATATATTGAATTAGAACTCTAATAATGAAATAAATATAAACACATGATTTTCAAATTTAAAGAAGTAAACATATTTATAATCAAGTGAATATTACTATACTTTCATTGTATTACTATAATTTTATTGTAAAAGGTATATATATATCATCTTAATAATAATAAAGAATATAAATAAAACTTAAAATATGACTACAGAAAAGACATACTACTTTTTTTCTGAAACTCAGGGTGGAACTTGAGGCTCTCATACTCATCTACATCCCGAGCTCCTTTTTTGTTATTATTTTATTTTGACTCTCATTCTCACTTACCTGTTAACTTTCCCAGGCTGAGGTTGAGATCATGACCTCTTACATCCATCACCCAGAAGGCTGGGTTCACAGGCCTAACCAGGCCTGGCTAAGATTTTTTGACTTAAGAGACAATTTAGGCTAATTCTTCCTGAAAGTTCAGCACAGTACATTTCCATTCTGTCATTAAATATGCATTGGATTGACAAATTCATTTTCTGAGGAGTAATTTCATTCATATTGAGGTGTGCATTAATTGTAAGAAATTGCAATGTATTAAATTATTTTTTATTTTTATAATTTTTAATTTTACTCCCAAGTTGTATCCTTCAGAGTTTCTTAAAATCTACTCAAACCCCCATACGTTAGTCCTTGAAGTAAATCAACTGTGGTATAGAGGTCCTACTTATTTCCTTCTTCAAATGAAGCATTCTCAGCTCTTTCAGGGAACTCTTATGTCAAAACTTCCAATGTTTCAGAAATACTCTCACTGCTTGCTGTGAACACCTCCAGTTTGATTAAAGAATTTCAAAATTGAGCTTTCTGGGTAGAAAACAGTACAATGTTGAGGTTGTTCCAACACAGAGAAGTCCTAATCCACTCACACTTCTATTCATGAAAGATTACAAATCATCAAACATCTACCCAAGCAGATGACATGATAAGACTTAGTGAAAGGTAAAGTTAGAAATATTTTCACTATTAACTATAAATTACATTGTATTTATTTATTTTAAATTTTATTTTATTTTATTATTGTTTTTTGAGACAAGGTCTCACTCTGTATCCCAGGCTGGGCTTAGACTAATGGCAATCTTCCTGCCTCAGCCTCCAGAGTGCTGGGATTCCATGCATGCCCAACTTATATGGTTTTGGGGAATTAAACTCAGGTACCCAGGTACCCTTGCCTTAGCACTTGTTAAGCAAGTGCTTTACCCACTGAGCCATTCCTCCAACCTATAAATTGCATTTTAATATTTAGGGCATTGGCTGGTAAATAATCAAAGTTTTTATGTAAATAGTACCATGAACTTTTTAACTCATCTTGATCTTTAAATAAATGCAGCATACCTAAATCAGAAAATAATGTATTATTAAGACCCTTTTATAAGTGTGATAATTAAGATATAAATTAGATAACATAATTAAGCTTATAACCCCCAAAAAGCAAAAATGAGCTTAGAATCATTCAAGTACAGTACACTGTACCTTTTATTAAACTGCTACCAACTCATAAATGCTTTTCATAATTTCTGTCCTTAACCCATTGTCATAAATAAAGTCACTCAAATAAAGTATGTACAATAAATAAATAGAAACAAACTCTTCATGGTGTTTTATCCCCTCATATACATTTTTAAAATATGTGAATAAAAGGCTATAATTTATTTAGCAGTTTTGAACATGATAGTGTTTTTCTTAAAATATTACGAAAAGAAATGACCTTTAATTCAATCTGGCAGGTAATTTTTCTTGAGAGTCTGGAATGATGAAAGTAGCATTTTAGGCAAAGACTTTTGAGACAGTAAACAAAATAAGAATTATGTGCTTCAACCGAAACTTATGAACTATGAATGCAAAATTTATTAGCATAGACCTAAAAGTCATTTAAATAAATGAAAATGATACAATTTTCATCAGCTTTTCAGTTTCTTTCCAGTGATGAATTGAACAAATCCATTAGAGCTGAAGCATACTTCAGTCGTGAGAGTTGAATTGGTATGAGGCCTAACAGACCGTGGCTGGTAAGCGAGAGCCACAAAGAAGGTTCTTGAAGCAGGGTACCTCAGGAAAAAAGATATACTTGATCTATGGAATTTATACATCACCCTGTACCTTGAGTGAATCTCTCTTTTCTTATATTTTCTTAGGTAGCAGCACTTGCAATTAATTACTTCTGTAAATTGCTCTCATATATCACAGGATAATGTCACACAGTTATTTCTTTAAGAATCATATTTTCTCTGAAATACCTACACTTTCCACATTGCATTCCAGTCTGCCTTGGGGAAAGCAAGATCTGAGTCTCTCAACCGCAACTAAATCGTCCTGATCTGGCCACGTCCAGGCAGCTTTGTAAATGATCAATCAGCAACAGAGTCTACTGCAAAAGGACAATCACTTAACTTCCTTGAGGGTGACACTCGCTGCAGCCAATGGCTTGGCCATGTTCCCTTGCTGGATTTTGTGTTGTCTTCGTGTTGTTTTCAGGAGCCTCATTTGATTCTTCTCAGCTTGACGTACACTCCACAGTATGAAAAGGACTTTGAGCTTGTAAACAACACAACATGCAAAATTCTCTTCTATAAAATGCTTATTACACCTTAGAAAAAATTCTCTTGTTCTAGTTTATTTTTCCCATTGTTTATTAGTATATGCATGAGATATACAATATTTACCTTCATCACATATTTTGATCACATATATATTAAAAAAACATTATGAACTTTTTCCCTCTCAATTATCAGCTTCCATGTGACCTCTCTCATCACCCTGGACTCCAGGAACATCATTTGTCTTACAGTACTAGAATAATTTACTCATTTTTTCTTTCATATTTCTCTTTATTATAAAATTATGGAGAAAACGCTGATTCTAAGACTTGCCATTAGTTCTAGATACCATTTCAATCGGGTTGTAGAGTTACCACTCTTACCATGGGCTCCTTCTGAAGGTTTAACTAATGTCTAAATCTATACAGCATTTTGATAATAAAATTAGACAATATATGTGAAAAATCCAGGTCAATTTTTTTGGCATTTATTAATTCTCCAAAACGTGCATTACATCATAAGCAAGTGACTCAGAGAGTATAGCACAGTCGTTGCTAACTTTTAACTGGAAACATAATCCTTTGGACAAAAATGTGTTGTTTTCAAAGCTCCAACCATATTGTAGGAGCTTATCAAACAAATATAAATCATTACCTAGGGACATAGATATATTGTGGTAACAGAAGGTGATAAAATCTCTACAGAGTAAACTAAATGCGTGTTTGATCTACGCTTTAAATATTGGCAGTATCATTAAAAAAACAAGCATTAGTATGACACAGACTTTAATTTCATGACCGCCCGGAACTTTATTATCTTTGTGATATACCTTGCATTCATTGTTTTCTAGCTTCCTGAAAGCATTAAAAACAAAAAAAAATCAGTATTAATCAAAATATTTAAGATTATGCATAGATATCATGGAAATCTGAAATTTCATTAAACAAAAGAATCTTTCTTTGCTCCAGCTTCCCCTCCCACACTCTATCTTTCCTTTATTTCTACACCTTACCATAATTAGTTATGCTAGCTATAAGTTCTTGATGGAAAAATAAAATTCAAATTTTGACAAGTTGGCAATATATTTCAAATGAAGAAATAGAATATTCTTAAAGTTAAGAAATGTCTGCTGTAGGTTTCTTCAAGGTGATAAAATCTCCTGCAATTACGCTAGCTATCGAATGGGTTGGAAAGTTTAAGCAACTTTTAGATAATAATTATTTATTTACTTCTATTAATAAAATGTATATTAAAATAAACAGTGGCCATTTACAAGCAATGTGACCATAAGATTTCAGCTACTGGGCATATAAGTTTATTTTGTCATTCCTATGGCACAGTAAGAATTAATTTCCAGAAGCTGACAGTAGATTCGAAGGAAGAATATATTTCAGGGTAGAATAAGAATGAAAGAAATGATGATTTAGTTCTCTGTTTAGAGAAATGTAAAAATGGTACTTTCTAAGAGTTCTTTTTTAGTGTAAAATAATATTAAAATTACAAATACAAATCATAATAAAGATAACAAATGTGAAATCATTTAATACACAAATAGTAGATTCTTTGCAAAGTAAAATAGAGACGAAAGACAGTAGGAAAAAAGACTGGAGAGGAAAAGGGGACATGCGAGGGGCAACGGAGTGGGAGGAGCGAAAGAAATAAGACTGATCAAGATTCGATATGTAAACGCAATGGCTTCTCAAGCTTAAAGTAAATAGATTGGCAATATTATGAAGATATTTTGCACCATTTTTACATATTTTATATGTTTATTAGTTTTCTTAAAACATAGAAATAAAACCATTTAAAATATCCAGGTTTTAAGGGACATAAATAAAGTTGAATGGCATATAAGAGTTAAACTTAAAAAAAAAGGAGATCAATCCGAAATTACCAAACATTTACATCTATCTATATTGGTGAGAATGAATGAGAAGCCAAAAATTCTTAAAGGCAACTGGAATGGGCTGAGTCTACAGAGTCTCCAGTGCCAATTGGTGACATCAGTTCGTTGCTCTGGCCTGTCCAGCTACCAAGGTAAGCCCAAATCATCACTAGTCCATTGATATCAAAGTTTTCATTCAAATTTTTCTCACGCACTATAGATCATTTGTATCCACATTTTATGTAAATTGATTCAGTTATTTCGGTTATTTACTGTTTCAATTCCCTTGCTACATTATGCTTCTTCCTTAAACTATGCTACATTATGTTAAACAAACATTTTTTCTTGTATGTGGCAGCTAAACTGAGAAGGAGAGGGCACAATACTATCAGAGAAGCATCGAGACCAGGAAATTGATCAGAAGGATGGGAGGGAGGGAGATAAAGGAGATGGAAGCAGTCTAATATGATGAAAATATGTACTAAGCATGTACGAGAATATCACAATGCAATTCACCATACTATAAAATTAGCATGTTCGAAGAAAAATTTATGGCACTTTCTTTTTGATCACATACTATCAATATAACCACAAGAAAAGATGAAATCACAGGTGTCTTGTAATCAAGGGAAGCAAGTTGATGGGTATAATTTACCTTTACTGAATCTCATGATAGCTTTCAATACCATTTTTATTGTATGTGTTCACATAATTCTTTTAGTATAAAATTTTATTCACTATTAAAAGCTTTATTGAGAGCATTAATCTGGAACAATTTTTCTGTTGCAATAAAAGATTAAGATAATAAAATTGATGAATTGTGTTCATGTTTGCTCAAATGTTTTAAAGAGGAATAGAACCCATTTAAAAGCATTGCCTATCAAATGCCTTATTTCTGTCAATACTACAAGTTTAAAGAGATTGAAATGTTTTCTTTCCTTAAACTCTCTCCCTTAGACATCACTTATATTCAGAAGTCTCAATCTTCATTTGTTAGTTCATATTGCAAAACTAGTCTAATAACAAGTTAGACAATTTAAAGGAAAGAAAAAACATCACTTTGTCATGACAATATCTATGATTTTTTTCATTTACGTGTGTAAAGGTTGAAATTTAACTAAAATTCAACTTAGAAAAATCATACACCTATTTATAATTATGTTCATAACAAATCCTATAATATTCCTGGTTCCTGGGAATGATTAACATCTTCTGAAAATTTATACAGATCATTCAATTCCTCAGGGTGTGAAAACTAGCCTTATTTGACCAAGAAACTCGGAGGGCCAACAGTGTAATTACTTTATTTAGCCTCCAAATATTATGTATATTTTCCTTTATATTCTCTCATGTTCAGCAATTTCTGATCTTGTCTTTGTATTAATCTATGCCTATATTTACAAACAGTGATTCTTGTGACTATGGGGGATTAGAAAATCAACAAAAGATTATACAATTATACATCCACACCTTGAAGGCAACACCTTGTTTAGAGTAACAAAAAATGACACCATCTGAAAATATGTCGGTGAGGCTGGAGCACCTCAGGGTCACAAGATGCCATGAGGAAAACCTTCATTTCTTCTTCTCAATGAAAAACACAGAAGCAACAATTAGGGCAAGGAGGGAAAATATTTGCTGTAAGACTAAATAATAAATATTTTGTGATTTGAAGGCTATAATCTTCACCATATATTTTAGTGAGTTTTTTCTTTTCTTTTTTAATATTTGAAACGTCATTCTTAGCTGCCAGTGGCAAGAAAACAGGCCTCGGTCTACTCTACATAGTGGATACCGTTTTGTGAAGTGCTCGGGACACTATAGCATAGAAACTGGTCCTTGGCCCTCAGGGCTTTCCCATTCTTCGATGGTATTAGCTCTCTGAAAGCTTGACCTACTGGATTGATCCTCTCACTATCACGCTAACAGAAACCTCAGCTTCTACTCTTTCCCATTCCTGGCTCTTCTCTGGAAAAATCTTTAAGCAGAATTCAGTTAATGAAACAGGTGAGTCTGAGAATTGTAAGAACCACATTTTGGCTGTGTGATATCCTGGCATGCTGGCTATATTTAAATTAAAGGACACACTGTTCAATTTCCTCTTCAGTAAAATGGGAACACTAAAGACAGCGTTATTTAGATAAACTGAAATGAGATAATATCTGGAAATGAGTCGTCCTCTGTGGGTAGCCTGGAGCTATGTACCAGATCAGACTCCCAGTTCTCTCCCCTTCCTCTGGGCAGCTGTCCAATGGCAGGAGCTGCAGGAAGTGCTGACATCTTATAAAAGCGAGTGCTGCTTGCCCTGGGCTATTCCTTTCTCTCAGCACCTGGCCAGCTCAGTTTTGCTCCCTCAAAACATTTTATGTCTACAAAACTCATTATCTGCGAACATTTATCAAGGCGCAAGTACTTGCTAAAGCACCAACTCAAAATGCCACAGCATGGCACTGAGGAAATCTACTTGCATAGGGAAGGTGTGGAATTCACACTCTTAACTACTCTGCAATCTATCTTACCCAAAATCACTTCAGAAGGGTTCAGTTTGATTGCATAAACTTAGTCAAATAACATGAAAATGGCACTCAATAATTTATGTCTGGAACTGACAAGCTATGTCTTTGTACCATTATTTTCAGTGCCAGATTAATTGAAAATTATATTGTTTCAATATTAAGCATTTGGTATGGATTTACGCCTTCTTAGTTTATTTCTCTTAATGTGTGGCCATAGGTGCTACAAGGAGGAGCACATGCTATGCACACTGATGTTCCATGTAGATCCCCACAAGAACTAGTTCCATCTGAAACTTCATTTCTATTATGACTGTGAAACACCTAGTTTCTACCATGATAATTAGTTTCTGAGTCTATGGAGAAATCTTTTTTTTTATGCTGAAATGCCTGGCAGCTAGTTTTTAATAGCTCTAAGGATGAGTGTTCAAGATATTGCAAAATATCAGAGCCTTGCTAATTTAGACTCATTACCCAAGGTACAACGTGTTGCTATGGTCATTCCAGTGATATGTGTCCTCTTATGTGCAAAGTTTGTCACCATGCCTCTTTAATTCTACAGATATGGTCAATTAGCCAATATTTCATTTATGAAACTCACGAAATTGTGTTAAGCTAGAAAGGCTTAACCCTGTCTTTCCATTCAAATCTGTTAAGAAGCTCCTCAGTAATATGCCTACACACATTAGGACTCTATGCCAGATTTGTTTTGAGTGTAATTTCATCATCTGTTTTTATTTTGTATTTAATGCTGGGAACATCTGTGATTGACCTTGTGGAACACAGGCAAGCCAATGGACACTCTATTTAGGATTGATCTAATATCAATACATGCTATATCTTTTCAGTTATTAATTTACCCTGTGATTTAACCCTAATTACTATTCTGTGAATAATTCCATTTTTCTACTATCGAAAATTATACTGTAAAAACAAAAAAGCTTAGAAGATGAAGTCAAATCTTCTGCTCAAAAGCCTTTTCACCACACACAGAAACCCACAACCTTACCTAGGTAAAGCAAGGAAGCTTTCAATGCCCACTGTAGTCCTGTTGCCTCTTCCGGCCCAGAACTTATGGTGTCGAGCGTCCAAGTTTCCACACTGGCTCCTGCTGCAAGGACTGCAGGCCAACCACCTGCTGATTTGAGTCAATATTTAAATTGATTCTGCTGCTTAAGCCTCGCAAAAGTTAAGAAAAACTCATTCTCTATGTAGAGTTAAAATGCATTTTCCTCTCAAAAAACTGGCTATGTCTGGGAGACAAAACAACAGAACAACTTTGATTATAAATATTAAATAAGATACTCGGTGTGAAACGGACCCCTAAGGTTTGAGCACAGGATAAGTATCTAAAAAGCAGCCTTTCTTTTCCAAGGCTCGGAGCCCGGCTAAATGCCTGTGCATTTGGCTGGCACACTGCTGCTTCATGAACTCCTAGAGGCTGCGGTCCTGCTCTCTGAGTGTGACACAGCCATGACTTATCTCCTTCCTGAGATTCCTGCTTCTCTGCCTCACAAGTCAAGATCAGCTCTCCTACCTGTTAGACATCACAGAACAAAATATTAATGACATTGACCAAAGAAATATAAAAGCTCACAAAATAACTGGAAAAAATGAACCACGCTGTAGAATAACTTTAAGCAGCTTGTTGTTCATGTAACATATATGGAAGAGGTTTGGGATACACAGAAAAATAATTTCTGAAGTTACGGTCAACTTACTTCTAAGTATTATAAACTTGTAAATACAAAATTCCAAGATACGAGAAAGCTCAGAAGAGAAATCACAAAGAAAATTAAATTAAGGCACATTCTACCCAGGGTGTTCACCATTATTAGGGGAAAAATATACTTTACATTAATTTAAATTTGTGTTTTTTAAGATGGAATGATAATCATGAATGTTTTTCAAATCTTCAAAGTCATAAAATGATTTAAAAATGATAGAACTTCGAGGAAAAAATTTACAAATTTAAAAATACAGTTAGAGACTAAAATATCTTTTTCTCAATAAGCAATAGAACACGTAGATGAAAAATCAATACAAACACAGAATATATGATAGAAATTTTCAACCGAGTTTGCCTCAATGAAATTTTAGGAAAACACAACCAAACACAGCAGAATACACACACTTTACATGAGTACACAGAAACAGATCACGGCTTCAGATTGTATTTTATGCCATCAAGTAGGACATAATAAAGTAAAATAATTCACTGATAAAAAATATTCTCTTACCACAGTAAAATTATAATAGACACTGACATCAGAAAAATTTCTAGAAAAGCCAAAAGTCCTGAAAAATAAATTATGAAAAACTCATAGGTAAAAACAAAGTGAAACTGAAAACAACTTGATTTTTATCTGAATTAAAGTTACGAGACACCACAAACATGTGTTATATTATTACTGAGATATTATTAGACCACATTGAAAAGGACAAATACTTATTTTAAAAATAAATTTTAACACCTCTCACCTTAAATGTCACCTTTGAATAACAGAACAATAACTACTGGGAGTCCTGGCCAGAGTAATTGGGCAATAAAAACATGAAGGCATGTGGATTGGAAATAAAGACGTTGCATTTTCTCTATTAGCAGATGACATGGCTGCTATATAGAAAGTCCTGTAAGTGTATACAAAACTGTTAAGACTCTAACACAATGGAGTACTACTCTTCTCTGATAAACTAGGGGCTTTTGTAGGAAAATGGACAGACATAACTTGAGACCATTTTGCTTAGGAAAGTGAGTCAAACTCAGAAGGAAAAATGTAGCATTGTTTCTCTAATATGAGAAACCTAGAATAGAGATATTTTCTCAAATCAAATGAGAGTGATGGAGGAGTATGAGGGAGGGAACAGGAGGGGCAATAAGGAGGGATGGTAAACTAATCTTGATATATATGTTCACAAAATCCCCAAGCTCGATATAACCATTGTATATCTATCTTTCTCTATCTATCTACCTATCTATCTGTCTACACTAATAAATATTGGGGAAAAGCTAACAAAGATCATTAATAAAGTCATTTGAAATAAAAATCAGCCAAGATAAATCAGTAATTTATGATATATTAAAATCAAACTATTTGAGATACTGAAGAAAAATATGAAGAAAACAGGGATAAAATTTAATCAGAATAAAGAAATTTATAATAAAAGCTACAAGATATTTATGAGAGACACTGAAGAAGAAATAGCTTATGTCGGTATATGATTAGAAATATTCATAATGTCAAGATGTCTACTTACAATACAATGTTGATTTACAGAATCAACATTGAAATTTTTTAAACAGGAAAAGCCTTCCTAAAATTCAGTCAGAACCACAAATGTCTCTAAATAACCTAAAACAATAGCTGAAGCCACAGAATGGGAAACAAGTATTTGGAAACCATCAACTCAGTAAAGAATTAGTGTCAAAAGTGTATAAGTAAGTCAAAGAGCAACAGACGAATCATCTGATTTATAAATGAGAAAAAGAGTGAATAAACTTCTCTTTAAAGAAGACAGAAAAACAATGAAAAAATTCTCAACATCACCAATCATAAGGGAAACAAAAATGCCAAAATACCATGAACTCTTTCAATCATTTCACACATTTCATACAATGCACATTGAATGGATTTTATTCAGCAGGGGCCAGTGATGCACACCTGTAATCACTGGGAGGTTGAAGCAGTAAAATCACAAGTCTCAGCCTAGCCTGGGATATTTACCAAATGTACTGAGATCCTGTCTCAAATAACCAATAGAAAGATGGGGGAGATATGATACTTAAAGTGCAGACCCTATGTTCAATTTCTATCATCCTTCTTCACCTCCACAAAAAAAGGAGAAAAAAAATGGCTATTGTCCAAAGGAGGAAAGCTATCACATATTGCCACATATTGGGGTTAAAAGTAAATCCTTCTACATTGTCAGTGATTGTCAAGGGCAATACGAATAAGCAAATTCATTCTGGAAAAAGATATGGGAGTGCCTCAATTTTTAAAAAATAGAATTACTCTTTTATTCAGCAATCTGACTAAGGAATATATATATATATATATATATATATATATATATATATATATCTACAGCAGATGGAATTATCATATCAAAGACACATCTGTATTATTAATTTTCATTGAAACTATTTGCAATGATCAAGACATAAAATCAATTTATATGTTTATCAACAGACATGTAGATTGAGAACATCTGGGACCCACACAATGAAGCAATATTTAGATATAAGAAATTGGGAAATCCTGTTATTTTCAGCAACATAGGTGGAATGGGAGAACATACGTGAATGAAACAGCAAAACTGACAAACTTAGATTTTTGTCTTGATCCCTTTCTGGTCACTAGGATGCCATATCCAATACCCACAGTACAAAGGAGAAAAAAAAACCCTTTTAGACCTCTCGGTACATGGGTACATGAGAAGCAGCAAGGAGGAAAGGAGATGGCATCCCTGGCAGGCCGGGCAGCAGACACAGCAGGGAGCAGCCGGCAAGGGCGATGTACCATTCCAGGCCACGCCTCAAAGGACCCATCCTTCCAAAGAAGCCCCGTGTCCGTACAGCACACAATACTGTCAGCAGACTAGTCCACTGATGAGCGCAGTGCCCTTGGAAGCCAAGGATTTTAAGACACAGGAGACTTTGGGAAGACTGTTTAGATTTAACACGTGACTTTGACATATTGGGCTTACAAGGAACTGGCACACTGGCAGAGGAAGGCACTTAGGAACTGGCACACTGGCAGAGGAAGGCACTAGATAGATGTCAGTAAAAGAACGCAAAATTTCAGTCAGAAAGGAAGAACTTATTTAAGAGTTCCATTGTAAAATATGAAGATTATGGTAAACAACAATGTAAGACATTTTTGATAGATGCTATCAGTAGAGATGTCACAAGTTCTCCCTATAAAAATGACAACCTCATGAACTAATATGTTAATTGTATTGATTAGTCATGAATGACTAATTATATTGATCAGTTACTCCACAATATACACATTTAAATGCCTCCCGTGTACTAAATGTGTACAACTTTGTAATTGTTTAAACTTTAAAAAGCAGCTAGGAAAATATCTATAACCCATAGTAATTAAAAATTTCAATATTAGAAAAATCAAAAAGTCAGAGTACAAAATAAATGATAAAAACTTCATAATTTCATACATACACACACATGCACTCATGCGGGCAAACACACACACACACACGTATGCCAGAGAGTCTCCAAAACTGAATATGCAAAGAATCAATACAAAGAGTGAATAACCGTTATCACTATAATTCCCTGTGGTATAAAAGTAAGAACACATTGAGTAATTTATTCTATATAGGTGAAAAACTTAGGTGAAAGGTCAAAATTACAAAACATATAAACTAAGTCTTTTCCTGTTTTCACGTTGTTTCATAAATGTATATGTAAGCAACATCCACCCCGGAGGGAAATTTCAAAGGACAGGTAGCTTCACCAGTGAATTCATTGTATTAAATAATTAATGAAGAAACAATATCAATATTGTAAATACTTTTCCAAAAAGTTGAAGTGTAGAAATCAAAAACTCTCATGAAAAATATAAACAAATTAAATATTTTATAAAGTTGAGTACAATCTGGACTATGAACAGCATTGCATAATGACCAAGCATAATTGCGGGGATGCGAGATTGGTTTAACAATTCCAAATCTGGGTCCTTTACAAATACAAGGGACAAAATAAAAAGAACACTCAAGAAATGTTTCACAATTCTTTGGCAAAACCCAATACTCATTCTTAATAAAATAAATGCCAATAAACTAAATACAGGTGGAACTTCTTTTAATCTTATAATAAGCTGCTTTGAAAATCGTACAGCCAGCTTAGTGTTGAAATGTTGAAGGCTGGAGGAATGACACAGTGATTAAAGTGCTTGTGCAAGAGCCTGACTTAAATTTGCCAGCATCTTAAGAACCTGGGTGTGGTGGCATATTCCTCTAATCGCAGCATTTGGGAGGCTCAGGCAGGTGGATTACCCTGAATCCAAGGCCAGCCAAGCCTACACAATGTGTTAAGGACCAGCCTGGGATACAGAGAAAGACCCTGTCTCAAAAAAATAAAGAAAGAAATATTGAAAGCTTATTTTAATAAGGTAGTGATAATTGGACTACACATGATTACTCAACATTTTACCGAAAATTTTAGTCTGATTGAATAACAATGAGGCAAATAGGATTTAAAAACCAAAGTGAATAAAGATTTGCCTGTATATAAGTAATATAAAAAGAATTTGCCATACTATGTTCTAGTAGTTTCTACAAATTAGTTTCTAAAATTAGATAATTTAGTAACATTATAGGATAAAAGTTGAATGTACAAAATCAATTTATTACTATAAACTATTAATAAAATGTCCAGAAAGGAGATTCTAATGCAAGTTCAAAAACAATCCAAACTTAGAAATATCCAGTCTGACAATAAACATAAAAACCATAATTTGAAAATCATAAGCTAATGAAGGAATTAAAAATGGGATAAAGAAAAATATACCTAATGCTTATAGTTTGAAAGACTTTGTATTCTACACATCATCTATTACATAATTTTTCTCAATAGATGCATTCGTTTCAAATTTATAGTCCAGCACACATTCTTGTAGAAAGGAAAAATTAATTCCTTCACTCAAATATCAGGGACCCTGAATAGACAAAATTATTTTAAAATAGAAGAGGAAGAGTAACTAGGACTCATACTGTATGACTTGAGATTGATCACATGACCATCATAATCAATATAAGGCAAAACTATAATAGAAAATGAACAATACATTAAGATAGTGGAAAGTGCCTAGAGATAAAATCACACACACACTCTGGTAGATAGCTTTTAGAGTTTTTTAATATAACTTCATCCCAAGTAATTACCTAACATATTTAGGTCAAGTATAGAATAGCTAATGTTTTCCAGCAATAAGTGTTACCCACCCATTGCACCAGTGCTCTCCCCAGCGATTATGCCAAAAGCAGTCACCTCGAATGATCTCTTAATCCAGTGCTTAGGCCCTCTAGAGAAGGTTTGATTATTTTTCCTGCTTACAGCAAAAAGAGAGATGGGAACCTATGCTCACGGGCAATGTGTTGAAAAAAGAAATCTTTTTACTTCAATTATCTGGAATGAAAATACAGATTTCAGAGGGACAAAAAATACAGGGTCTCTGTCTTTTATGATCTGAAAATGATTAAAAGACTAAGGCCTCAGGTTTTTTGAAAATATAAATTGGTTCCTTTGCAGTTATGGAATCTCTCTGTTTCTCTGTCTCTCTCTCTCTCTCTCTCTCTCTGTATGTGAGTGTATATATATATATATATATATATATATATATATATATATCTCCATATATAATTATTGTGTTATATATATATATATATATATATATATATATATATATATATATATATATATTAGTATACTTGTAAATTACTTCCCATGGTTTTTCTAAGCCCAGGATCCCAAGTGTTCAGTAAAATTTATTCATCAAACCTCAACTCTGCAGAAACAGAAAAATATGCCCTTTAAAATGCACAATGCATACAAGGAAAGTTTAACATGAACAGGGATGATTTATTCATGAACACTATAGTATGGATAATCTCAGAATATCGATGCTGAATGAAAGAAGCTGAACAAAAAGATTGTTGAATATATGATTATACTTAAAAAGTCTACACAATGCATATAATCTACAGCGACAGAAAGGAAATCAGTGATAACTTGGATAAGAAAAGATGTCCATTACGAACACCTGCAAAGAAACCTTTGGCCCTGGTGCCCAGCTTCATTATCTTTTGCGTTGTGAAATTGCAAGGTGTATGTACAGGTATGCTTACAGACACACGCCCGCCGCATTATTTATATTTAGTATTTATATCACTGTCAGTTTACCAAAATATAAATTTCACACATTAAATATGTACAGTTTATTATATGTTAATTATATTTCAGCTGATGGGTACACAATGAGTAAATATGGACTCAAGTAAGTATAGATAACAAATTAGGCTGCATTTATTTAAATATGACCTAAGACATAGAAACATCACAGACCACTGCTTCCTTCTAGCCTGAGGGCAAGAGTATTGCTTTAAATTACTATTGGAATTTTTAGATGATCCCTGCCATTGCATCATGCTACCACAAAAAAGAAGCTTATGAATAGGTCTCCAATACATACCACCTTTATATTTTTATTAATATTGTGATACACATGATTTATTATATAGTACTAATTAGTATAGGGGCACTTTAGGGCAGGATGTTTTTCTTTTCCCCTTAGAATACACTATTCATCACAGTTAGCAAAATATGAAATTTAGAATGGAATATAAGTGAGGTGAATAAAATATTTTGAATAGAAGACAATTTCTAAAATTGAGATCATTTTGAGAAAACAGAGATCATTATTTCTAAAAGAATATAGACTCTACATATTGCAATACACTGTATGTTATTATGCTATAGATAGCATACAAATTGATATATACCGTGACAGGCATTTTTATTTGTGTGTACTTTACTACTAATACCAACCAAATGGTCTAATAAGCATGCATACCACACTTTGACAGAAAGCATGCTGGCATTTTGCCCTTGTTCAGAGATTTTGCCTTTGCAAAGGGAGAAGGAAATTTCAATGTAGCCCAACGGTCAGGCTTCTACATTGCTTCTGTTTGTGGCTTTTATCAAACTCAACACTGAGAAACTGGAGTAGCGCATGAAGTAGCTACTTAGAATTTTTTTTTCTTTTCAATTTGGTTCCAATAGCAATATGCAATTGCTCCCAGTTGGCTGTTGTCAATTTCCAGTGGGCAGACACTACATTTTATCCTCAAGGTTTTACACCCCTTTGAAAAAGTTCCCAAACCACCATAGCTCTGTACGTGCATGAGCGGTTTCTGGCCAAATGAATTGCTGACGTTGCAAGCTATGTCTGCTCTTTTACAACTCATTTTGAAATCAAACAGAAAAATTATTTGGTTTGCTTTTTGTCTAATAGCATCCCATAGTTTAAGATAAGTGTAAGATAAACAGGAAGGAAGAAGTCATTAGCAAAAAAATAAATAAAGCAAGAAACATGCATTAAGTTGATATATATATATATATATATATATATATATATATATATATATACCAAATTTATTTAAGAATGTATTCCAACATGGAATGGTGAAATTTAACAATGCAAAATCATCAATTCCTTTTCGCAGTGAAAGACTGAAGCACAGGTGTTTATTTGCATATAGATACATGTCAACAAGCATATTCATGGGCTTGTTTAATCATCTTGGTAATTGAGTTAGTGATCATAATATATTGAGAATCACAGCTCTAATTTCAATATAGAAAACTGTCACAGCTATCATTCAACATGTGTTTCAATGTTGTAGTTACGGTAATGAAATGTCTTATAAAAGAATAAAACTATTCACTGCAGAGAAATGATACATTGAGTATTTTTATGAAATCATAAATTTGAGAAACTGAAAGGATCAACCTAAAATACGATAGACGTAAGAAGACACCATAGGACAATATGTAACAACATAAATAAGAAAACGTAGATTCCCAAGACTCCTACTTTCAGCCCTGGTAGAATAATTTGGGCTGAACTTACATTCGTGACTAAAGCAATCATGGAATAATCAAGATATATTAGTCAATGATTTTCAAGCTACAAGACATCAGGTGGTGAAGAATAGAGATTCTAGGAAATAAAACACCATTTTTTCTCTTCACTTCTGTTTTTTTTTACAGACTCTGTTCTTCTCCTAAAAATATGATTTAGAAATGTTTTGCTCATATATTTGCCTAGACTTGTGTATTTTGTTATTGTTTCACTTCAGTTTCGTGCGCAAGTCTCGTAACCATTTCTCTAATGTTCTACAAATTTCTGTTTTAAGTCCTCTTACCAGAGGCAAAACCAACATATTGTTTTAGAGAAATTTGCTTCTTTTTGTAGAGATATTTATGAAATGTTACTGGAGGTATAGATATGTAGTAATTTATTAATATACAACAATCATACATTATAGAATATTTTAATAAAATGTATTTGCTCATTAATTCAATAAATTCAAATTGATGGAAACTTAAGGCACTAGCAAGTACCTGAATGTATCCTGTGATTTAGTGCAAAGAATAATTATATTATCCAGATAGGATAAAATATGTAAATATGTAATAGCGGTGAGCTGGAGAAAAGGGAAATGTATATATACAGAGAGAGATTTTACATATAAATACATACATAAAGTTAAATTATAATTTTCCTCTAAGGGAGGTTAGGTGTGTAAAATGTTCCTTAAAGTTATGCAATATTCTTTAGAATAAACCAATAATTTATAAATAATTTGGAATATAGTGAAGCATAGTTGGATAAGCTAATAACTCCATTAAAATAGTACAAAATCACTAAAATTAAAATTGATATTTTAAAAATTTAATGTATATTTGTCTTAGTTACTTTTTCATTGCTGTGACTCAATACCCAACACCCACAAACTTAGGAAAGGAAAGGTTCACTTTAACTCACAGTCTCGAAGGTCACAGTCCATTCACGCAGCCAGCAACAATCCAAGTACGTGGCAGAGAGAGAGGTGGAGGCAGCTTCCCCGGACAAACAGGAAGCCAAACTGAGACGAGTTGAGACTAGTCCCAGAATCCTCCAGGAAGGCAGGTGCAGCTTATATATCCTTTCAGGTCTTGGCCCCGCCCTCCAGGAAGGCAGGTGCAGCTTATGTATCCTTTCAGGTCTCTGCCTCCGCCCTCCAGGAAGGCAGGTGCAGCTTATATATCCTTTCAGGTCTCTGCCCAGCCCCTCCCTCCTGCATCCAGGTGTGGCCACTACACACCGTTAATCCTAACTTAACTGCAATCCACCCCTCCACACCAGACCCCAATCCACCAACATCACATGGTTCCATTAAAATACACGAGACTTTTGGGGGACACTCCAGATCCTAACCACAACAATACTGATTACTTATGTATAAAAAATCTTAAGGACTACGTCACAGACTGGGGGCATAGCTTGGTACCGAGACCACCCGCCCAGGTAGTGGCGATACATGTCTGTAATCGTAGCACCTAGGAGACTGAGGCGGTAGCTTTTCCTCAAGTTCTATGCCTGTCTGGGGTACATAGCAAGTTCAGAACTAGCTTGGATAACAGAGCAAGATACTGTTTCAGAATAAATACATAAATGAGTCATAAAACAGATGCAGAACAAATAATATATCCTTTAGACAAAAACCTTCCAAATATTTTATAATCTTTGAGGAGAATCTTTTCTCCCATAAAATAAAAAAGACAAATATTGAATAATAAGCCCAACTAAAAGAATAGTATTTAACTACTCTGAATTATCTTCAAATATATATTTCTTCTTTTATATAATGTTTCTATTTCATATTAATTTTTAAACATTAAATAGTCAAATCACAAATAAATCAGCTTTTTATCATATTTAACTTTTGAGTAATATATCATAGTTCAGAGTGTCAGTAAATCAATTTGAGTTATATTGAAATGTACATTTTTGGACAGAAATGTACTCAATCTTGATAAAAATAAATGGAGTCACTAAGCAAATTAATCAAAAATCTACTTTCTTCCTGCCACATAATCCCCAAAGATATTATTTATTTTAAAATTACAAGTTCAGTTTAGTCCTTTTATAAAAATTAAATTTTATGGAGTTAAGAATGCCTCAGCACTTAAGGCAGAGTATACACCAATAATTACACACATATTTCATTAATTTAATGAGGAATCATATCAAGGTCTATACTCAGGAACGTGGTAAGAATGTGAGGAAATGAACTTGAAGGTAAGAACACATTCATTTTAATAGTTTTTCTAATACATGTATTTTTACTTTTATTAAAAACAAATTCTTAACCCCAAATAAATTCTTCAGATGCACAAAAGTAAGTGAAACATTGAATGTTTAATAAGCCAAACACATCAGAAAATGTGGTCAACTTTTCTGCTATGTCAAGCTTCAATTTCCCCAAACCTGGTTTTTTTTTTTTTTTTTTAATATCCTTTTCAAATTTGGATCGACACATGGCTGTACACTTCCTGTCACCACTGACGGTTATAGCCACAGGGAATAAGGTTTTGGGGTATGATTTTGAAAAATGAGCTCTAGATTTTGACATTAAAAATGTAAAGAATAACTCTGATTTTGAATGCAGGAAATAGATACTGATGATAAAGTTATATAATGGTATTTATCTTGTCTGTAGAGCAATCTTCCTTTTTTTCGAGACAGGGTCTCAGTCTGTAGCTCAGGCTGGTAGTCTTGAAATCGCTATGGAGCCCAAGCTGACCTTGGATCCACGGAAATACTCCTGTCTCTGCCTCCTGGATGCTAGGATTACAGACATATGCCACCATGCCCAGCTTATGTGGTGTTAGGGAAAAGAGCTCGGGTACTTAGCACTTCGTAAGTAAGCACTTTAGCCACTGAGCCATTTCTCCAGCCTACGAAATATTTCTTGAACATCATACTTTCGTAAAAGCTTATTTCCTAAGCAATTTATTTAATATCCATTTTATATTAATTCTAAGCAATTTAAATTATAAAAAGTACATATGATTTATATTCCTTGCACCAATACTATAATTGCTTTTAATTCCAAATCTCTAACTACCTTGTTGCAATTAGAATGAAATATATTTACATTTATTTTATATATAAATAATAATGGTTTGTTTTCTATCTTAGTGATATTTATAACTATGTTATTAAAATACACTTAGAAAAGATTTTTCAATCTTATTTAATATAACGCAGTATGTAGTTTAATTCTACTATCTTTTCTTCCATAAACCTTTCTCTTTTGTCTACATTCAGACACTGCTGGACTTGCACTGGATGACATCCAGCTGTGCTGTAAATATTTAGAGTATGTGAAATTCCTAAGGCACATTTGTTTCTATTTGTAGTTCATTTGTTTCAAGCCCTCCAAACATCAGGTGGCCCAGGCTAGCCTTGAACTCATGAAATTCTTCTGTCTCAGCCCCCATAGTGATGGGATTACAGGCATGCACCACTGCACCTGGCTTATGTGATGCAAAGAAAATTATACCCAGGTCTCTGCCCTTGGTAGGCAACAGCTTTAATGACTGAGCTACTTTCCCAGACCCAGAGACTGATTCTAATTAAACATTTAAACTGAAAACTCTGTATGTAAGCTACAGAAAGTGCAGAGTCTAAGAAAGAATGTAAATATTAGGGAAAATCTAATATTAAGACTCACCTAACTCATAACGTTCATTCATCTTACGAGCAGGGGAGACTCAAGTTGCCTTTTAACTTTACTAGTATATCTAAAGTCTAAATAAACTTCTTAAAAATTCTTATTTCAAATTTGCTTCTTTCGGTATATTACATGCTGGTGTTCTCTGAATTCATTTCAAAAAAGTGAAAAGATTATGCACAGATGGCAAAAAGTTCTTTGAAATTATGCAGAAAATACAGGCTAGAGGTTTGGAGAAAGTCTGGACATGTGAGGCACTGGAAGCATTTAATCATGTGGCCTCAAACACAGCTTTGTGGCATTTTTTTCATACTTCACACTCCAATGAACGAGTCAAAGACCACTACTCTCCCCAGCTAACTTTTTCTGCACTTATCCTTTGAGTTTCCTCTCACTTATGTCACATCCTAGGACTTAGCATACTATTCCAACCACACCCTCCCAAAAGAAGCAATAAAATTCTTCCCCAATGTTCTCAGTCACTTACTGCTGGAACAGAATACTTGACATCCACACTTCAAGAAAGAAAAGATTTATTTTAGATTACAGGTTCAGCTTCTCCCATGCTGCCCATTTATGGGTGCCTGGCAACAGTGAAAATACGTAGCAAAAGTCTAATCAGAGAAAAACCTTGTCACGGCATGGCAGATGAATGCTAAGTGAGTGAGGAGCAAGTTCATGTCAGAGAACAGAGGCGAAGGTCAGTGTGTTCCCAGGGACAAGATGTAGCTGTGTTCCATCCTCCTTCCTTTACTGAGTTCAAGCTACCAGTGTGGACACCCACATTCATAGAGGTTATCCCTGTCTCATTTCCTGTCCCACCAGTTAAAAACACACATCTGAGAGCTCTATCCTAGTCATTCCCAATCCCCAACGAGTTGACCAGAACATCCATCCCTTCCAGCCAGGCCCCACCACCCAGTAGCACATGGTTCCATAGACATCCCACTACTATCTCTTTCTGTCATAGATATTTGTAGCATCATACTTCCCTGCCACAGATATCAGTATCTTGAGAAAAGAAGCTATTCTCAGCTATACTTTATAATTCCCTGTATCTCTACCACAACATTTCAGACATCCTAGGGGCTCATAAGTGATTACCAATGTACCTCTTTCCTTCCCCTCAAAAAATGTTCACTGATTACTAAGTGGTGTGAAAAGTCTTTTGCCCTTAGGTGTAAGTCAGATCAATACTCCTGAGCCTTCTAAGAAAGTTGTGTTGCTAACTATAGCTGCCAAGTCACAGCAGAAAAAAGAAAGAAAGAAAGAAAGAAAAACAGGAAAAGTTCTCAAACCTATTTTCTTCAAAACTCTTGGTTTCTTTTTAAAGATACAAAGAGGAAAAGAATATCCTTCAAGAGGAAATATATAAGCAAATGTTACAGACTTTAAAGTTCATGTTTCACCTTAAGAAATACTTTTTAAATGAAAGTAAATGTCCTTCCTAAACTACTTCATTGTTGCACCTAACTTCAATTATGGGAAATTCTCAGAGATCTCTTCCAAATTAAATGCTTCATAATATTTTTATAAGAATTGAACTCCTGGTCAACATTGAAATAGGAATTTATATATAAAAGTAAAAACATACACAAATTAACTAAGATTTGCCTCACATATGTTCCTCAAGTTCCTTCTTTTCTATGTTTTTTATTTGTTTGTTTGTTTTTACACTTTGAAAATGCAGTAACCACTAACCCACTAGAGAGGTTGTGCATCTACCACACAACTCTGCCCAAAAGGAGCTTGTGGTGGAGAACTCATAGCTATGAAAGATGCTTGTTTTTATATATTTCAGAAAACAGGGAAGTCAGTCTTTTACTTGCAAAATCTCTTGAAAAGACCAGCTTCCTGTGGCAATCACACAACTGAAAAATTAATGTTAAAAATCATCAAAACAGATTTCAACTAAATTTCAACTTATTAATGTTATTATTTTGCTTACATTGTTTTTGTGAAACTCTTTGTTGCTAATGCAAAGATCATACATATAAATTCTTCAATCTTCTTTCCAATTTTCTTTTAAACAAATTGCTTAGATGCTATGAACAATTATCTGAAAAAACTCCCAAGTAAAATTTAAGCCTGCATTAGAGGTTTCAGTTTTACTTTCTTTCAAGTGGTAGTAGCTTTAAAGAAAGATCCTTTTACTTAATTGCCAGTCTAAAAAAATAATAAATAGCAAGGTTACTTAAGTATATACCCTATGAAGATCAAAATTGTATTATGCCTGTTCTGTGTGCTGGCATTCAGAAACAAGTGTTTGTTTCAGGAAACAGATAACTAATCAACACATAAATACTTTTCTTCAGAGCTGAAATTAAAGTGCTATTATTCATATAGCCTTGATTACAAATTTTATAAGTGATAAATTGTATTCTCTTGTCCGTGTCTCAAAGACAAATGAATAAAAGAGAATAACAGAATAATGGAATCCTTTTAGCACATGTGATCAGATATAAATGTTCATTCAGCTCTCAGTAAATAGTTGATCAATGTGGATACAAATATTGACAGGTAATGATTTCCATGAGGAAAAAAAAAAACTCATTTGTTATTAAGGGTCAAATGAAAAAAATAATAATAGATACCATGGAAATATACATAAATGATAAGATACTACCATCAATAATTATATATCCACAGAGTAGATACCCTGGAAGAAATGGACAAACTCCTAAACATAAATCTACCATGACTAATTCAGAAATAAGTAAAAACAACAAACAGACCAATAATGAATGAGGAAATTAAAACAATGGTGAAACACGTCTGTCTCAACAAAGGAAAGCCAGAGACCAGATGGCCTCGTGGGTAAATTCCACTCATTATCATTGAAAAAATTAATGCAAGCCTTTCTCATACAATGTGAAAGTACTGGAAAAAAGGTGTAAAATTAATTTTATGAGGCCAGCATTACCTATTAAAAGGGTTCACTGTGCATTGCTTATCTACCTGTCTGGTAAGACAGAATACATTTAGGTGAAGCAAAGTATATGAAGTGAATTTATTACCTAGAGACCTAGAAAAGCAAACTGCAGAATCCCAGGATATAACACGAGCCAGTCCACCCAGGCTCAGGAAGCTGCCCCAGGGAATTGAATCTCAGCTCCCCGGCCTCCCATGTCTTACAGCTGAACGACTCCAGCAAGCAGCCACCTGAGCTTTGTACCAAAAGAGACAACATGACCCTTTGGGACACAATGTTTCCATAAAAGTGTTATGACAGAATTTGGATCCCTTCCTCAGGTGCCTCCCTAGTACAGGGCATTACAAGCCTAACGCATTCTATGTTTATTTTTTTCAAAACTGCAAGAAAGACAAGGTGAAACAATGGAGTTGCTCCACAAGTATCAGAGACCTATCCTCATACTAAAGACCCACCCCCCAAATATCATAAAAGAAAAAAAAATTAAGGTCAATATTTCAAATGACACAGATGAAAAAATTCTAAGCAGAAATACTTACAAACAAAGTTCAGCAGTATATTAAAGCAGTCAAGACACCACCATCTAATGAGATTCACCTGTAGGAAGCAGATATTGAAAATGGGTTAATCAAAACAATCATATACCTCATTCAAACAAGGAAGGATAAAATCTTAGTAGAGTGGATGGAGGAATGGCACAGCAGTTAAAGTTTGCCTAGCAAGCATAAGTCCATCACTTTGATTCCCCAGCACCACGTAAACCTGAATGTGGTGGCACTTAAGTGTAATCCCAGTACTCAAGAGGCCAAGGCAGGAGGATTGTCAAGGATTGTCATGAGTCCAAGGCCAGCCTGGGCTACAGAGTGAGACCCTGTCCTTCATCCGACCCACCCACCCCCCCCCAAAAAAAAAAAAAACCCTCGGTAGAGGCAGAAAAGAGTCTAGCAAAATTGATTAGCCTTTTATGATTAAAAAGTAATAAAGATGTGTATAAAGAATGTTTCTCAAAAAATGAAGGCTGAAAAATCACAGGTTGCATTTCGTGCAATGAGGATCTCTCTATATTAGGTATGTATAATGTCTACTCTTTTAGGTACAAATTATTGATTTGAGCCCTTTCTTCTTCTGTTGTCATTATTTAGCTAAAAGTTTATCTATTTTGTTTTTCTATTTCTGTTGTAGTCTCTATTGTACTTATCTATCCCTGCTCTAAACTTTTCAATTTCCTTTTTTCCGCTAATTTTTGGGATTAATTGTATTTCTCTTTTTTTCTCTAGTCCCTTGAGGCACACAGTTACATTGGATTGTTTTATTTGAGATCTTTCTCCTGTTGAATTAATTGATTAATATTAATTGACAAATGAAATGTTTCTAATTTTATGGTACAAAACATGACTTCAACAAATGTATGCAGTAATGATGGTTAAATCAAGCCAGCCAACATAGCCACTAACTCTTGTGTATATTTTACAGTACGAACACTTTAAATCCATCCTACCAGCAAAAGTCCTTTGTGTAATACATTATTAGTCACAATCGTCATGTTGCATAGTAGATTGTTTAAACTTATTTCTCTTGTCTAAATAAATTTTTTTGTTTGTGAAAATTTTGACCCGTCTTTTGAGTTTCTCTACCAATCTCTGGTAAATACCCCTCTAGTTCCTGTTCCTATTACCTTAAAATATTTTCACCATTCTGGAAGTAAATAGGATGATATTATATCTGTTCTTATGTACTTAGCTTATTTCACTAACATAATACCCCCCAGGTACATCTGTGTTGACAAAATAACAAGTAGCATTCCATTTTGGGTATTCATACACTATATTATCACCCATTCATTAGTTGATATGCACTAAGATTGATTTGATATCTTGGACACGGTTAATAACACTGCAGTGAACATGGAAGTACAAATGTTCCTTTGACAAACAATTTTCTTTCCTTTGATAAGTTCCATATAGTTGGATTTCTAGATCGTATGTTGCTTCAAGGGATATATACCTCCAGGAGCATGGGTTAGAGGTTTAGAGAACTTGTTAATATGTGCAAAGATCTAAGTTTGATCCCCCAGCACCATATTAAATTAGCAAGGTGTAGTAGTGCATGCTTTTAATTCCACCACTTTGGCGGCTGAGACAGGTGGATTGCTGTGAGTTTGAAGACAGCTTGGGCTATATAGTGATCTCAGGACTAGTGCAGACTACACAGTGAGACCCTATCAAACAAGCAAACAAACTTCTATGTTTTCCCATAGTACGCGTAAAACTTGCACCCCTACCAACTGTGTGCAAGGGTTTTTTTTCCTCCTCTTCTCACTGCAACATAGTCAACATATTTCCTTTCATCACTTTTCAGTGGTTTTATCAATAACCAATTCTAACAGATGTGAGGCCCTATCACACAGCAGTGCTAATTTGCTTTTCCCCAATCATCACTAATGTTGAGCACCTTGTCAGGCATGCTTCTTTTGACAGTTTTCATGGCTTCACTGCAAAATGTCTCTTCCTGTTATTTCTCTATCATACTTGGATAATCAATCGTGGCTTTATTTTTTCATTGAGGTATTTGAGTACCTCCTGTAAATTTGGATGTCAAGTTTTTGTAAGATAGTTTGAAAATACTTTCTACCATTTCTTATGTTTCCATCTTACTTTGTTGGTTGGATTCCTTGCTGAGAAAAATTTTCATCTTTTTCTGTGTGATTTTGGTGAGATATATAAGAAAAAAGCATTCCCAAAATAAATGTATTTGAGATTTCACTTGTGTTTTCTATTAATTTTAAAATTTGGAATCTTTTTAATAGTAAGGCAATTAAGAAAGAATAGGAAGAGCCTGTTCAGCAAATGTCTTTGGGAAAACTGGATAACCACATGCAGAGAAACAAAAAATGAAATTAGATTCTTTGTAATGTATTAAAATACCTGATGATGAATAACAGACTTAAATTTCCACAAAACTGTCATTTGTGTTAAGTTTCTATAGAGCAAATGTTCTATGAACCTAACATTAAGCACAGTGACTAGATTTTAGGAAAATAATAAAGGATCGTGTATTATGCAGAAAATCAACTAAATTCTGCTAAATTATCTTTTGAAAAATGTAATTAAATGCATACATGAGAGGCTTTTTTGTTTTTAATTCCGGTTGTAGTATGGCTGGTTATAGTATGTGCTTCCAATTTGCTATAAATTATACTGAAAGGTCCTATATATACCTGATTTCAATTTTATACTATGTAAGGATTAGAAAATATTTTTTTTGAGACAGGGTCTTTCTCTGTAACGAAAGCTGGTCTTGAACTCACAGTAATCCTTCTGCTTTGGCCTCCCAAATGCTGGAATTGCAGGTGTGAGCCACCACACCCAGCTTTATGTGGTTCTGGGGAATAAAACTCAAAGCTTCAGGATTGCTAGGCAAGTGCCTTAACCGCTGTGCCATTCCTCCATCCTGAGGATTAGAAAATATTTTTGAAAGGTCTTCATAAGCTAGAAATGTGAAATGTATTAAAGGATACACTTTCCACATGCCTAACACCAGAATGAGACAGCAAAGTTCCACTTGATGGGATCGTGTTTGTCAAAAGATCACCTTGTTCCTTTCTATAATTGGCCTCTATTTCAAACTTTGCAAGTATTCAGTATCACATTGTGAGAATATCACATTTTCTGAGTTAATCTCTTGTATTATTTTATGACCCCAATTCTCCTAGGTTGCCTGTTTTCTGTATATTGTTAACAATAGGAAAAATCGTATGTTGGTCACATAATTGGTGCTAAACCGTATTTTTTTCCTTACCTTACATCACCCTTGCTTGCCGTACACATCAGAAAGGGGAAGAATCCTCGTATTGAGAGTATTTATGCTAAGTAGCATAATCTAAATTAAATGAATTTTACGAAAGTAAGACCTGCAAAGTTACCACTTCTTAAGTATGTAAAGCTGAAAAATATCAATTACATACAAATCTTGACCACTTATTACATACGTTGAGTAAAATTCATTCTAGACTGTAGAAGAAATACTCAAGAGTATTCTAAAGCGATGAACTCCTGAAAGTTTGAAGTTGACTGCCAAAAAATAATTATTCTGGAATTTTTTCTCTATCATCTTAAATTCAATAATATCTGAAAATAAGAGAATAAAACTTTCCTTGCAGCTCTGATATAATGACTCATATCGCTGTAACCACTTTTCTATGAAAAAACATAAAAGTTGAGTAAAACGCCAAAGTAAAAGTAAAAAATGTAGAAAAATAACATTTTTGTAACTTTAAAGACAAAGGCAGCTAGTATGCAAGGGGCCAACATACCAGAGAGAAGTATTGGAAAACACTTAAGTTTTGGTTGTCAAAACAAAATTTTAATTTTCACTTTATTAAATTAGATGCTGTTTTGTAGAAAAAAGCAGCATAGCAGATGTTTTAATTACAGTAGTTTACAAAAGCTTAAAAACATATCATAATAAGGCTTTTAAAGACATAATTCTTTGTACAATAAGTTTTGAAACTGTAAAGTATTAAAAATAAAATTTGTTAACTAAATTTTTATATTCAAATGACCATTGACTTCACTTCTATGAAAATCTTAGTTGAGCATATTTTCGTCTTCATAGTAAAATCTTATTTGACTGTATATAATACAAACTAATCGAAAATCATGTGTTTTTAACTTTCCTACAATATAAATTGTTTCATCATGAAAAACTTGGGTATTTTCTCTAATATTACTCTTTTTTCCCCATTTTATTGACATGTATAAGTGAAAAATTTAAAGCCTATGGTAACCTTCTTGTTTGAATTTCTCTTCTTTTTGTATATAATTAAGCAGTATATTAGACAATATCATATTCACGTAGAAATTATGAGTTACATTTATATTCTGTTGTTTTAAAGAATCACCTTTCCAAAAATCCATTCCTCAACATTCACACCAACAGAAAAGAGAAACAGCACCTTACCATTTAAATTCTAAGTGATTTTTCATACAAATACAAAATTGCAATATATTAGAGAAAAATTTAAAACTCTTGTAGTGCATTATGCGTACTCAAAAAATAGAACTAAAATGGAATTTTATCTTTAAAGTCAGCAAAATCAACATCTGAAGCCAGAAAAAATGATAACACCAGTGAAAATCATTACATTCAGGCAATAAAATAACTCATGAAGGTGGTAATATACATCAAAATCTACAGAGAAAAACTGTTGTAAGCTCACATCAGGTTGCAAGCTTTCCAATTAGATAAACAAGAAACTAAAAATATTGTTAACAAAAAAGTTGATATTTTTTCTTATGTGATAAGGAGAGCGTTCCCTGAGCTGATATTATAATAAGAAAGATATTGCCTTTCCTCGCTGAAGGAAGTGAAACACAAAAGTATTTCAAGTGGTCACTGATAGCGCTATGTAAAGACACCCTGTTAAGGATGCACTGAAAATAGAAATAACTTGAACTTCACCTGGCAACCTTTATAAACTCCTGAATCCCTGGCTGCAGAAAAAAGCAAGAACATGGTGTGGGGCCATGTCTGGTAAAAGAGGTCACCTACTTTAGTCTCCAGTCCAGAAGTAACACTTTTAGGCACCTAGCAATTGCACTCAGAAGTCTATTGCTCATTTATGCCAAGACCATACCTTCCATCGGCAGTTCTTATTAACAGAGAACGCAGTAAAAGACTAAAGCACAGAGAACACAGCAGGAGAGTAACGCAAGCCCAACACCAAGAGGTCTAGGACTCTACTGACAGTTTTAGCTTGAGGCTTCCGAGCTGCCTTCCAGAACCTTTCAAAACAGTCATAGCAGCAGTCCAGCATCCTTACACTCAGCACCACAGTTGCTTTCATTCGGTATGAGACACACACCCGTGTTTGGTGGCAGTCGTTGCTTCAACCCTCCCTCCCTTCGGTTATCCTAATGGGAATCTCCTTTAAAATTCTTGCGTGTTGAATCCTTTTGATGTCTTTCTGGGGGGACAAGGAAGAGGACCCAGGCTAGTGAACATGCTCATGTGAATATTTTAATAGATTGTAGTCTTACGCCTCAGTATGTGAGGTCCTCCAGTTGATAAATGCTGTGAATAAATGCTGTGACACTATTGACAATATGTACAAACTACAAATTATTATCAATCACAAATTCAGACTTTGTTACAAACGTTCACATGTTGGAATTCCCGTGTTAACAAACTACAACAGATTTCACTCTCCGAAAATACTGACAAGGAGATGTTCAAAGGCTACTAGAAATCTGAAATTCCAATTCTATCTTCGTATTGTGCACTATGAAAATGGACATCAATGAAGTTGCAAATGTAGGATGGTGAAAGTTTATTAAAGTGACATTTGGCATACTGCCATTTTCATCACGACTATGGTTTTTAAAAAACTGAAAATTATTTCTCTTAAAAATTAAGATCCACCATCGCATATATATTGCAAATAAAGCACAACAATGACATGAACGATATCTGTATATCACGTTCATAATAGTAAGTATTCGCAGTAGTCAAAAAGTGTAAGAAACTCAATTGTTTCACAGTGTTTGAATGGATTGTACAAAACAGTAAATTCATACAATATTATTGATAATATTATATTATTCATCCATTAAAGGAGAAACAGTTCTGACAATTTCTGCGACGTACATGAACATTGACGGGTCTAGGCTAGGTGACATAAGGTACTTATAGGAGTTGAGTTCAGACAGATGGAAAGTAGAATGAAAAAGACATAGAGTAAAAGAATAAAAAGTGGGAATTCTGGTTTAACGAGTACAGAATTTCCATTCGGTGTGAGTGAAAAGTTCTGTAAATGAATGGTGGTCATGACTGCACAAGAGTAGGGATGTATTTCATGCCATGGAACTATTCACTGTAGCCAAAATGATAAACTTTTTGCTAGGTGAATTTACTTCAATTAAAAATGAGATGGTGCTTTGTGTATTATATTTAAAAGCTTTAAAGAGGAGATATTTGTAGTTTATTTTGGGGGTTAGAGATAAAGCTTTTTCACTCATTGGCCCAAATTAGAAATTTCCAGATCTGACTGCAGCAATCCTACCAACAGACACAACTTTGGTAGAGCATTGTTTCTCTCTACGTCTAGCACCTCAAAACCACTTTGAATTATCTACGCAAAATCTCCCATGTTTTCAAGAAGCATAGCTCTTGTAATTTATTATTTTATACATAGCAGTTCACTCTTAGTAAATCAAATGAATTGTAAAACTAACGTACTTAAAAGCAGAAGCCCAGATGCTGACTGGCCTATTTAATACTATTCATTTCCTAATCTTATTCCCCATTCTTTTCTTCTCAGTATTATTGAGCATAAGATTGAATCTAAAGATATATCCGCTTTCTCACTGCTAGCACAAACACATGACACAGGCAAAATTAAGGAGGACAGATTTACTTTGGATAGTTGTTTCAAAAGTTTCAGTTTGTGATTGACTGTCTCCAGGGGAAAAAAAAGGCATAGTGAAAGTCATGTTGAAGGAAAGATGTTCATCTCATGGTAACGAGGAAGCAAAAGGGGGAGGAGGAGCTGAAGAAAGAATAAATCTTTACAAGCCACACCTCCGGAACTTCCACCCTCTTCTAAGAAAGTCTTCACCTCTAAAAACATTCCACACCTGTCCTACAAATACTTAAAACCAGGAGGGTAACATTTAAAATTAAAGGTCATATTTTCAAGAAAGTAGAGTTGTCCACCCTCCCGCTTCGGTGCTGGGAAGAGAAAAGATACCTAAATAACAGAGACACAGAGACACAAATATCCTCCAGGTACCTAAAATATCAGAGGCACAAAGATGAAAACATCAACTGGGGAAGGGTGGATCATTTCTTTTTCAGATAAAAGGATTTTTTCCCCCTAGGAACCTAACAATTTTGCAAACTCTAGCACCTGGTCAGAAGGAGAAATCTCAGATGCCAATCAAGAAGAAAGGACAGTTTCAGAATAAAAATCCTCGCCCCTTCAGGGCCAAGATATAGTAATGCAAGTGTTAAGCTGTCAACAGGAAGGTCCCCCCCTTGATCATGAATTTCCTCAGTTTATCAACTTAAACCTGTGATCAGAGATAGACATACAAAGTAAAGGAGATATGAGAATTAGATCCACACTTGTATGACACTTGACATAATCTAAGTCATCTTGTAAATTCAAAAACCAGTTCTGAAAGCAATCCTTTCTGTGCTGAGGTATAAAAGACTTCTGATTCTCTGATGTAGATGAAGATGAAGATTTGCAGTTGGCAAGTCTGTCATTTCTGAAGCTAGCTTTTGAATAAGTCTTTTTCTATTTACCTAATTCTGAAAGTTTTTTGATTTAGCCAGCTGCAAGTAAGTACTCCTGATCGGGCAGCGATAGGCTCATATTCATTATGCAATGTGTATTTTGCTCTTCTCTAAGAGTCACTGAAATGTTAACAGTTCTGGTATTGCTAAAAAGTCCACGTCAAGGTTCCTTTGAGACTCAAGTCAAGCTTTTACCCATGAGCCCTTGCGAAAAATTTTTAAAAAGTTAAATACTTTTAGAATATGATAGTATAAACATTCTTGTTCCCAAAAGAAACAATATAGAGATAGAAGGAAATCAGACTCAACAGAACAAACGTTACACCTGTAGCTGCATGTCTAGTACCCAGGCCATGTGGCAGCAAGATGGAACCTCCGAAGGGCTTGGGCAGGCCCACTGCTGTGGCCTTGCCGGTGGCATCTCACATGGCATCTCTCTTAGGATGGCTCCACTTGCTGTCTGACACTTTCCTCAGCAAATGCTCTATGTGATCTCCACACTTTCGGCTTCACACTTACAAATCTATACACCACCTTCTCAGGGGCTCCCTGCCTGGCTTCCTCGGCCTTCTGAAACTTGGATGGAATCTTCCATGATTCCACAATTTTTACACTTTGCATGTCTGAGCATCCAACACCACGTAGACAATATCAAGGCCTACTGCTGAATTGAGCAATAGCCTATCTTCTTTGGAAGATGGTGGCAGGGGCCTAACTCAGATTAATGTTTTCCCAGGTAGCAGTGAATGAAAAAAGAGCTTAAATACTCTTTTAAAAGCATAGTCTATGAAAGAGTTTTTTTATATATATATATATACCTTGATCCTGTGGATGATATAGTCCTGCCAAGCATCTCCCAATCTTTCCAAACTCTTTCCAAATCAGTTTTAAAGGTTTTGAGCCACATAGTCAAATAGTCCATGGAAATATCCCCTTGTCTAGTGCCAATTTTCTGTATTAAGAATTTTTAACCAATGGGATAAAATATCCTACACCCGCAGCCTTAGAAAGAAAGGTTCATGTTCATGGATTCAGAGAGAACAGTTGAATGATAAATGACTTCTAGGTAGATACAGCATTTTTCAAAGGCATGTTGGAAAAGAGCTGTTTGTTACATGGTGGCCAGAAAGTAGAAAGAGAAGTCCGGGATAAGAATACATTTTTCTAGGGAGTCACCCATGTGGGATCCTCTCCCAGAAAGTGGAAAAGTGGAGGCTGTACTCTTTTATTCTTTGTTTCTAAACAAAAATCTGCTGCACAAAACAAAGAAAGAAAAAGAGAAGGAAGGAAGGAAAGGGATATATATATATATATATATATATATATATATATATATATATATATATTTCATTCCCCTTGTAATACACATCTTTCAACTAGGCCCAACATTCAAACCCACAAAACTTTTGAAGAATGTTTCAGGTCAAAATATTTTCTCTCAGACCTGTATGAGTTGTATGTATGCTTACCCAGTCAGTCACTACAAACATCTTCCCCCAAAATCTGTGCTCCGGCGCTCAGTGACTTCCAATTTAAAGAAACCCTCCAAGTATTCTTCAAATGTTACGCTGCATAGTTAAGCTGATGGCTAGTGCCTAAGTAGAAAAACTAAGACACGTGACATAATACAGAAAGTATCTTGATCGATCGCTTTCCTATTACTGGGGCAAAACATCTTACACCCATGTCTTGAAAAAGGACAAAAGTCTCAATTAAGTGTTTTCATTTTCCTATCATAAACATAGTAGTAGTTACACATACTTCAGGTTAGGAATTGATCTCCAGATTAGTAAAATTAATAGAGAATGTAAACAACAATTAACTCAGTCTCCAGAATGTTCTAAAATACAGGTTGTCCGCTAATGCCAATAAAATTATACGGGTGCTTTTACTAGCTCATTTCGTATGCACACTTATTCCCACTGCTTCTGCGTTTGCAGTAGAACCAGCGGGGCTGGAGATTTATTAGACACTTCTGAGTACCAGTGGAATATGCTGAGCTCAGCAGTCTGACTAAATATGAGAAAACACAATATAAGGGCAGCATGTCTTTCCTACACAAAATATCTAAGCATATTTTCCTGCTGAGTAAATATCCTTGCAGAAATAATTTTCCATAGATAAATGAAGAGTAAATGTTTCTGCAGTTTGCTACCGCAGTCCTCTCCGGGAAGAGAAGATGAGAATCATGTTGGCATAAATAAAAAGCGGTAGACCATGACCTCAGCCTCTTCTGGCTGGTGTGTGTGGCTGGGTGTGCGTGTGTATAGGTTTTCAGTTGATTCTGAACAATATATCCAATTATTGGTGGATTTTGTTCTTTACAGCTGAAATAGTTAAGAATATAGCGTTCCAAACATATCCAGCTTAATTTCAGGAACTTTAATTTGATCTAGCCAACTATTATTAACACAGAAAAAGGTATATTCATAGTCGAAGCTAAAGAACTGCACTAGTGGAAATATAAATCCACAGAATTACAAACTACAACTTGTTATTTTCCAACAACAGTCTCTTTGGTACTAAGGTAAGAGATCGAGGTAGAATCGCACTGATTCATGTATAATTTATCTTGTAAAATAACTTACTGAAGCTTATTCTTTAATGTAGGTACCATTTAATCATTCATAAATGTTAAAATTTATAGATCCTGTCAAAATAAAAGCAAAAGGAAATGTCAAAGTATTTGAGGCATAATTGCATGAGCCATCTAAAATTTATCTCATATTTCCTACATAAATCAAATTCATACCAAACTTTGAGAGGCTGCTTCAACCCAGCACTATTTTACCTTCAGTGCACAAAAGATCCTAAATTTTAATTACATATATGTCTTACCCAAACATCTTTCCCAATTACCCAGGGCTGCCATCTTCTCACAAATCTCAATGGTACCAGATATTTCAAAGAAAAAAATAGAAAAACATTCTTTTCCTCACATATTCTATTACAATACACTGAATTTTCACAGAGGCTATAATTCTGATTAAAGAAGTGATGTGACAGTAAGTCTTAAAGAGCATGAAAAAATAACAGAAAATAAATAAAATTTCTCAATTATAATTTAGCTATAAATGAAATCTAAAGAGGCTTATCAAAATATATCCCATGAGAATAAAGCTTTTAAAATATTTTATATAAAAGGTGCATTGCTACAATGTCTCTTCTAAATATTTCTCCTGCTTTCCAGCACACCCCATTGTCACTGGTGCCATTTTCTTAAACAGGTCTGGAGATCCTATTTTGTGAGTGAATTTACAAGGTCAGGTCAAAGCTACAGTGAAGGTCACTGTCACAGGCCACCCAAAGGAAAGCTGGGTTCCTAAAAACATTGTGGTATGCCCTTTCCCACCTTACCCAATGAAGCAGGCACTATGCAAATGACTCTTCCCCAAAGTTAAACCATGAAAGGTGACGACTAACTAAAGAAACTCAAGAAAGATGACTTTGTGAATGCTTTCGACAGTGGCACGAGCAGTTGGATGAGTGTGTTTTTTGCAAGGGGGAGTATTTTGGAGGGGATTATTGGTAATGTGTCTTTTTTTACACATATGTTTAATGTAATCTTTCACCTGATATTTGTCAATCACACTTTAGATTTTATAATTAAGCAATAATATTTATCTAGAATTATTTTTTTCAAACAAAAGTCTTAATTGTTTCCACAAACTTATTGGATATGGGGCTGGAGGAACGGCTCTGTGGCAAGCACTAAGTCAAGCGCTAAGTACACAAATTCATTTATTCCCCAGTACCACATAAGTAGGGTGTGGTGCTGAATGCTGGGTAAATGTCATCCCAGCACACAGAAAGCTGAGGCAGGAGGATTTCCATGAGTCTAAGGCCACCCTGGGCTCCATAATGAGTTCAGGACTACAGAATTTATGGCAAAATATGTATGCTTTACACATGGCATGGAATTTCATTTTGTATTTTACTTTTTTTAATTCAGGGGTACAAAAAAGCGAAGCTATTGTTAATTTATATTGGTCTGGAAGATATAAAACTTTTTTTTAAGAAACAAGAGTACAACTGTGAAATGTAATATTGCATGCTTTTATTTGTTAACTTTTCAGCGGTGTTTATTGTTCTATTGACTCTAAAGTTAAAATCCAGCTGAAGGGCATTATTAAAATAGGTCAGTTTAGAAGTAAACTATTTAACGGATTTCAGTAAATATCAAAATATCTCACCAGAATGTGAATATTTATATTTAATTTCCAAGCAAAGTTTTGATGAGATTAAAAGTTTGTACATTAGATTTTGGGTTGACTGATATAATAAAAGAAGAAAAAAATGCATGTTAATGGGATGTGACAACGTTTCAATAAATGTCTACAGATTTTAATGTTTAACATATGTATATCCTCAAACATTGATATTACTCTATGGTGAAAACATTCAAAAATTTTATGGATTTTGTGATGTACAATATCTTGTTGTTACCTGTAGTTTTATAGTTAATCAACTATGTCATAGCAGCCAGAACTTGCACCTAATGGCAACTTAGTATCTGCTGATGAACCTTTTGCCATTTTGTGTGAAGAATAAAAATATGTTTAGAATTAGAAAATTTTAAGACATAACGTGGTAAGATACGCCTACAATCTCATCCCTGTAGAATGCAGAGGCAGAGGAATGAAAGTTAAAGTACCGCCTAGGTCAACTGGAAAATTAACGGGACCTTGTCTAAAAGTTTTTTAAAAAGGAAGAAAAGCAATGGAGAATGAAGGCAGTGCAAGCGCTGCCTTC
The DNA here is from genome assembly GCA_004027205.1 of Ctenodactylus gundi. Classification (NCBI taxonomy): domain Eukaryota; kingdom Metazoa; phylum Chordata; class Mammalia; order Rodentia; family Ctenodactylidae; genus Ctenodactylus; species Ctenodactylus gundi. The sequence continues at coordinate 104,722 of PVKB01000880.1, forward strand.
AGTTGCCATTAAAAATAAGTAAATTAATATGTAAGTAAATAATTAAATTAAAATTTCAATGACTTTTATGGTAAAAAATCTATTGTCTAAAAAGCAACAATTAATTTTTATGGCATATTGGAGGAACATAAATCTACTGGTAATGTTTTCTTCTAAATCAAATAGAAATTTCTATCTCCTTAAAATATCAGGCATTAATCTCACAGAAAGATCATATCTTTCAAAGTTTTTGAAGTACGAACTTCTATAACATAAGTAACTTAAATGTAAAACTCTTATTAAGTACAAAATTTAAAAATTGTCAAATCACAGTTCAATTATTTCAATATTGGTCAAAATATCAATTTTATCAAAGTTATCCAGAGGATATGGACACAGGTATCAACACTTTTTGAGAGGACTTTCTATGAAAGAAAATATTTGGAAAATTATAAAAGAAATAGATACACAAATCTAATGAAAGTGTTTTCATTCAGTAGTGAAAAAGTTTAAATTGCTACTCCATTTATCATATAAGATTTAAAAAATTATGGTACGTTTACTCATCATGGATATTATTATGTATTCATCATGGGTTTTTACTGAATAGAAAGACATCATGATCTGGAAACTTCTTCAAAGCAGATTAAGCATTGAAGAGCCAATGGCTAAAAGAGCACATGAAACACACACAAATAGGTATTTTAACATGATCTAAAATAATAAATAAATGTATTTCAAAAGATACATATTGAGGTTACGTGTTTAAAGATAATTTTCTTTTGTTAACTGTATTTTCTCACTTTTTGAAATAAAAGGACAGAGATGATGTCACAACCAAAAGTACAGTATAAATTACTAGAGTTCCTCGTATACTAGGCTGGCTAGCATGCAGCAAAGTACAGATATTTTTTCATATTTAGAACGAAAAAAGATAACCTACCTTTGAAATCCTGAAGGTATTATTTTTTGACCATTCAGAGCTTCTATTTTTGACCATTACATTTGATTTTGAAATAAGTGACCTTGTTAAAAAAAAACCTTTGTTACCATTTCTGGTTATTTTCAGACAATATCCTAGGTTGTGGAACACTTAGACTACAGAATAAGAACATGATCTCTACGGTACAGTCGTTGCTATAAGCAAGTCTTTTGGCTTGTTTTGTCTTGTTTTGTTCTGTGTTGTTTTCTGAGACATGGTCTTACTGTTGTCCAACTTGACCTCAAACTAGTGATCCTTCTATGAACCACTATACCAGCTGATACAAGTTTTCACGGTTGATAACATATTTTGTGTTTCAAAGACTGATTGTGTACCGTTTATTTATTTAATTTATTTGTTTTGGAAATGTTATTGAAAAGATTTTAAAATACCCAGTTGAAATCCACCGTTTTCTAAGCGCTTTGAATTTTCTTCTTTTCTCACTTTTCCCACTTTGCTGGGCTAGGGCCTTTCCGCTTAATTTTTCATCTTCCTGCTGCTTTATTTCCAGACTTAAGGGGTTAGCCGAAGCACAACAGTCTGGCTAGTTCCAATTTGAATTATTTTCTGTGCTTTTCTGGGGCCTAGTCTTGAGTTGGCTTCTGCCCCTTCTCTTTGTAGTTGAGTCTCTCAGCTCCATGCTTAAACTGTTTTGCATCCTGCTGGTGATACTATTTCCAGGGCTAAGGATGGGCATTATCCTTTTTATCTATGCATAGGAATTGGGCTGATTGGGTGATAAAGTCCTGTGTTCAGCTAATATCCCAAAGGACTAGGCACTTCTGCTCAGCCTGATTTGCGGGGATCGGAGCGTTTGTGCCCCTCTTGTCATCCACAGAGTCTCTAGCTGCAGCTCTCCATTAAGTGAAATCCAGTCGGCCTGGTGGAGCTGCGCAACTGGAAACTCTCTGAATAGGAACCATTAGCTTTGCAGCTAAAGGAAGGAGATGCTCAAGGAAGCCCGGATTGAGAGTGTGGGGAGAAGTTAGGACGGGGCCGCCTGTACTGGGGGTGTACACTCCATGTAAGTCCGTCACTTTGTTGCCTCTCGGTACTTGCCAAACCTGGCAAAACTCTTCCCCGCCATGATTTGCCGGCAACCACCCATGGCTTCTCCTGCCCACAGGTGCTTCATCCCCAAGTGGCTCCCTGCCATAGCCTGCCAGTTGTGCGCTATGGAGAACTCTGATTCCTGTGCTCTCTTCCAATGTCTTGATCTCTGAAACTTGTAGGAGTTCCCAGGCTGGGGTGCGTGTTGAGGGCAGGCAATGACCAGGAATGGACTGGGCTGTCTTTGACTCATCTGCCCACAGAGCTCCCCGTCTATTAGCGATATTTGGACACTGTCTGTGTAGCCATGGTAGTCAAGGGCAACTATTGCCTCTGGCTTGCCCTGGTGTCTGTCCTCACAACCTTCATTATTTATATTTTTAATGAATTTTGATCAGACTTTTTCCTCATTTCCGCTTCAAATGGTTTAATTCGTCTAAAGGACTGGCTGAGAAGATCAGCAGACCTATTAGTCAGAGCTCTTCTCCCTAAAGTTGATTTTCAATCAGATGTTTGCAGGGTGGAATAAGGACAAGCTCCAAGGCTTCCTCATCTAGTAGCTGAAAAATGTTAAAATATTTCAATCCTAGCTACGACAGATGAGGTAAGGTGTCATTTCCTCATTCTTTCCTTACAAATAATGGATGGTAATATTTACTGGGAAATTCATTGTTTTACATTTATAAATTAATTCTTTATCCATAAATCTTAAATAGAATTCAAGTTCCAGCAGTACAGGGTGAGTTACAGAGACAGAAGAACAGCAGAACATCATTTTTTTGTAAGCTGCTTTTGCATTCCTTGCATATTCTGGTCTATTTTCCCCAAAATATTCCAACAACTTATACAATAGCAACTTACTACTTACACATATGCTAAGTTACAACACAAAATCACTCACAAGTAAAAGTATCAGCCTACTTCATTTATCATTCTCCTAATTTTAAGAACATAGCTCACCCATCTTCGGTTTCAGTCAGTTTGCTATACTGCGAATGGCAAAGAATAACAAAGGGGCTGTATGTAATGCTTCATTGTCCAGTATTATGCTGCTCTGCAGAAAGTAGGTTATCATTTCCAAATGTAAATATTTCCTCTGGAAGGTCTCTAATCATGTTAGAGATATTTACTTCCATTACTGAGTATACAAATTGGTACCACCATGATTATGTTCAAATTAAGATTTTTATTTTTCACTTGAAACCATAATGTGCCAATTTAAGCTACTTCCATTTCCAGGCCAGTACTGATAGCCTCACACTATCAGTAAGTAGCATACAGAAGCTTTTAGTCTCTGATATGCTTATTTGGAAAAGAAAATCAATGGTTAATTCCATTTCACATTTTAAAGGAGATATTAGGATACATTACTCTCTACCCATTGCTGACTCCTTGCATTACTACTCGTTTTATGAACCCAACAGGGCATTTATAAAGAGAAAAGGAGGGCATTCACTTGTTCCAAGAGATTTTCTAAATTTCGGCTGGGTTTTTGGATAGTTGCTGAAGTGTTCTGTTTGAATTCTCTCCTTTCAATTCAGTAATATTTTTATAATGTGTACCCATATTGCTATATTGAGGTTCTGTATTTTTTTTCCTCTGTAAAACCATTTGGAAAACCATATTATTATCAGGTATTGGCTTTTTCAAACAAATATAAAAATTCACACCATGTGACCATTATTTATTGTCGAGTTTCTTTTAGGCCACAGAGAGAATGACCTTTAATTACAATCATCAAGTTCATTTATATTTTTTTTTCTTATATTCTAGGTACCATCGAGCCACAAATTTCTAAAAAATGGGCACCAGCCCTTGCATTGAGGTAACAGGTTTATAAGATCATACTAATCTAGGATCGCCTGAGGTCTGAGGGGGGGAAGAGGCCACTGGTCTAAGCAATTCGGTAGTTCCTCTTTGAGGTGTGACGTAGACTCCCTTGTAAGGCAGCCATTGTACATTAAGCTTACCTATATATGCAGTGAGCAACCAAGTTGGGCGTATGTTTGTTTTAGAATGTTTATTGTACTGTTTCTGTTTCCTAATACAATACTTGGGTGCATTTTTTTTTTCTTGACATGATAAATGTAAGGCTGGACATGATAGATATTTTAAGTCTCCAGGCAATTTCATGTTGTTCAGAATAGATGTACCATCAACTAATGCCCAATAACAGGGCAATAAACCCTTCAAGGGTTGCAAGTGAATCTGATCAGGTAATATTCTAGTGCAAAACCTATTTGGCAGCCATTATGCATTATGAGCTTCTTAAAAAGGCAGCAGACAGCCTTGCTGAGTGAGGTTGGCATCGTAAGCTCCCGAAGGACATCACTATGCATTGGCTCCTTTCTGTTCCAAGGGAGCTTAAGTATCAACAGAACCCAAATTAGCTTTTTATTTCAGTTTTCTTTCTTTTCAGTAATACAGATTGAGAATCGACTCTAAGAACGAATCAAGAGAACCCATGTAAACTTTGCATTTGTCCCTATTAGTAACATCTTGCACACCTGTACTATACTGTCACACCTGGAACACAATGCACCAGACTTATTCCTACTTCTCCAATTTTACTTGTGTGTGTGTGTGTGTGTGTGTGTGTGTGTGTGTGTGTGTCTGTGTGTCTGTGTGTCTGTGTGTCTGTGTGTGTGTGTTTATTCCTGTGCAACATTAGTAGTCTGTTTTAGACTCCCATGTCAATCATTAAAACTTAGGTATAAAATAGTTTATTGACTATAAAGGCACCTTCTTGGGTTCTCTTTTTATAACCAAACCTATCTTTTCTTTCTTTCTTTCTTTCTTTCTTTCTTTCTTTCTTTCTTTCTTTCTTTTTTTTTTTCCTTTATTGAGACAGGAGATCATGCTGTGGCCCAAGCTGGTCCTGAACTCATTTTGGAGCCCAGGCTAGCCTTGGAATCAGGACAATCTTCCTGCCTCAGCCTCCCAAGTGCTGGGATTGCAGGCACACTCCACCACACCCAGCTTTAGATCATTTCAGGGAATCAAACTCAAGGGTGTGCACTTGCTAGGCAAGCACTTCAATCGCCATGCTGTTCCTCCAACCCTCACAGCTATCTTCTAACTAAGCCCCATCTCAACTGTAATGTTCAATATATAATAAACACTACTCTGTTCTTTATTTCTTACGTTTGTCATTCCAGTTACATTTTATAAGTAACATTGTATGATAAGTAATCATTAGTGATTCAGTTTTCACTCAGAATAAATCCATGGAGATGCATCCATGATGTTGTATGCAGCAAGTTCACTCCTTTCCAGCGTTTTGTATTTCATGCTCGGGACACCACAGTTGGTCCACTCACCCACGGAGAGGTATCTTTTTACAGTTCCTTTCTATTATTTATAAAATTTCTTTGAGCATTTATATGTGTATTTTGAGCAAAAAAAAAAAAAAACTAATGAGGAAATATTTGGAATTTATTTGGAATCTTGGTTAATTGAATTTTTAGTTACCCTTCCTTTTTTCCTTCCTTCCCTCCTTCCTTCTTTTCTTCCTTTCTTCCTGCTATCATGAGCTCTCTATTTAGCCCAGACTGGCTTCAAACTCACGGACTTCCTCCTGCCTCAGCTTCCGGGATTCTGAAATGACAGGCATGCACCACTCTGTCCAGCTATTATGAAGTGCTGGGGATGAACCCAATATCTCTCACCTCCCAGGCGATTGCTCTAGCCATGGAGCTAAACCCCAAGCCCTGAATTTTAGCTTTCTAAGAAACTCTCTGACTTCATTTTCCAGGGTTATAGACCATTTTATATTCCCACTATCAAGATTTACATGATCTAGATTTTTCAAATCTGGTGTTTGGTTCCATGTTATTCCTGTTTTGTTTCTTTGTCATTTTGATAAGTATGTGGTTATATTATTTGATCATATAATTAACAAAGATTTAAAATTAATATTAGATTGTTCATCATGTTAAGATATGAACATTAACATACCATCCAGCATAATGTATAATAGCGGTTTCCAGTTGAATAAAAATTTGTTTCATGAAAATACTAATAAAATATTAATAATATTAATAATACATGTAAGAGCATATTGCATGACAGCTCTGTTCAAGCACAGTATAATATAAAGATATAAATATAAGGATTAGAAAAAATAAATGGTCCTGATTCATGTGAAATATTTTCAAGGAAGACTAATAAGTCACAAATAAAGTATTCATATTACTAAAGAAGTAGAGTGTATATGAAAACACTTTAGAAAGCAATTACAGGTTTGTACATTAACATATTTTAGAACAGCAGGTTTTTAGATAAACATGTTTTCATAAAATCTAAAATTCATCAAAACAAAATTTATAAATTACCGAGACAAGAAATTGCAAGACTTTTATTAACTTTTAAATTTATTTAAAGAATTGTACAAAAATTTGACCAAATGACATGATATCTGTCACTCATAGGTAAACCTAATTATTCAACAATATCAAAATAATTTTCAAATTCAATGATATTCCAAACTAAAGCCTCTAAAATGTCTCTTATAATATATAGATGAATTTATAAATATATAAATCACTTCTAAAGAAATTTAGAAGCTAAGATTCGCCTTAGCACATAAGAAGAACAATTGTAAGGGATACGACTTCATAGATGTGAATACTCGATAGAGCCTTCCTTACCTTTTCCACGGGCTACTTTCTTACTACACGGTATGTATGCCATGTATATTATTAAATCCATCTCTTTTCATTATCCTAAATGAGTTTGCTTCATTTGTCTTTCATTAAATCAGTGACAAAAGTCCTATCATTAATATACTAATATGTCAGTTTCCCTGTGTTCTTTATACCTTTACCTGAGTTGCTGAATACCTTTGGAGAAAAATTACCCACACGGGAAATTTCCTGAGATAAAATCATTATCTTTAACTGGATCTTACATATATTAATTCTATTATTATTAATCAAACAATGTGATTTCTAATTCTTTATAGTGGTTATCATTTAAAAATTTGACCACCTTTACTTCTCCCTATGTCTTCGTCTTCTGACAGCAAAAAATTTTCTCTTTTACTTTAAAAAGAAAAAGAAAGAGAATCCCTCATGTGTAAACCAGCACAGCTTTCCAGACCGAATCTACTGAAGCTTCATCTTATATGGTCTGTCAGAAATATTCAAATATTGTCTTTCTTTTTTGAACCACCAATTTTATTAATCCACTAATTCAAATAAAAACACAGCTCAGTGTTTCCTGTTTGGCACTGTCATAGTTACTAGGAGATCAAAGTAGTAAACAAGATATGACAGAAATTGTACGGTGCACAAAGGGAGAAAAATATTTACCAAATAATCACATGTATTAGGTGTACACAGGAGAGTCATATGACTCAGAATAGAAGAAATGGGCTGAATTTCAAGTCTTTTTGGCAGACAGAAAGCAAAAAGAAACTCTTACAAAACCCCACACCAAGGTTAGTGTTGGGATCATGGAGTACCAAATGATAACTGGGAAGTGAGCACCTGAAAGAAAGCTTCCAGACTTCTACGTCTCCATTGAAGCAGGAGGAAAAGAGCCAATTATGTTTGGCCTTACTGTAGGGAAGGTAGCTAGCATAAAACTGTAGAACTTGAAAAAGGTTTTGGATTTAGCACAGAGAAAATAAAGAATGTGAGCAATCATAAAGTTTCAGGATTATAAGCACATAGTCCAGCAGAAACAGATGCTGACTATTTGGGGGAAAAAATAAATTTTCACCAACCAAAAATAAACAAACAAATGAACAATAAACATTTTCCAAAAGTAGAATAAAAGTAAAGTAATTGTTATGGCCTAAGTGCTAAACCAGAAGGTCATAATCATCTCGGGCAATCTTGTTTAAAAAAATCTTGTAAAGACAGAAAGAAATGTCTCTTTTATAAATAAGTAATCATAGACATTATATTACATACATGTTCTTAAGATAAGCAATAAGTAGCCCTCATGGAAGGTTCCATTTATCACAGAGAGATATTTATCCTAAGTTCAAATTGATTGAGAAGACTTTCTTCTTTATCTAACTGGCATCATCCAAAGGAAAAATATGTTTATCATGTGTGCATAACACAAAGAAGTTTGGTACTAGGTACCTATCGAATCCAGGGCTCTATTCACAGACAGAAACGTCAAGTAGGGACATATTTTTTCATGATGATAACTCTTCAAAGAGATGGTTTCTACATCCTTGAGAAAGGCATGCCTGGATCTTAAGGCCAAACAAAACTTAGTTGTTAATTTGTATTTTTTTTTTACATAGAATTCAAAGAAAAATAAAACTGCTGATGAATTTTTGTCTGAAGTAACTTGCCCTTAGAAAAGAAGTGGGGGTAAGTGTGAAAGGGTTTAGGAGAGGTGGCAGGGTGAGGGGGGGAGTTTCATGACTATTTTCATCTAGGAAAATTGAGGTTTTTATTTTTAAATTGTATTTCCTCTCTGAATGTTCTACTGTGTTATTATAAAACAGTGGCACTACAATTTTCTACGTATTGCCATTGAAGTGTTTACCCAGCTCTGGGCCATTTGCAGCAGTCTAAATATTCAGAAAATTTGTAATAAAATGCAAAACAAAGCAATTAGATTTACAATAAGATGAATTTTAAATTTTAGTATATTTTCTTGTGGGAATAACCTCAGGGACATCACAGCAATGATGAATGATTAAAATGGATTCTTAATAATCCATGCACACTTTTCTTACTGATACATAATTTTACACAAAGTTTTAATCTTTATTCCTTACTTTTAAATGATTTATTAAATATCATTTGGTAGTTCCTTTGAAGATTTACACATTCAATGTTAATAATTAGTTTAAACTGTAGAGCTTGATAATTTAAAGAGATAGAAAGTTGCTTTTTTTTTTTTTGGTAAGGCCAGATAACTTACCCTTTTCTTCTTAATTACGTGATAACATGTACAAAATTTAGATTATTAATGGATTATTTTCTCTTCCCAAATGCTTTTTATATGCTGTTTCAAGTCTGAAGCACATGCATTCTATGAATCATCTCTCCCTCTCTCTCTCTCTCTCATATATATATATATGTGTGTGTGTGTGTGTGTGTGTGTGTGTGTGTGTATGTATATGTCTGTCTCTCTCCTCTTTCCTCTCTGGAAATGTTCATATAAAGAGTTATTATAGTCAATTAAATATCTTACTTATCTACCTAAGGCTCCCCAAAGCTGAAGGAGTATTGTGGGAAGAGATCTACTACTTTAGGCTACCTTACAGCAAGGTATATGTAATTACAAGAGGCCCAATACTTGATCATGACCTTTGCCCCCTTATCACATGCCTTCTAACTCTTACCCTTCCAGGCTTCAGTAATTATTATTCTTCATTTGACTGTCTGAGGTCAGTGTTTTTAGTGCACAAATGAGTGAGATCATCCAGTATTTGTCTTTCTGTGTCTCTGGCTTATTTCACTTAAAATAATGTCCTCTGAGTCCATCCATACTATGATAAATGTCAGGCTTTCATCTTTTTAGTGGCTAACAGTATCCTTTTGTGAATATAAAATTCATTTGCTTTCCATCATCCATAGATGGATACTTCAGTTGACTCCGTATTTTGGCCTTTGTGTATAGTTTTGCAGTAAATGTGAGAGTGCAGGTGTTTCCACACGCCAATTTCCTTCTCTATGAACTGACTCCCAGTGGTGGGATTGCTGGCTGACACTGTACTTCCTCTATACTGTGAATACTCTATACTGTTTTCCATAAGGGTTTTATTACTTTGCTCTCATATAGTGTATAAGAACTTCCATTTTCTATATGGTGTTGGCATTTTTTTAATAGTAGCCATTCTAATTGGTGTGAGGAGGTATCTCCATATGGCTTTAATTTGCACTTATGGTTAATGATATTAAGCGTGTTTTCATAAACCTGTTGATTTTTTTTTTCTTTCAGAGTCTTGCTGTGCTGTCCAAGAGGACTCTGAACTCACTTTGCAGCCTGGGACGGTCTGAAACTGGTGCCATTCTCCTGCCTCAGCCTTTCTAAGGCTGAGGTTATAGGTGTGTGCTACCTCACAGGGTATTTGCAAAGCTAGGAAATAAAACTACGGCCTTGCACTTGCTTGGGGAGTGATTAAACCCATGAGCTATGCCCCAGCCTGAGAGTCTCCTTATCGAGGTCTTTGCTTAGTTTTAATTTAACTGCTTGCTTAATTATGATAGTAGTATTTTCAGTTCCCTGTTTATCTGGTTATTAATCCCTTAAAAGATGCAGAGCTTGAAAATGATTTCTCCCATTCCCTTTTCTCTTAATTTTGTTAAATTTCTCTTTGATATTCAGAAGCTTTTTAGTTTGATGTTACCCTAATCATTTTTATTTTGATTTTTTACTTGCTTTTTTGGATTTTACCCTACCCTGAAAAAAATAAAATCTTGCCTAGGTCAATTATGAAACATTTCCCAATGTCTACCTCTCATGATTTTGTAGTCCTGTGTCCTAAAATAAAGTCTTCATTTCATTTTCCCTTAATTTTTCTACATGGTGAGTGATTAGATTCTAGTTCATTTTTTTCCAAAGTAGAGATCCAGTTTTCTCTGCACTGTTTATTGAAGGCTGTCTTGGTATCCTTGGCAAAAGTCAGTTTGTTATCAATGATGTAGGGATAATATCTGCATTCTTCTCCTCCCTCAGTTGGTTCTTATGCTAGTGTCATGTGCAGTTTGTTTACTGTAGCTCTAGAGTATATTTGGAGTCAAGTAGTAAGATATTTTTCAGCTTCATTGACTCTGTTCAAGATTGGTTTGGCTACCGGAAATGTTTTGTCTGCAAAAGATTCAGGATTGCTCTTGTCTATATCTACAAAAAATCCATTGGTTCAATTTACAAAATTAAATAATTTTATTTTCAGGCTTCTATGACTAACGATTTCTAGACAAATGTTCAACTTATGTTGTGCTTTACCTCTGTGTGCCTTCATGTCACTTTTTCATGCTTTTGCTTTTCGAAAATGTCTTAAAATATTCTTGACCTTCAGCTGCCCCGTTTGTTTTCAGCATTTGAGGCGTAAAATGTCTTCTCTCTGAATCTGTACTTTCTCCCCATTTTGCATGTTTCAATTTTTAACAATTAATTTTAATTATGAACTTAATTAGCTTGAGACCTTCCTGGCGAATTTGTAAACCACATTCCTGGGGATTCCTAGAGGAGGCACAGAAGCGTGACAAGGGGGACTTTGTTCCCTACCCTTCCTCTCTGTGGTTCTCTTCCCCTAAACACAGCGGCTTTTCCTGCCATCTCCTTTCACTGTGAGAGCATCTTTTGAGAGCCAGTAGACTAAGGGGTGAGACCTCTGCAGTAACACCGTGAGCCAAATCTAAGCAACTCCTCCTTTTAAGCTGTAGATATCAGGATGTTGTTCCAGCAGTGGAAACACTGGTACAGCAGCATTCTTGAGGATTTTTTTTTTTTTTCATTTCAAAATCTGGTGGAATGTATACCATCATTTGTTTAGAGTTTAGAATTGTGGTGAGAACTCTAATTACAGTCATTCGTATTCTTTTAGAACTCAGGCCTCTTTCTTTTCTTCCATGCAATGTATATTCCATTTTATTTCTTATATATTGAGGTTGACTTCTAATAACTAAAGCAATGCTGATGGTCTTCTGACGACAGTGACAAGAAAGTCCTTAGGGATTACTGGGGAGAAAAATATTACAGATAGTTTTGATTTTGTCAGTATTCGGAAACCTAGCTGCTCCATCATGCCCCATGACTCCTCAAAAAAATAGTTCCATTGATAACATGCCTCACTTTTGATTCCCCCCAAGTATTCTTCCTGTACTTGCAATACACAATAATTACATACAGCTTAGGGAATTAGTACCCGTATGCACCTTAATCATGTTTCCTTCTCTTTACCTGTGCTCACCTTTTCTCTCCCACCTTCTTTAGTTGTGATTTAGTTGATTTTCATTTGAAATTTTTAATTTAATTCAAAATCACTTAAAATTAAAACCTGTTTTGTCTTCTTTTTTATTTTTGTTTAAACAACAACATAAAGCATATTCATGAATCCTCTCTTTCTTTTTAAACACTATTTGGCCAGGGACGAAGGCAAATATAAGCACATAGTTCATCAAATATCTTGAAATAGAAAATGCAATTGTTAAATAAATATCCACCTCTCCTTCACAAATAGTCTTCTAGTATACATTTACATTTCAATGTAAACTATATAAATTGTCTTAAAGAGATTTTTAAATGAGAAAATTAATAGAAGGGTGAGGAAGTCAAAGCATCAAAAGGTAAAAAATAATATACAAAGTGTATATTTTACATATTACGTTGCAAGTTGAAACTTTTTTAGGTTGTAAATTATTTTCCAAGTGCACCTGACACACAAAATAAAGAACTATATACAAATACACACTACTTCAATTATCCAGTTTATTAAAGAAATCAGATGGTTATTTCTACCTACCTGCTATGGAAATTTTATTTGCAAATCAGAGGTATTCAGTTTAAAATAAAATAGAATGCATAATTGTTGCAGTGCTTATATAAATAAGAATGCAAATGGAATATAATATATGGAGATATATCTAAATTTTTTGGTGGAAACATACACGTGTTATTGGCTAGTGATGTAAAAAAAGAAAAACCTCTAAACAATGTAATAACCTTACTAAAGTAGTGTGTGTTGCAAGGAATTACTTTCTCATACTTTAAAGGGCAAGCCACAAACTCTGATCGGAGTAAATTAGGTGGATGTACTCCTTCATTACAGACCCAAAAACATGATGGATCGCAGCTGCACACCTCATTACTGCATTTGCCATGGGAGCTTGAATTCTTGGCTCAGAGAACGGATGGTAGGCTTCCCACCAAATATTTCTCTGTCACGTGCCAAAGAATCAGTATTCATTGAATGTCCCATCAGGGTGACATCTGGCTCTACACACTCTATTTGGCAAAATGCCCATTTTAAAATAGAAGTCTTGTTCTAGTGCCTTAGACCTCGGTGTGACCTTTTTTCTGGCCTTCCATCAGCTCACTGAATTATTACAATGGGAACTGTTCTTACTGATTTTGTAAACTTAGATTTGGAAGGACTCTGAGTACAGTAACTCCGTGGTTTCCAACTTTGAACCTGAGGATCTCCGAGATGTCCCCTCCGAGGCTGGTGGCAGCAGGAGTGTGGATCACCCAACCGATTCTTTAAGTCTTCTCCCGATTCACTGGAATATCTCCGGTCCTTGAGGACCTGGGGATAATTTACTTGAACAAGGAGCTCACTAGTTATATTATCGTTCATTTCATTCATTTTCCATCAAAGCTTGAGAAATTCAAATGATATGCTCCACCTACCTTCATTCTTAAAGGAGAGACACAAAATAAATATATTGAGTTAAAGAATAGTTTTCTTTTATTTGAAATGATAATCCCCACGTACTTTAGATAACTACCTGGTTCTTCCCAAAGTATGCATGCAAAATCAGATTCATATCTTTGACAGTCTACTGAGTCAGAATTTCTACATGCGAGTCCTAGGAGTCAGGACTTAAAATGACTTTCTCCAAAAGTTGAGTTAATCTGCAATTTGTAAATCCTAGAAATAACCTGTTTTCTCTTGCCTTTCACCCCCACATAAAATGTATTATCTTAATTGTTCATTTCATCAACAAATTTTTCAGCTTTCTTCATAATTTTATTCCTCTAAATAAATTGTCAATATCACTTTTTGAAACCTGAAATATTCTCTTGAATCAGTGAGGTCTTATCTTTGATAAAAGTTTGTACCCATTTTATGAAATGTGAAACAAATAAATGTTAGTATTGTGATTCCAGGTCTGTCACTGAGTTTCCTTTCAGTGTACTCCACTCTCAAATGTAAAACTCTCAAAAGAGTTTTTTAGCTCATATTTTGAATATCTTTGAGAATGAGCCACAGTAGCCAAAATCATATATTGTATTGATTTTTTGCTTTCCAATGGAAATTCTCTTAGGAAATTTTACCTTGGAATTTCACCTTTTGTTGGTGTTTCATTGTGGATGTACATCATGCTGGCAGTGTGTCAAGTGTTCGGGTCAGCCAAGTCCAGCATCCAGCCATGTGAAGCTGGGATAAGAAGACAATACCCAGAAAGAGGATGAGTGTAGTAAGGAAGACCTCAGAAGAATGTGGATGTGGTCCACTTGCTGTGAGAAAGGACTCTGCATTCTCTAATGAGACAATGAAGATCAATTTTCTTGCAAATTGTGTCAAAACCATCAGTTAAGAGATAAAAATAAGTCCTCTAATCTAATTTCTATACATATTTTCAACATTCATTTACTTCCTTTTAGGAAATAGCATGCTTTAGTATGATAAATACCAATGCTTTATACTTCAGTAATTTATACTTTAGTACTCTGTTGCAATATCTTACGTACATCAGCAGCTCAAAATTACTCAAAAAATTTTTATGAAAAGCCGTAAAGAAGCAGCTGTAATGATCAAAGTGTGATCTTCAATTAGTTTTATTAAGAATTCTTCACAAGAAACGTATGAGTGCATGCCCCATGACTTGTAATAAAAGAACTTTTTCTTTTCTGCCTCTCCCCCTCTCCATATATGTATGTATTTTATCTACACCTGCTAGGTTCTCACACTTGCCTCACTGATCCGTTGGTTCTGTGAAGGACTTTTAAAGAAATAACTGCTTGTATCTTATATATCAGAGATTCTTTGAGACCAGAGCCTAAGAGTATAGTACGTTTAAATCTCCCCAGGTAACACTGATTTACTCAAATTTGACAATGAATCACCTTAGTGACATACAAGACATGAATAACCAGATTCTATTCTACTGCTGATGCTGTTTCATATTGAAAGACTATCAGAAATTGTTTTGTTATTTTTACTATAACTCTCATCACAATTTCTTTTGTTATAGCAGACATATTTGAAAAAAAGTAAAACTTAAGGATTATTGGGCAGCAGTGAACATAATAGCTGACTCTGACTTGCAAATAAGATTTTAAATATAGGGAACAGACCACAGTTTACTTTTCATGCTCTGCATAGAGAAAACAAGCATATTTAAATTAAAGATTTTTCAGAGAAAATATTTTAATATTTGGAAATTTTTGCTATTGTGAAGTTTAAATTACACTATGTAGTTAGTTATTTAATTACTTCGTTAATTAATTAATACTGAAGGTTAAATCTAGGGCCTTCACGTTAAGCTACATTTCAGCTGTGTTTTATTTTTATTTGGAAACAAGTCTCATTAAATTACTCAAAGTGGAGATCATCCTGACTCAGTCTCTCCAGGTTCTCTAATTACAGGCTTACTCCAACATGCCTTGCTCTCTCTCTTGATTATTCACTTATTAGGATTTGGATTAGTTGCATTTTGTGGATTATATAAATTATATGTACATTTATACAGGTCTCTTGTGTAGACATATCTTCATTTCTCTTGGGAAAGTATATCCCAGAGTAATGTCATACTGGTCTATTTGCAAAATTCTAGCATAAAAACTCTAGCACTGCATTCTACGTATCTGACATCACCAACAGTTAAGATCTTATTAAAAGAAACCTTCACCAAGAGACTGTGCTGCTGCACGTTTGATTTTTATGGTTGATTTGATTTTCTCTGATTAGAAGTGATTCATATGTAGAATTTGAATGGAATAGGACTTTGAAGTGCCGGCATAATTTTTAGATAAATGTAAAAAACCTCTTTTATTGGAAGGAAGTTAACTACTGCTCTGCGGCACCAGAAACATATTACTTTGTGGAGGTTTCATAAAGAAAGATACTATAGATATTTAAGACATGCAAAGTTAATCATATGATGTTAAATGTTTCTACATTTATGCTTATAAAACTAATGGAAAATCATGATAAGAAGGAATATTTAAACACGTTCAAGGTGTTAACCTTTATTAAAATGACATAAAAACATTCACTAATAATTACGCAGGACACTACTAGTGAGGAAACCTACATTCTTTTTCTAATTCCCAAACTATTCTACTTTTGTTTCTCTTTTCCCCATTTAATCCATATGTTTCTGTGTGATGCAAAATGTTTGCAGTGAACTTGAGTTTTCTGTGCACAGAATTTGAGTCAAAATTACAAATCCTTGGCTTTCTTTTTTGATGCTCCAAACTCTTCCCTCTCCTCACTAGTTCCCACGCAGTCCCCTTTATTTCTATAAAACGGCTGAAATCTGGGTTTCTCATATTAGAGAAACTATTCGATATTTAATCTTCTGTATCTGCCTCACTTCACTGAGCACAATGATCTCAAGCTGCATCCGTTTACCTAGGAAAGCCTCGAACCATCAGTCTTTTTTTTTTCCTTTTTCACCCCATTTTATTGATACGTATAAGTGCAAAATTTAAGGTTTACAATGAAGTTGAGCATTTTGTGCAACACGTGTCTTGTCAAGGTGATGAGGACTTTCCCGCTCTCCTTTTGTCCCTCTCCCTGTCCACCCCTTCCTCCCTCCCCACCCTACCTCACTGTTTCACTTTGTTTTTTGAACCTTCTGTCTTAATAGAGAACAGTACTTCATTGTGTACATATCCCACAATTTTTGTATCCATTGGCCTGTTGGTCAGCATTTCAACATCTTTCACATTTGAATTTATTAGAAGTGTCCAGTCTCTGAAATTAGTGGCGATCCCTGAAAAAGGAAAAGAATTTCTCTACCAACTTCTAAACCGGAATTAACTTAACCATTCATTATTTTTAAATTCAGGCACCGGACATTGTTATTAATCTAAAGACATTTGCAAACTTAATTTAAATACTTTTATGCACTATTCTCTTAGACTCTGATATAAAATAATCCCAGACATTGTAATTCTCTACTTGAGAAGAGACCAAATAAGGCCTCCAGGTTTTAAATATCTACTTATATTTTTAGTGTTACAGAAACATAATGCAAACATTGCTCCTCATAACTAGCAACTTTAAAAGAAGGTTGTCATATTTAAATACCCCCGCTGGAGTTGATAGTCAGCCAGCAACTGACTACAACCTCTGAACATCACATCAACTGACTCCCTGATAAGGTTTCCCTTGTTATAAAATCAACTATTTAGACAGTAACAATCTTTCTAAAGTAAAAATGACAGAATTTGAGATCCCATTTACTTGTGGCAATGAAATTGCTCACATTGACAATATAAGCAGAATTCTGAATACCTAAGAAAAGTAGCTGGAATTTAAAGAAGTCCAAAAGTCACTTGATGTATTATTCACATTCCTTAATTTGTAATCAAATTTTCATTACGTGAAGCCTTCATTGCTAGCTGAAAAATTATATGGTAAGTCAGGAGTTTGAGACACATTTTGGATAATGAATTTCCGAAGTCCAATGCTGATTACTCTTTCATAATTTTCTTAAATGTTTAGGTGTTTCTTCTTTTATGTTTCTTTCAATTATTTAATAATTTTCCCAGCCAGCCATAGATCTCAGTTTCTTCTCCAAAGGCCAGTCAGACAGTGCTTCAGTTGTATAATTATTAGAACTCACAAAGACACCAATTGTAAGTAAACAGAAGAGCATATCAATGCAACTTTTCACTCAATTACTCACTCCTCAGGAACCACAAACTATGTCTTGACAATTTTCTGATTTTTTCTAGACCTTATATTTAAAAATAACTAGCTTTATGTGTTATTTATCCCTTCACTCTTCATTACTTTAACTTAATACTGCAACCCTTTACCTTTTAAAGAATTATTTTCTTGGAATATAACTTTAGAGTTTTAAAATATTTGCAGAATTTTTTTTAATTTTTTAACCAAGAAAACTGTAACTGTCTCTGAAACTTGAATTCTAAATTTAATTTTCCAAAAGTCAAGTAAGAGTAAATGAACAAATATGGGACTTCTTGAATGAATAAAATATTGTTGTACATTTTGAGTATATTTTAATCACATAATATCATATAATTCTATATACTGCTGTCTACATGCTTTATAGATAAGGAAATTCTGCTTCATAAAAGTTAAAAATTAGAAGTGAAACTCTCTTTTCAAAGGAAATATGATTAATGAAGTAACTGAAGATGTATTATTCATTCATTAAAAATTGAAAAAGAAATGAGCATAGATCAGTGGCTATTATCCATGATGGCCCTTCTCTCTCACACATGTGACCAGTGTTAGTGATTATTTATAATTGTCATAGAACATAGAAGAATATGGGGTCTTTTTTTCAAATATATTACAAATAGAAGCCTGGGAATCTATTAAACACACTTAAATGCACAAGAAAGTAGCCCAGAATAAAGCATTGCCCAATCCAAAAATGTCAGTAATGCTAAATTTGAGAATTTCTGGTGTAGTCAGATGACCTGGATATTTGAATACCAGCAATGAAGCACTCACAACCCTATCCCTCCTCTGACCCAAATTCCTGTATTTATTAAATTAACCCAAGTTTATTCTTACTGCCCCAGCTACAATATATCTGAGGGAAAATTTTGCTATTCAATTTTTAATTAATAAAAAATGTTTTATTTCATCAAGAAGTTATCACACCAGCACTCTCAATCAAGTTGAACTTCCACTTGTATGTAAAAATATAAATTCTTTAATTTTTGTTACATAATAATTCAGAGAGATCTGCACTATAATGAACTTAGGCTTTATGTAGCTAAACATGTGCCTAGAAATGTCTTTGTGTTTACAGAGTCACTGCGATATTTCAAGTGAATATTGTTTGTCAATAGATTTAGCAAAATCTTTTTAAATTATTACTGTGAAATACTTTGCCAGTGCTGTAACTACCACAAAAGAAATCACACTTCCCTTAAATGTTGTGGACCCATTTTCTACCCAGTGTTTCCAGAATTCACCTGCAGTAGATTTATCATAATAACGCCTCGTGCTTTTGTCCCGTCGATTTTTTGAACATATCATTTAGACTTTCAAACCAATTTATAAGGAGTTTTCAGAATTTGGGGGATACTATGCACAAAATAAAAAGTAATTTGCTTCTGATCTTGCCATAAAACCTGTTCGTGGTAGCACACGTAGATAGAAGACACATAAACTGTTCATCGTAGTCTGTTTTGCTTTTGCTATTACTAAATAATTGAACCACAGGTAGACATCTATTTTCCTAAAGGTTGTCTGGATTTTCTCTCTTTAGCTTTGTCTCTTCAATTAAGAAATGAAAATATCTGTCTCTGAGGTTTTCAGAAATCGTTGCATTACCATCCGAGAACTCCCCGCTCACGCAACTTTGTACTCAATATTTCCAATTAAAGTCAAAATCACCATGACCTGCTCCAAGCCAAACCTTTCTCCCCTCTCACTCATGCCCTATTTTTGCCCATTTCAGTAAATCACACAGGTTGCTCAACTCCAAGTCATGGCTTTGACTCTTTTACCCCTGTAGGCATCAAATCCCATATGTCCATCAAAGCCTTCCTGTTTTACGTTCCATAGAATCCCAAATGAAGTCATACCCCAACCCCGTCGGACACCTGCCTCTGACTTTCGACTCCCTGCAATAACCTCCCACTCTGATTTCTGTCTAATCACAGTCTCACCAGTCATTTATCTAAAGAGCAAAGAACACAAAATTTTATAAAAAAAGAGTTTACAGGGTCTTTTCCACCTGATTTTCTGCCATTCTTATCGTTGCTCACTGAGCTCAAGCCCTATATCCTATCTTGAACACTGGATTAATATTTCATGCAATCCTACTTGGGAACCCTTCCCTATATCTGCAGCACTGACCCCTGTGCTGGAAAAGTGATTAAGTATGTCACTTTCCCTCATTTTCCCGGGATCTCAGTTCAAATTTCCCCTTCTCAGAGGAGGCTACCCAGATCTCTTCCTAAAATATTATTTCTGTTATACTCTATCTTCTTGTCTTGCTTTTCCTCAAGCCTTTGTATTTAACTGTTTTTTATATAGGTTTATTCTTTCTCATCTATTGCGTTCAGCACAGGAAGGAGATGCAGAATGGGGAGATATCTGCTGGCTTTGACTTTTCCACATTCCCCAGTACCTTGCACACACGGGTGCCCTGGATAATTTTGCCTAGTAATGAATCTACCAAAGAAACGTCTGGACCAGTGTCCTTTCCCTGACTACTCATATTTTTTTTTCCAATTGTTTAAACTCTCTCAAAATTATTTCAGTTTATTGTGACTGCCTGAAAAAAGTAACATTCACTGTAAAATCATTTATCATTTAGACCTTGTCTTATTTCCTTGTTGCTGAGACAGAATACCCAAAATCTCCAGCTTTAGAGATGAAAGATTTATTTTATCTCACAGCTTCAGAAGGTCACAGCCTATTCATATGTAGGGAGCTGGAAACAATGCAATAGGCCTGGAGCCAAACCTGGAGGAGAACTCTCACAGCATGCAGAAAGTCAAGCCAGGAGGACAGGCAGAACCAGCACACATCCCTCCAGTCAAGTTCCAAGAATCCCCCCCTTTCACCCAGAGCCCAACAGTACACAGTATACAATGCCCCCTTTCACCCAGGGCCCAACAGTACACAGTATACACACCCAGGCATATGACGCTTTTGTGGGACACTCCAAATCCAAGCCACAACATAATCTTGTTCACTAATTTAACTTATTGTGCCTTTTACTATATGAATTTGCTCTTTTAAATATTTCTCCCTGTTTACATCCTAGGAATAAAACGCATTTTAAGTTAACATACTATATAATAAGCCTTGGGAAAAAAATGGTTTTTATGCCTGTTTTTTATTTAGTTCTAACTAGCCCCTACAAAGTGGTAAAAATCTCATTTACAAATGAATCTTTTAAAATGTGTAATGAATCAGATTCTAACACTATATACTCTAAGTAATTAATCACGTAAAGTTACATTTCATTAAAATGAAAGTAAAATAAAATAATATATTTTGCCCACAAGGGTGATTTGGGGCACGTGATATACATTGGTTAGACGGGGAGAGCATTGAGACCAAAAGAGACATTTATTTTCTTGAAATTCTCAGCATAAAGTGGTACTTGACAAAAAGAGTGAACTCAATGAATAGAAGAGGGCTGAAATTTTAACAAGTTAATCTATTTGTACTTCTTACATATTTTAAAAGAGAATTTGAATTGCCCTTTTTATGAAACTGCTGTGTAAAGTATTTCCAAAACATTATACTTTACATATATATTCATATTCTTTTCTGTGTAGGTCTTCTAACTTTGTAATCATTGAAAAAAATACAATAATACAAATATAACATCCAATAATCAAATACTCTTGCTTTTTTCCCTTTTAGAGCTTTCTACCATTGGTGTCATGTTAGTCTATATAAAATGTTTGTGAACTTTTTGTGCCATCACACTTGGGACTGGGATTAATTTTCAGACTGTAAAATGTCTTCACACAGCATAGTTGGAATGGTGGCCCCAGGTCCTTAGTTTCTTCAAAATATCTTCCCAATTAGCCTCTCACGAACCAAGTCTATTGTTTCTAATCTTCATTGCTTTATTGTTTTACAGTACTAATTTTTAGGGAGTTTAAAGTATGCCGTAAAATGTTCTTAGGGCTAGGTTTTCAGCATTTTGAAGAGTTATTGATATAATAGGTAAAAATGCTTGGAGGTTATGATTGTTCATATTAATGTTTTAATATAATAATATAAACTGCATAATTACTGGTTTATTGCAAATTTCGTTAAAATGACTACATATATGCTATTAGCTGTAAGGGAATTGCAACATTTAAGTTTGTGAGGCTCAGTGTAGTGTTAATGTTCAGAATCCAATGAGTCATAGTTTTTAAAGTGGGTATTCTTTAGTGGTGATTAAAGTAGTATCACATTCTTTTTATTCATTCTGATATATAAGTTTGAGAATTTTTTATCTTGAAATAAACTCTCTAAATACAAAACAACTAACTTGCTGTATATTGATTTGCTTTATGAGAATCTACATATATGAAAAAGAGAAAAAAATATTTTAACTTTCTGTGAACCTAAATCTTTCCTGCGTTGAGCCCAGGAAGCCAACTTATATTCTCTTCAGCAATTGGTCCGTTAAGATTAGAGCTTGGCCAATGACTATCGACTTTCTTACTACGACATTTGGCTGTCCATCTGTGAGTTCTATATCCGTGACTTCTACAAACTCTGAATAAAAATGCGCAAAAAGCATACTCATACTGAACGTGTACAGACATGTTCATACATTTTTCCTTGATATTATTTCCTGCTTTTGGTTTATTTAATTTTTGAAACAGGATCTCAATCTGTCATCGAGGATGGTCTTGAACTCGCATGTTGGCCTCAAATACAGGACAATCCTCCTGTTGCAGCCACGCTGTGATTACAGGCTTGTGCCACCATGCTCAGTTTATACGTTGGTAAAAAATCAAACTCAGAGCATGAAAGCACTCTCACTGCTGTGCTAGAACCCCACAACCCCAGTGTTGTTTTCTTGTATACAATGTAGTATGTAAACATTTACATAGCTTTTGTATTGTTGAGGTATACAAATAATCTAGATTGATATCAAGTGTAGTGTATGGAAGAATATGTACAGGTTGTATGCAAATGGTACACCATTGTATGTCAGAGTATACACAGGCTTCTTCATGTCAATAACTCCCAATGACAGCATAACCTGAAGCATCATTAGAGTTAATGCTATGAGGCTTTCTTACGTCCCTCTGCCTTTATGTGAGTCTCTCCCACACGATGACTTGCCTGACTCCCTTCCGATTGCAGATTTTGACTAAAAAGCTTCCTGCTTATTTTCATTTTATAGTCTTTGCTTATTTTCATGTTTACTTGAATCACTTGAAGCTAAATGAATGCATTTCCCTTAATTTCTTTTTGTACACTAATGAAGTGAATTCAGAGCATCTATTTCATGTTTTTACATCTATACAATTGATTAGAGAACTGTTCCACTTGCAGTAAGTGCAACACGAGGCTCTATAAAAAAGAACTGATGTTTTTTATGAGCCATATATTTAAATTAAGTTAGAGATGCTTGCATTAAATGACTTAAAATTGTACTACATTGAGTAAATATGGATTCATAAATACTCCATATTGCCCGTCACTCTTTAATTTTTGTTTTGTTTTGTTTTGGATATCACGCATGTTCATATATGTCAGTTATATAAAATAAATAAAATTCTACACCCTTAAAACATTCAATAGATTGTTAGAAGAGTTGGATTTCTTCTTGTTGATATGACTGCGTGAGAAACTAACAAATTAGCCAAACGTCAATACTGGTCTTGCAGAAGAAAAACTACATTTTGCATAACTTTATAGTAACCACCATGCCATATGGCTATTACAAGTTTGAAATGAAATTCTCAGGCCAACTTTACTGCCATTATCTTTTATCTTTATCTCATATTGAGCTTACTTTCAAATCCATGACTATCTCAGTTCTCTGAAAAGTACCTCTCTTCCCTGCTGTATTCACTTGGTAAAAATATGAACTCATTCTAACTAGAAGCCTAGCAACAGATCCTTGCTACATAAAGTTACGAACTGGACTGGTTGGTTGAGAACATGATGCTGATGAGGGTTTAAATAAACCCTAAACATTAAACAAAATTCAACCATTTAAAACTCTTTCTGCACAAGACCTTTCTGCATTTTTGCCCTATTCACAGAAATTCCTGCATCATTATGGACTGACAAGGCATATTTTACTAAGCAAATGAGAGACATCAGAAAAATGCTTCTTCGCTTTGTATAATCAAATGACAAACTGACTATATTTTCCATTTTTCCTCTTTGATATTGCCAAAGTTATTCTCAATCCTTGATTTTGGCTTCAAAACATTATATGTGATCATCTCCTCAGAAGCATAGATCCTTCTGCACCCTACGCCACCCTGTGGCGCAAGCTCCTCACTGTGTCATTCTTATTGGAACACACCTAAGTATTGTTTACTTGTTTCCTGTTAAGAATGTTCCTAAATCTGCATCTCTGTCACCTACAACTCCATTTACAACTATATCATGTGCATCTATATTAGTTCCTGGCACTGGAGCCTCAAGAAATATTACGTTAATTCATTGACACTGAGCAATTTGTTTCCTTGCCATTTGCAAGTTTATAAATATTACACTGATAAGTTGCACAAGTTTATGTAATAATCAAGGGCTGAATATAATTTCTTGTTAGGTAGATTATGCATTTGATTGTATGGAATCTGATTGAATTGGACATAATTTTTATCTAAAGATATTCCATAGATCATAATCGACATGTTAATTCCAATGCCACATCAAGGTAAAAATAAGTCTAAGTTTTGTGTTAAATAATATAAAAGAATGAAAGTTTTGGTACAAATTTTTCTTTAGAGAAGCTAACCATGATGCATAAAGCATTAGAGGTTTCACCACACACAACATCACTAAAGGCTGTTCTACATTAACCTGTAGTGGTATAGATCTCTGAAAATAAATATCGTTGCGGCAATTTGCTTCCTCTTTTCTAAAAGAGTATATAATGAAATGAAATTCAATATTCTATAAAGACACAATAACATTTAACCAATAGTAATCATACCACTCATTTTTTGTGAACTCACTTCCTGAATTAATAATATTCCTCCAAGTATGTAAAAAAACACACAAAAAGTCTATGTCTTAGAAAACTAAATTTAGTGACCTATTTAAGAATTATTGTTTTGAGATATTACTATGGTTTTTAAGCTTTTTGGAAAAAATGCACACCTCAAAAATTTACCAAGATCATGACTGAACTCATACCTATTGCCTATTATTGTGGGATCAGAAAATAATGCCTGAGAAATATTTTTTTAGAATGAAAGTTTTTATTTACTTTTTTGCTGCCTTTGTCTATTAAACACACAAGGTGTTCTTTTAGTCATCTAACTTCTAATTGTAGATCTTCCTTTCACTGAGATTTATTCTAGATATTTTAAGCAAGTTTGAAAACATCAGTTTATAAATGAATATAAACCTACATGGGGTAAACTTGTCACTGATGAGATGGTTGAGATATCATATACGAACAATTTAAAAGAAGAGTTAATGAGGTGCACTCAGTACACTCTCTCCTCTGCTCTTGTAAATAAGTTACCACAGGAAACATTAAATAAGATAAAAATGAATAAAAGAAAAGCATAAAAAATCAAATATTTGCTTATACAAAATCCAGGTCCTGTTCGCCGTATTCTGCTTTTTTTTTTTTTTTTGATGAAATTTGGTAGAGTGTCAAGGCGAGGGCACACAAACAGGTGGGTAAGAATGGAGCTAGTGAACTTAGAGATAGTTTATCAGTTTTATTACATTGAGTGTGAAAAAACAACAGATGCAATAAAAATGATCTTTTTGATTCCTTCAACTTGAGGGTAATTATTCCTGTTTTAGAGATGAATTTACCTGACAAAATACCTAAACATCCTAGTCAGACTGTGGAACACTCAGATCAGACAACCATCATTTTCTAGTAAAGAGGAGCTCAAAATGATTTTTTTGCTACTTTTTTGTTCTCTGTTGGTAGAAACTTCTATAAAATCTACTTACAGAAATAATCTTGAAGAAAGGTAGACTATTGCTTTTTATAAGAAGAACAAGTTTAGTTAGCTATGACAATGTCTAGCTTTACCTTTGAGCCCTGTGGCCCTGAAGGGCAGAGAAGGACGGGGATTAAAAAAAATCTACCCAAATTTTCTACCCAATTCTTTTGTATGCCAAGAAAAGATTTACAGCAGAGAATCAGCTTCTTCTACTGATCAGGAAACACTGTTGGATAATTACCATGCTGTCATCTGCGTAAGGCATGACAGGTGCAGGCACAAGCCATTTGAATTTCAACTTTATTCCTCATACATGATTACCCAACCTGTTGATACCAACAGAGCAAATACCCCCATCTGGACCAAACCTTAGATCAGTTTTTCTCATCCCTTCTGCGTTAGGGTTCTCCAGAGGAATAGAACCAACAGGAAGGATGCACAGCTGTGAGAAGAGATTTGATAAAAAGTATCACAATGGCTACCTGAAGACTGAAAAGCTAAAAATAAACAAGAAAATGAATAAATAAATAAATAAATGAATCTAATAGTTGCTCAGTGCAAGAAACTGGAAGGTGCGGAATAAAAAGGGCCAGTGATGTAGCCCCAGCTGGAAGCAAATACCCTGGAAACGCCCCCCCCCCCGCCCCCTCCAGAGAAATCAGTATAAGTCCATGTTCCAATGTTAAAGAATCTAGATTCAAATATTCCCCAG
The DNA here is from genome assembly GCA_004027205.1 of Ctenodactylus gundi. Taxonomy (NCBI): domain Eukaryota; kingdom Metazoa; phylum Chordata; class Mammalia; order Rodentia; family Ctenodactylidae; genus Ctenodactylus; species Ctenodactylus gundi. The sequence goes on from PVKB01000880.1 coordinate 130,923, forward strand.
AAATAATATCAGCATTTAAAAAAATCCCCGTTGAAAGCACGTTAAGTGTGCTTGCTTGAGCCTCCTCTTCCGGTCCTGTTTAGTGGATGGAGCTGCCATTTTCTGGGCAGACTTTCCCACTCGATTTGCTGACCTACATGACAGTCGTCTCTGGAAACATTCTCATGTACCATCCAGAAGTGTGGTTCATCAATTTTAAGTGTTTTTAAACATTCAGGTTCATAGCCAAGATTAGCAATCACACTGAAGGACAGACCGACCTGGAGACAAAGTACTTTCTGATCAATGGTCTAATTGCAGTACTTACTCCTCCTGACTTATTTTTATTTTTCTTTTTTTTAATGAAAGTTCTTCATTCCAAATTTCTGATACATTTGCAGATCCTTGGTTAGACAATATTTTCTTTCTCAAAATTCTCCATCCTGTTATTAAAAATAATCATTTTCCCCACACTGTCATCATGTTTGAGTGCTCTTTCCTTCTTTAAATCTGTATTTTTATGTAACAATGGAAAATACACGTATTTTCTTTAAACTACCAGCAAACTATATTTTATTTCCTTAATAATGAATGTCTTATTATTTTTAAAAAGGCTCCTTGATTATGCACCCTCACCCCTCCAAAAAAAGGTAATGTGGAATAGTATATGGGTGAGAAGGATTTATTTAATCTTTGTTTAGTGAATGAGAGTATCCAATTAGATGGGCTTAGTGCATTCGATCTCACTAGAGTTATAGCCACCACATTTTCCGCTATTTTTATTAATATACATATGCAATACTTAATGTTTACAATGAACTTGAATATTTTGTGCACATATATGTTACATCAACTTTATAACTCCCTTTCCATTTTCAGCCCTCCCCATCCCTTCCCTCCAAGTCTGGTTATCACATCATGTGGTTCTATGGAATGTCTGTGTTCTCGGTTTCCCAAGTCAGAGAGACTATACAATACTTAACATATTTAATCTTCTGCATCTAAGTCATTTCACTTAAGTCACCACTCTAACTCAGCTTCCTATTCCTAGAATGGGTCGTAGTGGTCAAATCTTGATGCCTCTTTTCCAAGTCAGCCTAGCCCTTTATTGGAATATTTGCCAAAAGTTCTTTTTTTTTCTTATATTTTGCTATATCTTTGTTGATATTCTTAAACCTGGTCTTACCCCCCGGTCCACATAAGAAAAGAACTAGAAACATGTAATTCAAAAGACTAGTAAATATGGGAAAGAAGAAGAAAAGTTAAATTTCAAATGCCTTAGCTGGATACACACACACGCAAGCAAGCTTTTGCCTCAAGGTTGAAAGAGACACAAAAAAATTTAAAGACTATTTTCTTAAAGTGGAATGTACTTAAAATTGGCCCTATTTAGAAATGTTGAATATATTTCAAGTAAATATATATATATATATATATATATATATATATATATATATATATATATTCTCTGTGAGGAACATGTACTTCCATGTTCCATTTTTTTATCTTTTTATATTTAAAAAATAGATGGTTTGGAACAAACCCCTGTGTCACTTGCTATGAACTAAACAGAAGTTGTCTTGTTTTTTCACAAAAAAAAAAAAAAAATTTGCTTAGTTTGTGCTGAGATTCAACCAAAGCCTCCAGGAATGATTGTCTAACAGAGGGATTCTAATCCCTATTTCTCTATTTCTCTCTGTCTCTGTCTCTCTGTGTCTGTGTGTGTGTCTGTGTGTGTGTGTGTGTGTGTGTGTGTGTGTGTGTGCGTGCGCGCGCGCGATCATCCCCAGAATAATCCTATCTGTTGTGTAAATTCCATGGTATTTTCCTGCATGAAGCACATTTATAATGACCTATTGGTTTCTGAGAAAGATACTGCGCCTATACTTTTCCATTGTTAGGCTTGGATCCTTTCATACAACGCTGTGGAGATTAAGGTTTATCTCAAGGTGTCAGGCTGCTTCGAATTTGGTGCACAGTGCTCAAAAAACTGCTGAAAAATGCAGGAGTCCAACAATGTCAGGTCCCTAGGGCCAAAGGAAATTAAAGTTAGCTTCAGGGCTCCCTTGGGAATGAAAGCAGACCCACCCCCCGCCAGGGACAACTAATTGATAGCTGTGTGTGATATTCTCAGGTTAATTATGGATTTCTTGTCTTTCATACAGGAAGACTTGGGTTTGATGGATATGGAAAATCTATTACTGTGTGACTGAAATTCTTCTGTTTAGGATATGTGCATTTTCAAACTACAAAATTCTTTATCCCCTCCGCTTCTTGTTCATGAGCTTAGCTTTTGTCTATCACTGTAAACCTCTGCCACCTCATTCTTGATAAATCTCAGTTGTCTTAACAATAGCTTCTTAATCACAAGAATAATTCTTAACATTCTGATAAGAATCTTTAACAAGTGTCCTTGAAGGAATCTGAACTTAGGCTGATTCTTAATGCTAGTAAATTTGATACCCACCTCTTTTCTCTAGGTATACACAAGTCTTCTGAAGGAAGATTCATACTTAAGAAAGTTCTGGCTGATTTTTTTCATACTATTTTCAAAATTTACACCTCGATAACAAAAGCCACTATATTTCCTATCTAATCTCAGTACCTGATGTAAGTGGGAAAAAATAGATGAAAAGGGTGGATATATTTGTATATTTTCTTAGATTTAATTTTAAAAAGCAAACAATAAAATTTGCTCTACAAATTTTTTTGAGCTACTCATTAGAAACTTGTGCCTATAGGTCATTAGTTATTCTTATTACTCTTAACAGTTTTATGTATTTTGTTAAGTGCCAACACATGTGATTTTAAATAGCTGTTAATTAAACCATGTGCCAGTTTCCACAATCTTAAATATATTTTTGCCATGTTTTCTTAATTCACTCTTTTGTACTTTCCCTATTTTAATCTTTGAAAATATTTATTCATCCTGTAAGACGCTGCTTCATTGAGTTGACTGTGTTTCTCAGTTTCAGGCTATAATCATTTATTTAATAAACTGTAGCAATGGGATATATAAAAACAAAAATAAGTATTAGTGATTATTTTCAGTGCTTTTCTGCTTGCCGTATTGCATGCTAAAGATTTATTTTTCAGCCACCCAACAGCATCCTACCAATCGTCATTAACATATCTGGTTTGTAAGTGTGCAAATTTTTATCCTATGACAAAGCAACCTTGTTTATGCACTAAGAGGTAAGGCTAAAAGGAAGACTAAGGTGGCAGCGCCTGCCTTCGATTGCATCATTAACTCACCTTGTGAGCTGCACACATTATTTAATCCCTATTGCTTCAGTCAGCTCAGGTGTAAAATTGGGTGGAAATCTATAACTGATGGTCCATATGAGTGGTTTGATTAAAGATGTCCAAACAAATTAAGTGGGATTGAATTTAAAGTACCTTTTGAGACTGAAATGAACTCAACTAAACACTTCATAAAGTTGTTGAAGACTCTATAGTTACCAGAAAATCGCTCTACTTTTTCAAAGTGGTATGGGAGTTTAATAGAATAAAGCAAATGTATAATAAGTAATTTATTTTTAAGGAGTTAGGCTTCATTTTCCTCTAAGAAGATTCAGACCCCATGGAAACCTGTAAACATCAGCCAGATTAAATAGAATTGCAAATCTTCATAGACTTACAAGCTCTTACTGTGTACTCTGGTGATTAGCATTTCTCCTCTTCTCCCTTCTTTTCATTCTTTTTTGTCCCTTAGTTCTATTGTATCTATCTAGACTGGTTTAATAGCTCTAGGTTACTCCTGAGACAACAGCTTATTTGTGCTATCTTCATAGGCTCAAAGGGAGGAGTAGTAGATGGAGTTCACTGTAGGTCCTGAAGACATGGCCTTTGTCCTATAGTTCCTCATCCCTTTCTCTCAAACATAGATTCCCTGATCTGTTTCCAGCTTCCATGAATTAGCAGCCTCTCTTTGTTATTTCATTCCCCAAATAATAGTCCTGCTCTAGATCCATCCTATGAACTCTCAGAACAGTAATACAAATGGAAGCTTTTCCCATTTCAGGTGTGGGTGGCTGGTATCGTGTCGAGCAACGGGAAAGCTGATGAGTATGGTTGGAAATAATAATAAGTTCTACTTTGATATTTATATTTTATTAATAGAGACATTGAGAAACATTGTGAGTGAGTGTCAGGACATCATACTGGAATAGAATGGAGGAGACAGAACAAATTTAACTACTTACGTTTTGTATTAATTTTTAAGCCTAATTAATTTGCACTAATTTGTATTAATTATCTCTTCTATTTAACCTCAGTACCTAATACAAGTGGAAAAAATTAGGTGAAAAAAGTGGTTTGCATATTTAAAAAGAAAAAATGGAAACCTTAAGTTTTTGTGTGAAATATATTGTGTCAATCCTTAGTGCTATTAGGAGGATAAAATGAAGACAATGCCTTGTTATTATAGTGTCTAAAAGCGTTGAATAACATAATGCATAATGAAATGGGAGACCAAAAAGACAGAAACAAGAATAAATCATTCCATATCTTAAAAATAGAAAATAATTAAATACTATATATGTGTGTATATATATTTGCCTACGCATTGCTTAAAAACTAATAATGAATTTAATTTCGGAACATAAAAGTCTGGACAAACTTTCATTTCATATTTAGATAAATCATTTGAAGAAAAGTGATGAAACTATTTTAGCTTAATTAGTTACTAGAATCAAATTTCACTAGAGAGTTGTAGTTATGAACAGTTCAGTGGATTCATTAAAGAGAATTCAAAAATAATTGCATATTTAGATTTAGCTTTTGACAGCATCTCCATATTTAAAGTTTGAATGAACTTTACCTGGTCTTTATGATGACCACATTAAAAGACACAAAGCTCTGGAAATCAAAATTCTAAAGGAGATTTTTGGCTCTAGCATTTGTACTATGCCGACAGATTTTGCTTTTTTACTTACATTTCTAAGCCTCATACATCTACTTTTCCTGACACAGATGGATAGCCATCTGTGTATATTTAATCCCACATATTAATGTCAATAGTATCCCATATCTAGAATGAAACAAACACAATGAAAGTACCACTTGTGTTACCGATATTACAAAGGATTATTTAAGTCCTTTTTCTTTTAAAAATATTCTCCTATGATTTAGGTAATATCAACAATGCTGTGAGGAGTTCAGGAATGACTGATACAGTAATAATGTGACTTTAGGTTGTACTCTCATATTGGGCACAAATGAGATAAAAAGTGAGAATATCCGCGACAAAGGGGCCAATGTAGAGATATTTTCAGTTAATTTATAACTGTCCCAATTGAGTGCATGATTTTACTTCTTGGTTTAAATCCAGAGGCTTATGAGACTATTCGAGGTGTATGCAGATCTCTTATGAAGCCAATCATGACTTATCCTAAATTCCACATATGATTTTCCTCTCTCCTCATACGGTATACTTCTCCTCCTCATTGAGCTTCTCCAAATTCTGGTTAATTTATTTTCATTGAAAAGTTTGTATTTTTTTCTACCTCAAAATTTTTATGCATGCCATCACCGATACTGGAAACATCTGTTCAAGAGCACGTGCCCCCGACGAACTCCTTGTCACGTACCTACTTCGTGGGCAAGAAGAACTACTAAACTTGAAGTTTTAGACTGAATATTACTTTCCCTCGAAAGACATGCTATGATAATCCTATGCCCATTAAATCTTCTCAGTGCTTTATCTCAACAATTTGTGTTAATATTTATTTTTATAAATTCTTTATTTTAAAATATTTTCATATATTTATCAATTTCTTGTTCCTTTTTCTACTCCTTCGCTGGAATATAGTCTCCATGTTTCTGATGCCTTGTTCAGAACTGGCCACTTACGGACAAATGATAAACCTTAGCAGAGTGATTGAAGGAAGGATTACTAAAATTTATAAGGGAGCTCAGCAATATAAATTAGATCTCATCATGGCTTTCATATGTGGAATTTCCCCCCAAAGCCTTATGTATTTGAATGTTGTAAAATACCTGTAGATTCCTTAAACTGTTCAGCGGAGAGTTTGTTGGGAGGGGCAGATCACTAGAACATGACTTGGAAGGACATGCAATTTCTGATTGTCCTCACACACCCAACTTCCTGTTGGCCATGCTGTGAGCAGTTTCCCTCTTGCTGGGCCGCCTCCCGGGGCTCCCCCCATTTGGGGGGCACCCATGAACAGAGTGTAACCCTAGGAATCTAAAATAAAACCTATTTTCTTAAGTTGGGGTGTTGGGTATTGTATCCCAGCTATGAAAAAGTAATAAGACAGATTTAAATTTTAAAAGTCATAAGAGTAATTTTCAATATGCCATCTAGTAAATATTTCATTAGTATAATTTACAGGGAATATTCAAAGCTCTAAAAGAAAAGGAGTTTTAAAGCAATATCAAAAACTCCAATTTAAAATGTGAACACATTCAGTCTCTTGCCTCATGTTTTCAATGAGTCATTCATCTTGCTCTAAGGGGGTGTGCTTTTTTGGTGTTTTCTGAAACCATTTAAAATGCTTTTTGGCCAACGTCACGGTTATAAAAAATAAGGAAAGCAAAATAGGTGGCTAAAGTAGTCTCTACACCTCCCTCGCAATCTTTCTTTGCTTCTAGAACTTTAGCACTCTAAATAGGCCTCACTTTGAATTCCATTTAAGTGGTATGAGCTTTGCTACTCATTTTCCATAGAAAGGATAGAATTTGTGGTATTTCCTATGGATGGGCAAAGTTATAAAATGCTTACACTTGAACGCAATCTTCCATGATTTGTTAGTTTACACTTTCAGGTCTGTGAAAAATTCATTTTTCTATCTATCTGTAAGTTATAATTCTTAGTGATCTTCAAATCAGAATATTTGCAACCTTGTTATTATTGGAGTTTAATGGTGCTACCAAAAAGATTACTTGTACTGCAATCCTGGTGGCTGGTGGGGTTGGGGGAATGATCAAGTCACAAGGGCTGTAACCTCACCAACTGAGGAGATTAAAATTTGATGGTGTGCTCAGGAAGTGATCACCTAGGAAGCGAGGCCTAGATGTAGGATGTGACCCTGGGAACTCTATCTAACCTGTGATTTCTTTCTCTCTCACATTCCTTTCCTCTTTTTCTAATGCGAGGCAAGCAGCTCTTGTTTATTGACATCTCAGTGATTCTGCTTTATCACAACCCGCCCCCCACCCCACCCCCTCAAAAGTGTGGCCAAGTTACCACTGACTGAAATCCTGGGGAGTATGAACCAGAATAAACCTTTCCTCTTTTAAATTGATTTTTTCGTATTTCCATCACAACAACAAAAAGCTCACTGATACAACAGAATCATAGCTAGTATTTCTGACTCAATAAGTTTTAGTAAGTTATTTATATTTTAAAATACATGAAAGCATACAGTAGCTATGATAATTGATTCTTGTCATTAAGACGTGCCATCCCAGCTTGTACAAAGATGCCACTCAGCGAGTACAACTGCTGCTGAACCCCTTTCCCAAGGTATGTTTAAGGGTACCATTTGAGAAACCATGACAACCACATCTCTGTTCAGTGAAGAACATGATCTCAGCTCGTATCCCATGCAGTATTTGTTCCCCTCGTGAAGCCTGAAAAATACAAATCAACCCTCCTAGTTTTACAGTGTGAGCACATATGACAGGGACAGAAGACTGAAAAACAGAACAAAATGTGCTCATGTTTAAGGGAGAATTAATGCAAGATATAAAGCAGAGAGAAACCCTTGGGAAAGTGGCACATTATTAGCATGAGCATTTAACTGTAACGTTACTGTGGTTTCTCCTCGGGAGAAGAGGGAGATTCATTGTTGCAAATGAACTGTGAAAAATTTTAGACGAAAAGGTTGAACTGCCATTTAATACAGGTTAATATTGCCTAAAAGAATAGAATGATACTAGATGGGATGAGTGTAATATATCTGGGACAAGGCCAGTGGGACAAGAACATGGTAAGAATCACTGTAAATTCTGGGGGAAAAATCTATCATTGTATGTTTTCATGCCTAGTACTATGACTGGTCCAAAAGTAATGTTCACTACTGATGTTCTGAATAGAAAAAAATTAGTCCAGAACTCTGGAAAATGCCTTGTAAATCATTAGTACATTTTTCTCCCATTTTAATTGATAAAGAATTCAAAACTAGATTGTTCCAGTATTTTTCATGGGCACAGCATAGTTTTAAACTGAGTAATGTCAGGCATTTGATAATTTGTATAGGGATGCTTCAAACATTTCCAAATTAAGCTTGGTTTTAGATTTGATTTAAAAAGTAGGTGCAATTATTTATATATAAGCTTTCTGGCTTATTACAAAGATTTAGGTTTCTACAATTATTAATGTTTAGGACACCAAATTTTCATAAGATGTGATCTTAACTAATCTGACTTCATATAAACCAGGTCATCCTACATAGATCCATCTACTAAGTGACTGTCATCTTAATTTGTATTAGCAGGAAATATGTTTGCTCATATTATGTCAATATAAACTATATTAGGGGTTCACTATTAAAATTTAAGATTTGAGAGAAAAATTATTTTGGATTCTACTTGGATTCTCATGAATTTTATTTATTTTAAGATTTCTGTTTCCTCCAAAACCCCGAATGTAAAATATTTGAATATTTTCAGGGGAACTGTTTTGTGTTAGGAAAATATCATGGCTTGTTTTATTAATTTTCATGGATTAGACTTCAAAAGATTCATAGCGTGAATCTTTATAACCATCTTTGAATTTTGGAAATTTGTTGGAAGAGAACTGTGTTTATTCTATGCTCTAACATAGTTAAAAATATTCTCATCTCTGCTAAAAGTACTTCATTTGGAGAACAAGTCAAGAGGAGGTGTAATTTTAATAACAAGCCCATGGTGTGGACACATGAGATTAACTTCTGCACGTGTAGCATCAGCAGAGCTCCAGACTCCAGGATCCACAGGATCAGGGCACCCAAGGAGGGTGTGCAGAACAGTACAGCCAAGAGAGCTGAGCTCAGGCCTAGGCTCTGAAAACCATGATGGTAGATCAAGGAAGAAAAGTAGTCACTGGGACAATGTGCTACCGTTGATGAGGATTTGATTGGTGATTGACAATAACTGACTTTTTTAAAAAAATGTGTTTCCTGTGTTATTTGCTTTTCAGTATTTTTAAGGTAACTATGTGCTTGCTTTCTGTAGGATGGTATTACTTTTGGTAAAGCGTCAATATTTCCAGTATTTTAAAGTACATTCTGAGAAGTCATACTCACAGACAAGGATGTAGATGGTTCTAAATTTTGTAAGAAATCTGGAAAACAAATGTGGCTAACTGACATGTATCTATGATATGGTTGAGTATAAGCAAACACATATGGAAGGAATAGAATGCATGTACACAATACATATTAATTCAAATATTAGAAATTATTAGCTTAGATATTCTAACTGCTACCATTGCACATGAATACACACAAACACATAAATGTGTTTGCAGGTATGAATTTTATTTTTGTTTGTGTGTGTGTGTGTGTGTGTGTGTGTGTGTTTGTGTGTGTACAATTATTTTTCAGATTGTTTATTTTAATTTGACCTGAAAATAAGATTCTTGAAGAAAGGAAAAGTAGCTGTGTCTACTGAGAGGCTGCATCTTCCAGTTATTTATTTATTTAGAGACAAGATCTTGCTCTTTAGTCCAATCTGGTCCTAAACCCAAGAAGTCATAGGCTGGCCCCAAACTCACTACAATCTCCCTGCCTCAGCTTCCCAAGTTCGAGAGTTACAGGCAAGCTGACAACTGAACCCACCATCCTCACAATGAATGACATCCCTCACATCTTTTATTTTTTTATTTTGAGATAGTGTCTCTCTATGTCAGTAAATTTCCCTGTTGACTTCAGATTTTCATTTCTCTTGTCTCAGCCTGCTGGAATGCTAGAACCACAGGTTTGTGCCACAATATCTAGGTTCTTTCTTAAAGCTACAATTCACTAGTGTGTTGAATATAGTAAATGAAAATGTATTGTGTTTTGAAAATAAGTAAAATTTCATATTTTATCACCATAAAAATAATTACAAGAGCTACCTGTATGTAAATTAGCTTGATTTAATTCATCCACAATATATTCATGAATTATAAATTTATTCTGGTCCCATATATATACATATATATAATTATAATGTTTCAATTTATAATTAAAATTAAAATTGATAAAGGAACACAAAAAATGTGATTAGGTCTACAAAGATTAAGATAATAAATACACGTTAGCATAAATAGGTAGTGAGTTATGAAAATTTTATGTATTATTGTATACCTTCCACCAGTATGAAAAATAATTTTTCCTAGTTTTACATAGTCACTCTTGTGACTGGATCTGTGCTAATACTAATATGTAATTATAAATTTCATAAGGTAATATAAAGGTTTCACTTAAAGATGTTCGTTTCTCAGTACAGTAATTATTCAGCTAAAGCACAGTTAATTTCATATTTTTCCATTTATATTTAGTAAATATATATTTATATGAAGACAATTAACATCATGTATTATAATGGATGCAAATGAACTTGAAAGATTGATAATAAGTAAGTTATATATAACCATGCATATTTGTTTTAGCTAAAGACAAAAATGTAGAATATTTTTAAAAAATACACACTGACCAAAGCAAATGAACTATCTGCTTAATTTTGATTTTTATTGTAAGCACTATTCTATGCTCTTTTCAAGCATAGTCTTTATGTAACACCCACATTTTATGGTATCCACAAGATGCAGGCTCACTTCGGCTTATGAATTTCTCAGAATGCAGTAGAGAAGGTAGAATTTTAAATCCTGAAATAAATTACTTAAGCACGAGAGAAAGTTTTCGGGCCAAGTATTAGGTTAAGTTCTTTGAAAACTGCACATTATTATTATTGCATAAACTTTATTGAAACAGAGAAATCATTTTGGGTAGCAAAATTGCTAGGGGTATTTTTTAGGAAATGATTTTGTGGTCATATAAAATAACATTTCAGGAATAATTTGATATATGCTGCTCTCTTCCTTTTTTCTCTGCCGTTTCTTAAAACACACTATTTTTCAGAGAGAAGTGGACGCACCACTAGCATGGTTTAGCAAATCACGAAGGAAGGAGACAGGATTTGTTCACTCAGATATGTATGATTTGTTAAGATTATCATATAATTAATAACAGATTTGCAGCTGTACTGGGATTATCTGACTTACACAGAAAAGATATAATTCCTAACAATTCTCTTGAAATGGTTAGTTGCACAAAAGTTGACTGAATTACACATTACATCCAGTGACAAAGGGACTTTACATTTGTCATTTATATTATCAGCAATCAGAATGATTATAATTTTCAAAACTGATTGCAGAAAAATGTATAGTATTGCAACTTGATAGTAGTGAAAATTCTTAGCTATAAAATTACAGAAGTAATGGCTGATACTGATATTTGTAGAGCCAGCACTCCTTTTTTCATAAATAAGTCAATAAAATGCTGAAAATCTTTTTTCTAAAAAATGATCATATTTATGTAACTCCCCACAAACTATTTATTTGATAGAATTATTATGCTGTGCCCGAAATCTTGGAGAAGATGAGGTCCATTTTTCCTTCTTTTTACAATTACTTACTGAATGCCCCTGGAATTGCAAGAAGTATTTTATGTTCTGGATGTACAAAGATGTGTAAGAAAAGCATAGGACAAACGTGGTGACAAGAGCTATGACTTTCTAGACAAGAAGAAAGTTACCAAGTGCTATTTAAACAGAGATTTATCTGTAGTAAGTGAGGTAAGGAGCCATTCTGACACCTGCAGGGAGTGTGCCAGACAGAGGAGAGCCAGTACCAAGGCCCTGAGGGGGAGCTGTGCATGTCACATGTGAGGAAGGGCCAACAGAGTGGCAGGGATGATTTATGCACTGTCCTGAGCACTGTAAGTTATGAAAAAGGTTAAATTTGATGTGGAGAAATCATGGAATGCCTTGAGAACAGTGAAAGGCTGAATTATATTAAAAGACTATTCTGGTTTGTATTTTTATAATAGGAAAGAGGAAAAGGGGGATTAGTGTAACAGTCTATTTGGTTCCAAGTGTTGGCTCAGGCCAGTGTGTGGAGGAAGTGAGAAGTAGCTGAACTGAAGAGCATATTGACAATATTCAGTGAAATCTCATGTTTATTGTCAACAGTGTTAGATGAGACTTTCGATGCATGGTATGAAATTAAGACAGAAAGGAATTAGGCTTGTGAGGGTTTGGCTTGAGTGATTGGTTATCTTGAGTTCTCAATTATTCAGATGACAAAAATAAGAGAGGAGGATATTTAGAGAAGAAAACCAGGAAAATGACTGTGAGCGTAAGTGTGTGACAAAGTGTTTGATCTACTCAACAGACAAAATGTCAAATGGGCAGATGCAGGCACATTCCTAGACTTCAGGGAAATAGTTCTTCAGCAAAGATGTGTGTGTTGTGGTTAAAACCGAACCGTCCCCCCGAAGTCTTGTGGGTTGGGAAGGTAACTGAATCACAGAGGTGCTTTGGTAACCCATGGAGTAATCCAGTAATGATTCCATCTTCTGTCACCACAGGGAGACGGCTGGAGGCGAATTTCACTAGGGGCATGGAAGGGAACAGGATACTCTTGCTCTTGGCTCCTGCTTTCACACTGCTTCCTTGCTGCTATTTGGTGAACAGTTTCTTTCTTCCCAGGTCTTCCCCTCTTGTCTCTTTTGCCTAAAGCTCAGCTAAAGGCCGCTTGGCCCTGTTGGTTTGGTGCTATTTCAGCGAAGAACATCCAAGTCAGAGGAGAGTGGAAGACAGGGACTGTCTTCTACTCGATGGCCAGGAAACAACAAGAGGAAGGGGCCAACCTTGCTTCAGAGACATCCTCCTGATATATGAACTTCCTTCCAGTAGCCTCTACTTCCTAAAACACCTCCCAATTGCTCTAGAGGCTCGTAGCTAACTCTTTTAAATATTGGCCTGTGGGACACATACAAAAATTTACACTATGGAAAACTATTTAAGCTAGAAGTCTGGTTGAGATAACTATGAAGTATTGCCAATAGAAAGGGAAACATTCAAGACTTAAACCCTGAAGTTATTGTGGTATTTAGAGATTAGAAAAGTAAGAAGACAACAGACAACAGATTTAAAAAAAAAAAAAAAACAGAGCTAAGCAACAGTTCTGTCTTCAGAGGTGCTTGGTAGAGTGAGGCAGGTAGTGTATTAAAAGAAGCCTACATAGAGAATAGGAAGAGGCTGAAATCTCGTTCTAGAGATTCCTGAGTCTATTTTTTTTTGTTTGTTTGTTTTTTGAAAATGGGGTCATGCTATGTAGCCCTTGCTCCTCCTGAACTGATTATGTAGCTCAGGCTGGCCTTGGACTCAATGGCAATCCTCCTTCCTTAGCTTCCTAAGTGCTGTGATTACTAATGTGCACCACCAGGGCCTGGCACTTTCAAAGCAAGGACTTTAATCATTGTGCCACTCTGCCAGCGCCCCCTGAGTTCTTACTGAAGGCTATATCTTCCTGAAAAAAGGGTATATGTTACTCAGTCAAATGCAGTTGTCTTCTAAGTAAACAGAAAACCTGGCTGTTCTCAAGTGGAGAGAATATTTCTGGATAAATTTAACACAACTATCAAATGATATGCAGTGTTAATAAGATTATGTTTATCAATTGATGATTGTTTTTAGATTTATGCAAGCCATCATGGAAACCCATTTTGGGAAAATTAATAAAATGTTAAAGAGTATGTAAGAAACAATTCCATGTAATATGGGGTTGGTTTGAAAAAGTGCTAAAGGTGTTTGGAGGCAATGTATGAGTCAATAAAGAAAAGAATAAAACTGTTAATGTGCAAAGTAAATATATACAAATTATGCAATAGGAAGGCAAGGGCATATTTAGTCTCCCAGAAGAGTTGTGGTGGGGTGGATTGTGTGCAAAACTGGAAACACTGACTTGAGAAATGAAGATGGGTGCACCATCATGAATAAGTAATGAAGGAAGACTGGATTTCTGATGCAGCTGTGGAGAGAAAACTTCGTGTGCTTTTGCGAACCAATAGAAATTACTTTTAGCGTAGTTTTATTTTCTCAGAGAATGACAGAGCTGGCACAGTAACTTAGGAAGAGCAGTTAGGACTTTATGGAGGTTTTATTAAATAGGAAATATAAAAAAATATTTTCCTGGGAAAGTGAAAAGTGAATGCAATAGGTGTATTGATAGGTAACAAAACGTTAGTGGCTGTAAATGTGAAGTGATGTGTCTGCTCATGGCCTGGCTCTTGCTCAAAGATCTATGCGCAGCACCAAGAACCATTCTTATACAGAAGTCCCCCTAGAGGAAAAAAACACTGACTGGGACCAGAAGGGACCATTAGTATTATAAGGAAATGTGAACAAATCCATGGAATTCACAAGTTGCCAAGTTCTATTTGAGCTAAAAACAATTAGAGGACAAAGGTTGATATTGAAAAATGGTGTTAGGAGCAAAAATGAGTTTTGGAGTAATGTGGGGTGTGGAAGGCTGCCACTCAGGAAGTTTGCCCGTGAATGGGATTTGGATGGAGGGCAACTGAGGTAGTTTGAATTGGGGTTGAGAAGAGCTTTCCCGAACAGATCGAAAAGAAAAATGGACAGTTAAAATAAATAATGTAATTAGTAATAAGATGTTAGAATAAAGGAGAGGGATTACATAATTGGAAAAGCCTCAGTAATTCCAGCATTCAGAAGGCTGAGATGGGAGGTTGCTGTGAAGTCAAGGCCAGCCTGGGTTCCATAGTTAGTTCATAACCAGCCTGGACTACCTTGTCTCAAAAAAAAAAAAAAAAAGAAAAAAGAAAAAAGACATAAAGACATGAACATTGATCAACACAATACACTTTTGTTTTATGTCTTCACTCACAATAATTTGCATTTATCCATAAGAGAAAAAAATCATAAATCATATATGCTGGAGCTTTTGTCAGAATGATATGTGTGTTCTTCCTATCTCCTTAAATTTTACACAAGCCTTGTTGTAGCGCACACAGCTGCTAAATCATTACCCTCTGCATGAGTAATTGTTGCAGATGTTCTTACTGATTAATGAGAAACAGCTATATTTATGGTGGTTTCAGCATGGCAGCTACACAATTCTGATTGCTTGTAGGACAAAAGACCTTATGTTGTGCTGCTGGATTACAGGGGTTCTTGGGTGATGACTGTTTCCTACTACTTTAGACATGAAGGCTCCTTACTAATTCTGTATCTTCTCTCTCTCTTGATCACTGAAATAACTCCACCCTTGCTACACAATAGAGACATTTTGTAGGAGGCAGAGTTGCACTGTACCGTCAACTGTATCAAACAGATAAGATTTTCTTCTTCTTAATATCAACTTCACACAGGACACAAACAAGATGATTACTAGCTAGGGCTTCTTTGGTGGTGTTTGTTTCTTGATCCTTTCATTGGGCGACAATTTTTTTTTTGTTTTTGTATTTTAATTGATCAACAAAGATAAGACTTTTGAAAAAGAAGATGTCAAAATAGTGCCAGAGAGAGAGAGAGGGAAAGAGAGCGCACTCATTCACATTTTCACATTTTGTTTGCAATTTCTTTGTTTAAACCAGTTTTGACTTTTACCAGTAACAGAATAACCAGTCCCCCATTTGCCTGATATTAAGGGTGTTTCTGAGATAAAGGGCTTTTCCTAATTTAAAAATAGAGACTTCCTGGGCAAACTGTGATGAGCTGGTTACCCTACAGCTGGGAGAGTTTTCCGGTTGCTTAACCTTTATGTGCTTTACACATTTCCTTAAAATGAAAGAAGTTAGCAAAGTGCTCATTACAAGAGCTTTCAAATAGAATATGTGTGGGTGATAGCTGCTTTTCTATTTCTTTCCCCAATTTAAAACTACCTTTACCACTCAAGGGTGGTGAATAGAGATTTTTTTTTCCTTTTATATCATTCTTCATTGTATACAATATACTGATGCATAGGTCAGGATAACACTTTGCACCAGGATACCTAGTGGGTAGCTGATAAACGACTACCCTACTGAATAAAATTTTGAGGTTAATTTGAAGATATTTGAAGATTGGGACCGTATACCACCATTATTAGGAAGTCAGAATAACTCAAGTTTTAAAAATCACCATTCATCTAAGAAAAAAAATACTGAGAAATAAGACTTTGTCAGATAAAGATAAACCACAACTAATTGAAATATGGAAGATATTTTTGGGATTAACCCCCCTTAAACCAATTGACCCTTTTAAGGATATTAATCCTATTGAGTAAAGTTGTATGTATTATTTAAAAGTGAATTTTGAATTCCTTAAGTTCCAGGGAAAAGTCTTTCAGTCATACAATTGTGTTTTAAGGATGATATTACAGACAATTACTGATCATATATACCATGTGTATCTTATTGAATTACATGCTAGAGAGACATATAGAATCCATACCTATACCTTAGATGGTAAATGAGCAAACAGTGTGACTATACGATGTAATTAGGGGCAAGAGGAAGCAGGACTGGCCTGGTGACAAAATATCAGCCATCACAGTCGGGAAGCTCTTAAGAATATCGAAAGTGACAAAAACGAGAAGGAAATGGTCTGGTTCAGCAATGTCTTAATGAAAACTGGTGTAAAAATTGTAGTATTTCACCGTGTTGATTCAGAAGCTGATGAGATAGAAGTGAATTCAGCAAATGCATTTTTGACAACAAAGTTTACGGCAGAAGCCACAGCTGCTGCGGTCTGTGGGTATTCCTCTCGGGCACCGACTGTAGCTGAAGTCCCAGTGAGCACTTCCCACTCAGCCGTTTAATCATTTAATCCAGACCTGATCCTGAGAGGCTGGCCCACTGCCGTTGATCAAGCAGCCATTGCTTGGCAGTCATCAGCAACTCTGGTGCCTGGCGGGAGCCTTCCTGTGTTATTTACTTTCTATGTCATGGGCTTGGTTTGGCTGGCACACTCGGTGCTCAACATAATCCTGGATTTGATGCCCTTGCCTGAAATGAGGATATCTATAAATTTGGCAGAAATCACTTCCAGTTTTCAGATTAAGAGTCTATGAAAGAGGAGGAGAAAGGTAATTGTCATCACTGGGTAGCAAACGAGCACCTTTAGGCAAAGCTAACAGTTTCTTTGGCATAGTGTACAAGCGCTTTGGAAAGTTGGCCAGTTACTAATGAAGACCACTGCACCTGAGTAGTTAAAGATTTGCTGGCCTGTGAAATATTTTGTTTCTTCTCTGCCTTTCAGAAATCCTAGTTTCTGTCTGGAGCTTTTGCTTCCACTTAAGTTTACACTTTATTTCTCATGTAAGGCTGAAAGAAGTAAAAGTGTGAATTGATATATCAGAGACTTGCTCAAGTCTTGCCAAGGACAATTAAAATCAAGAAAATTGAAAAGGAGAAAAGAATACTTTGGGCATAATGAACATCTATCCTAAATTTTGGTAAATGCCCCATAGCATACTGGTTAAACGTAGAACTCTGGAGCTAACCTTTTACGTATTTCATCATAGGGCTGTTGTATGTTATTTATTTAGTAGGATCATTACAAAGAATATTTTGACTCATTTATCTAAAGCTTTCTGAAAAATATATGAATATATGTTGATTATTCCTTGCATTAACAATTTTTTATGCATAGGTGGATATATTTTCTGATATTCTTATTATTCCTAACATAGCCAAGAAAAATTATTTAAAAGATATGCACTAATGCCCTTATGAATATAACTCAAACTAAGATGTTATATAGCATTAATGTACTTTCTGAGATAAAAAGAATCACTCTCTTGTTCAGATCAAACTTCCCCCTTAGTAGTACTATTTATTTGGGAAATTGTAATTTTTCACCTGTTCTGATTGACAGTAATATATGCCATTTGTATTACCTATATTGATTGGGATTCTTTGAGGAAATGCATGAACACATATGTGTGTACATGTATATTACATGTGTATACAGAAACACAGAGAACGAAAGAGAAAGAGAGACAATAGGAAATAAAATTCTGAAGAGTTATTGTTCCGGTCTGAGTAGAATCAGCTGGTAGAAATCTGTTTTGCTCAGGGAAAAGGACTATTTTCTTCAGGCAACCAATATAATTGGATTAGTTCCACTCCCATCATAAAAAATAAATCTGGATTACTCAATATCTAATGGTTTAACTGTTAGTACAATCAAAGACATGCTTTCAATGTCAATTTGAAGTTTGACGAAGAATTTTGGCCTGTCCAGGTTGGCATGTAAAACACCATATATTCTAGTCTTACTGTATCTCTGTTGAGATTTTTTAACATGATCTCACCCTCTAGTTCACATAAGAAAGGCACTGTATCAATGAGTTCATTAAACTGGAAAAATGTAAGAAAAGGAGAGAAGTTAAATTTCAAATTCGTTACCTGAGTACTGAAAGGTGTTTGCAAATTCAAAAGACATTCGAGTTATCATTACATCAATGAGTTTTCTGAGGATGTCACATTAAACACTGAATAAGTTAATTGCTACATTAAATGAACTTAAGTCTATATCAAATTGCAACATTAAATGGACTTAAGTCTATATTGCAAAAGTTCATTACACAGAACAAGAGATAAAATGACATATTGAGTTATTTCAGAAGTTTTTAACTTTCATAAATTATTTACTCAAATTTCACAAATTACATTTTGCCAGATCTGGTTTTTCATTTTATCTAATTATCCATCCATAAATTAATGCATACATATTTTTAAAGATTTTATACCAATTCCCCATGTTGAATATAATTATGTTTGCAAACTAATGTACTATGAAAATAATAATTATGTGGGGGAAGTTGCACAGATTTTATGAGAAAAGCTGGCACTGTTCTAATAGGATACCAATCAAATGATCCAAATACCAATATATTTTTTGTTACACTTTCTCTTTAGATGTTTCCTGTTCTCCAGGTTCCTTGGTATTGCTTGTTTCATTGTCAATGCTGAGCTAGTGGTAACAAATTTCATTAGGTATTCTTGCTCATAAAATTTTTTTATTTCTTTTTCAATTTTCAGGGATAATTTTTCTGAATACAACAACCTGGGTTCACACATGATATCTTTTAAAGCTTGAAAGATTTTGCTCCAGGCTCTCCTGGCCTTTATAGTTTACATTGAGATACCTGCAGTCATTTGAGTGAGTTTGCCTTGGCAGAATAATGTCTGCTTTTCTTTCGCTAGTTTTAATATTCTCTATGTCATATTTCTGAGGTTTTGATTGTGGCATGTTTTGGCAACTCTCATTGCTGGTTGTGCATTTGTAGTGTGCACTACACGTTGGCTCATTTTTGGAAGCTGGGGATACTGCTATTTTTCTACCACTTCTGATACATCTTCGGGATTTCTGACCTTCCTGTGGCCTCCTTTCAGTTGTTGAGTCACTCCTTCCTCTCTTAGCTTGGTGAAACTTTCTGGGCTCAAAGCGGGCTCTCCTCTGTGTGTATATGCCCGTGGCTCCCAGCTGTTCACAGTTGGCCGGGGTTCGCTTCCTGGACTGCTTTGTACCTCAACATCCTATGTGTTTGGGGGTTTTCTGACCTTTCTGAGGCCTTCTTTCAATAATTGGGATGCTCCTTCTGTCCTAGCCATGTTGAACTGATGGTTTTTGACTATGTTCTCAACTTTTTAAGTGAATCCACAAGGAGAAATTGTACATCTCTGTTACTTGGTCACCATCTTGACCCCCAGCCTTTCTTTTGTTATTTATTCTAAAAATGTACCTACATTAATAAAATTATATTTTATATGATATTTTCACATGTTCTTCATTATATTAAGATTTGTTTTCTCTAATAGAGATGAATTAACTGTTCAAGAGCTCCAACAATAATATTAGGTTTTTATTTTTAAGAGAAGTAATTTAGTTTAAACTGAAATGATAGCCATCTCATTCCATCAATATGTACAAAACCAAATGACAGTTTTCTTAGATATTGCTGTTTCAGTGTTTTGTTTTTTTTTTTTGTTTTGTTTTGTTTTGTTTTGTTTTTTTGAGACAGGATCTCACTCCATAGCCCAGGCTGGTCCTGATCTCACTATGGAGCCCAGGCTGGCCTTGGACTCATGGCAATCCTCCTGTCTCAGCCTCCCAAGTGCTGGGATTACAGGCATGCCCCACCACACCCAGCTTATGTGGTGCTGGGGGATCAAACTCTGGTACCTTGCACTTGTGAGCACTTTAACCGCAGAGCCATTCCTCCAGCCCCGCCATTTCAGTGTTGAGAACTACATCTAAAGATATTTAAAATCGAGCTTTTCTACAAGTACATCAACTTGTAGCATGTGATGTGTGACACTTACTTTTTAGAGCAAACTTAGCAATGGACATACATAGCCTTTTAACTCTCATGTTAACACTTAAGTGCATATTTTTCATTTTAATTTTTGCATGTGGATGGGCTGAAAGATGAAAATAAATCAAGAACATAACTTTGGATGAAAATAAATAGAGTTGGAATTTGACACTTTTGGCAACAGAAATTATGCAAACCTTTTGTAGCATCAGAACAATTAGAAAGACATGTAGTAGAGCTTGAGATGCACCTCGATTAGAGAGTCCTTACCAGGAATGTGTAAGACCTTGGCTTGCAAAACACACATGCAAGTGCACATACATGTACACACACATACAAACACACACACACATACAGAGAGAGAGAGAGAGAGAGAGAGAGAGAGAGAGAGAGAGAGAGGATGTTCTGGATGATTTTCAAGAAGTTAGCATTCTCTATGGCCCACGTGAGAAAGTAAGTGGGATTCTGTGCACAGAATCCCTCTCCAGGTGTGCCTCCCATCTGTATCTTTTTTTTTTCTGGAATAAACAGTAAACATCAGCTCTCATATTGACATAGCTCTTTTGGCTATCTAGCAAAGTATTGAACTTGACAGTGGTTTGGGGGATGCCTTGACTTATAGTTATTGTGAAAAATACTGTTTTCTACGTTCCAGATTTTTATTATTCTCTTTTTATAATTTTTTCATGGCTTCAGGTTTGGACTGGGGACATAGCTCAGTGACTAGAGTGCTTTCACAGAAAGCTTGAGATCCCAGGATAAACCCTAAACAATAAATGGGAGAGACACACACACACATCTGTAATCCCATACTCAGTCTACTGAGATAGAAGGGTTGCCGCAAGTTTGAGGCTGGCCTACATATGGAGGTCAGGAACAACCTGGAATATAGAACGAGACCTTGTCACAAAACCAAACAAAACAAACAATCAAAAAAACCTTACAAGATACCCTTAAAGTTCAAAATAAAACTTTCCTTTCTATTTAGTATTATTGTATCCATTATAGTATAAAATATATTTGTTAATAGCCTGTGCCATTTTTTATTTCTCAGTGTAAAGTTAAGCACAGTATACCTTCAGGGAGGTTCTATTTTGCTGTTCCAGTTTCTCTCATACATCTAGAAATGAAATTTTTGAAAGAATTACCAGAATGAGGTTTATCCAGTTTTCGCAGAGTGAAGAATTATCTATCCTAAAGTGTTTTGATTTCCTTAATAATATCTAGCTCATTTTAAAAATGTATTTCTACATGCTTGTTTCTAAAAATACTTTAGCTTTCTGGGTTGAATTTTGTGTATCAGCAACAATTTAGAAATAAATTCCCACTGTTTTCTCTCTATCTACCATGTTTTCCTTTCAAAGGCACATAACATAGTTTAAAAATAAAATGCTACTCATTGTTAAGAGGTCCAACTTCATGCTAAGTCGATTTTATTCCTTCACATTAGGCTTTCGGCAACTAGAAGAAACACTTCATTGATTTTATGTCATCATCTTGCAGAGAAAAAAAAAAAACAATGAGCAAATAACAATACAAGTAGAATTCAAAGGTTTCTAAGAAGAAAGATCATTAACAAAATAGCGAGCTAAATATTTTTACCTAATGCATTTTTGTATTATTTTTCTTGCATAGTTAAAATATGGTTTTTAAAATTATTTTATACCTGAATAATTGTGAAGAGTTTTTGGTACCTTGTTTTCTCAGAATCTAGCGTTTTAAATATTACAGAAATGTTTACCACAATTGTGTGCATGTTAATTTCCTGCGGCTGCTGTAACAAATTTACCACAAATTACCACTAACAGCAGAAGTATATTGTCTTGTGATTCAGGGCACTAGAATTCTGAAATCATATTTGCTGAGCTGCAAACACGTCTGCAGGGTTTGTGTCCTACCAGAGGCTTTGAGAAGATTCCATTCCTGTCTCTTCTGTTTTTAAGGAAACGTTGTCAATCCATCTTTGCACATTACCATGAGATAGATCTTCATGGATTTAAAGAAGAAAATACCGACAGAATCTTCTGATATGTTCCCCCTAGCGGTTCTAATAATAATTTAGGAGAAATTGTTTTTTATCCTTATGATAATTGTTTTTATCTTACAACTTCTTATACATGATTTGGATATACCAAATCTTTTTTTTCTTTAATTTTAATCTTAACAAGTTAAATTTCCCTGTGTCCTTAGACTTACTTTACAAAAATAAAATCTACATTTTGTTACTTGAGATTACTTTTCCAAAATAAATTTAATGAATACATTTGAAAACTTTCCCTGGAATCTTAGTTTTATGGCAATGTATGATGTCAAAAGCATTAATATATACATTAATTTATTCTTATATAATTTGAATGTAGAGAAAGACCTCCAATTATACACAAATGTGAAAATATTCAGAAATAATATTGCTACAAATACAAAAGAATGTTTTTTTTTTCCCTCTTGAGAAAGAGTCTCGCTCTGTAGCCCTGGCTAGTCCCGAATTCATTATTGACCCCAGGCTGGCCTTGGACTCATAGCAATCCTACTGTACCATCTTCCAGAGTGCTGAGATTACAGGTGTGCGCCACCACACTCAGCTTGTGTGGTGCTGGGGAACTGAATTCGGGTACTTAACACCTAAATTACTTAGTGCTTGCTACGCAAGCATTTTATCTGCTGAACCATTCCTCCAGCCCCAAGAATGTTTGTTTTCTAACTGCTACTAAGTCCCAAATATTTTGTTGTAATTTCTGTTTGTTTATACCCTCAAGATGAAAATGGTGTGCATTTTTGCTTTGTAAGATGCTTGATAAAGTACCAGACTTGGAAAAGAGATCAGAACTATGCAATAAATGTGCCACAAGGGATGACCATACTTAAGCTTAAGATGCTCGGCTGTATTCTTCATCAATTTCCTTCTTTATATGGCTGAGATGCTGAGCAGGTTTTATCCTATGAAGAGGGAAAAATAAACAATTGGAAGAATGAGACATTTACATTTCTCTGCTTCTGTCATGCCTTCCAGTATATTTGCCTAAGAGAATTTTAAGAAAACTATCTACAAAGAGTTTTAGATTCTATCTTTGTAAGAGAAGATAAATTCTAAAGAACATTCCTATTTTGTAACAATCATATCCTAGTCAAACGCTGGCTGAATTTCTCAATTTTTAACAGAGTACTAGGCATGCAATGATCCTTCTGTGTCACGTGAGAGGTGGCTAATTAAAAAAAAATAGGAGAAAATGGAACAATAGTGCAATCGAAGCAAGTTGTAGAAAAATATTAGGAAAATCGAATTGAAAAAGCAAAATTCAATTTTACATGTTTCTGTAGCAAGTGAGTTGGGCCAACGTCACTTGTGAAAATTCAAAGCGAGAAAGATTGAGAGTAGAAATAGGAAAAGTTGATTGTTGGCTGTTGATGTAGAGAGACTCTAGGAATGTTAACTGGACACAGGGAATCTTACTTGATTGGTTAGTGGTGCATATTTGGTTTCAGAGAGATTTTCTACTATTAATCAAACTCTGGCAATTTTATGCTGATTGCAACAGAAGCTATCACTTAGCTTCCTAAATTACTATTAGACACAGCACTCTCTCTAAGTTTAATCTATATCAAGCTAACTTATGTATTTTTAATATAAATAAGCGATTTGTTCTTTTTCTGAGCAGATTGTGGGTCAAAGCAATGGTATTTATATACTATCTTGCCATTATCTGTTTAGAATGTGTTTGTTTCTTTTACAAAAAAAGTTATAACTTGTAATGCACAAGACTGGACCTGAAAAGACATGGAATGGACACTTATGACCTCATACATTACAGAAGCTGGGAGTTAAGTCCACAGAGGCAGGAGGTCAAAACAGCAGGTGAATTGCCAAGCCGCCTGGTAGCTAGAGGCTCAGAGTTGTTTTGGAGTTGAATCTCTTGAGAATCCTGAACTTCAATGAAAAGAATAACAAGAAAGTAATGTGGGTCCTTCCTTAAACCTAAATTGTCATGGACGCTAAACATGCTCTTTGTTTAGAGATACAACTAGGCTGCTAGCAAAACAGGGAAAAGCAAAAACAAAGACAAAAAGAAACAAAATCCATTGCAAGATATTTGTCTTAGGATCCTCAAATATGAAGACTGAGAAATAAGCTTACCAGCAAAAACCATCAGGTTCACTACAAAGAAAACCATAATGCTAAAAGTTAATGAAATTTAAATGCTACAAATTAATCTCCAGGGACTACAGAAGTTGAAATTACCAGATAATAAATGTACGTTTTTTTTTAATAAATGCATTTTGTAAGACTCATTAAGCCAGAAAATATCAAGCACTGAAAAATATATATAGGAAGAAAAAGTTAATTCTTAAAATGAGAAGTATAATTGTAGAATCAAAAATTTACTAGAAAAGTAATGCACAGATTAAAATAGTTTAAATGTACTGAAAATAAAAATGGTGAATAGAAAAATAAAATATAAAAAGACTTTCAAGATTAGAGGATTGTTTGCAATATTCTTAACAGAATCTAAGGGGAATGAAAATAGTGGTTGATGCATTTCTAAAACTGATGACAGGAATGATTTTATACACATTAAAACTACAATATTTACAAACTAGATAGATAAGAAAAATATTCATCATTAGAAGACTTTAGAACTGTAAGGGCAAAGAAATTACCTTGATGAAACACAATAAAAATATATTTAAGATATAAAGTAAAGGCAATTAGACTATTGCCAGAGCAACATAAAGTGTAAAGTCATTACCTTATTGGTTGATTTTTCCTCAATTATTTGCTTTGTGTTTATAATGTTTGCTATAAAAATAGACAAAACAATTAAATTTATCTTAGTACAGCAACTTGGGAAACTTTAAGCAACATAGAATTCTCACAGGAAGTCATGGTGTTTTGAAGAACAGAACTAACATTGTAGAGAGTAGACGTAGCCTGTAATTAAGACTGATATAACATCATGGTTAATTTAACTCATATTTATTAAGATTTAATATTAGAGAAATCAATTCATTTGTATGCAAAATGAGTGTTGATTGAACCAGAATTTTTTTACAGGGCTTAATAGCAAACATGTATTATTTTTTCTTAATAATAATATCAAAATAAATGAATCAATCTAAAATTCAGAATATTTGCATATGCATTTTATATTTTTACTCAATGTTCTATACATATCATATATGTTAAGTGGCTTTTGGATATTGTACTTTTAACTATTTTTCACTATGAGCTATTGTACAGATATATTTTGAGGTGTTGCTCAGAAGATAAGAGAATTTCGAGATTTATGAATTCAATATTTTGTAGTCTCTACCAATGCCCAACTAGCAAAATGACTTATTGCAAGTCCAAAGAATGTTTTCTATTAAAAATTTTCAAAAGCTGTAATATAAACTCTTGGTTTCACAACTGCCTGCACCTTCCCTGGCTGCCAAGTGCTAGTACCTTTACAAAATAAGAAGGCTCTCTTCTGACCCCTGTGTGGTTAGATGGTTCAGCTCTTGAAAATGTGAGCTATACTGAAATAGGGCACACAAGCTGCTTCTTCCATTTATCTCTGGAATCCAAGTGAATAAAATTTTGGAAGAAATAATAAAAATTGATTATTGTCAAGAATGATTCCTCATATTTATCATAGAAAGACAGACTAGAAGTAGGAATCACAAGAAATCTAAGAAACATTAGACTGAAGATAAGTTTATAGTGTATTCTGAAGTTCATTTCATCATAGATTAGTCCCTATTTCTATTTTCTTTATGACTTTTTTTCCTTATTTTCTTCTTTCCCCCATCTTTCCTCATCTTTCTTTTTTCTTTTCATTCCACACTTGCCTCACGCTTATGAGATCCGGGCAAGCTCTCAAAAAGATGAAGTCACCTATTGTAGTGAAGTAAGTGTTGGCAGTGTTGGCAAAGGAACTGCGATCACAGCTGATTCTTTCAGGGACAGGTCATGACTAGAACTTTCAAGGTCTTTCAGTTGTGCTAAGGTGTGCACATAGAACATATCATCTAGGGTATTTTAATGAAAAAAAAACTTTGTCCTTTTTTAGTGATATAATTGTACATCTTTAAGAATTAAAGCTTTTTCAGGTAAAAATAAGACTTGATAATCATAAAAATGAGAACAATAGGATATAAAACAAAAACAGTAGTCAGAATAAAAGGATTCAGAAATATCTCTTACTGTTTCTTTGATAATATTATTTGAGAAAAAATAATAGAATATAAGAAACTTTGAACAGAATATTAATTATAGCAATACTTAGTTTTTAAATTAAAAGTTTGTGTTGAAATAGGAAAGCCACAGTATTGAGGAGAAATGATGACTTTGAAAGAAGAGTTTATCACTGCAAAAATGTAATGAAAACTGGAGCTTAGAGCAACATTTTAGTGTGTTTTCAATTTTTGATATTATATATGCTTTAGTATCACAATTATTGAAATTCATAGTGTGTACTTTTATCCTTCACTGTAATTTTGCGATATTTATATTACTCATTTATGTAATATGCCTTGTTTTCTAATTCTTTTGGTATTTGAACCTTCTAAATTTTATTAGAATAACAAAGAGAATCATTTTCCATTTCTTCATTGTTTCTGATTACTTGTTATGGGAAATACTTCCCCCTATGTTTATTAGTATGCATATGATACACAGTGGTGACATTGAGCTTGAGTATGTAGCATGTGAACATATCGCACCCTTTCTCCTCGACCCCATTTGACCCTCCCTCTGCCTCCCTTAAACCCCCTTAATTTTTGAATCTATGGGATGCCTGTATTCTGGGTTTCTCATATTAGAGACACCATGCAATATTTAACCTCCTGAGTTTGACTCACTTCACTAAGCACGAGGGTCTCAAGTTGCATCCATTTGCCTGCAAAAGCTTCAAATCTATCTGTCTTCATGGAAGAGTCATACTTCTGATGTGCACGTATGTCACAATTTGTGTCTATTGGTCTATTGTTGGACATTTCAGAGTCCTTCACAATTTTGCTATTGTTAATTGACTGCCTTGCATTCAACACATAATTGGCTAAATTTCAATAACAGTGCCTTTTTTATGTTGCATTAATAAATATTCACAGTTTTTTTATTCTCTGAGTCTTTTTCTCTTAGAATATTAACTATTTGATTTTTAAATTAAATGAAAATTTGGCAAATTAACATATTCTTGGATTTGATTTTCTTCTCTCGTGTATTCATATATACAGATCTATTGTCTTCTGATATTTTATTTTCTTGTAGTCTTTCTAGTTCAAAACAGACTTTTACAGTATATTTGAAATTTTTGCAACTTCAACTCTCCATTTGATTTTTGTTTCCCAAAGCAAACTGAACTGCATGTTCCTACACATTTAATTAGGTAAAAATTTGATTTTAGATCATTGAATACCATATTTAATTCAGGCATTTGAAGTCAGTTTTCTTTCCATTGATTTATTTAGCATTCTTATATTCTTTCCATCCTTTAGTTTCATTTGCTTTCATTTTATTTCATTTTTTAAATCAGTAATTCAATTTTAACTGTTTTCTTGCACATATTTTTTCTATTTTTAGCTTTTTAAAAATTGTCTGACTTTTTGAATTTTTATAAAATTAAGTACATGTTTTTACTGTAGACATAGATAACAGTGAACCAAATTCCATAAAACTCACAATGAAATCTGAAAATAAATTAGAATTAGATTCTAGTTTTTTTAAAGAACTTTCTTTATTTTTCTGTTACTTTTACCTAGTAACTAAAAATGTTTTTGATTAAATTATGTGAAAGTGTTGAGTCTTTAAGTCCCAAACAAGTTAAGTCATATTTTTTTCTATTTGTTAACACATTGTCATTTATTATGTTATTCTTATAGAAAATAGTTCGTTTAAATATTGTTGAAAAAAGTAAAGATATTCATTTAGCAAAATTTTATCTGTTGCAGGAAATATTATGGCAGTAGTATATAAAATATTATATAATAGATTCTTCTATATAATATTTCTCATTTTAAATGAGAAAGCTTCAAATATTTGTTGGATTTTTTTGTAGGTTTTGTTGCTAAGCCTTGTTTGGTCCAACTCTGTCTAGAATTAGTAAACTACTCTACTAAACAGGGCCTTAATCTTCTTTCAGGAGAAGAACCTCCCTGTTTTCATAAAAATATTCATAAAATAGAACACATTATGGTCAAATGTTGATGTATACACATTGTTTTCTTGCAAACAGAGGAATGAAAGCAAAAAGAAGTATGTTTGTAAGAATGTTAGTTTTTGTACGGCGGTGAGAGAAGGTAAAGATTTCAGGACAAGATCTGCAGTGTCTCTAAATGTCAGCTCTGCAGATGAGGGGGACTGAGAGAGAAGTCAGAGAAGGAGGAACTTGAGCAGGATGTCAAAATTTCTATACTTCTGTCCTCTATAACTTTGGGACATTAGTAACCACAGCAAGTTCATCTCAGAGAAATCAATAGAGTAGTTTGACTAGCCAGCTTCTCTCTCTGTAGACCGCAATGCTAACATTTAGAAATTATTTTTTACTCGATTTGACAGTCTAAATCTTCTAACACCGGACTGAAAGCTGGAACTTTTTATTTTTTTTTTCTCAAGCACTGTTCTCAGCACATTAAGATTTCAATGAAAGTTTATGAAGGAATGAAATAAATAGTAATTCTACCTGTGAGAGTGGGTAAGTCATTCAAAAGATGCTCTGAATGCCAAATGCCTGTGTGTTTCTGTACATGTGTATGTGTGCGTATGCACACATTGATACTTAAACAAGAGTTGAGAAAAAGCATGTGGACTCTGGGTGGTGGATTTTCTTATCCCAGGGCACATTCTGGACCCATTCATGTTATTGGTCCGATTTCAAAACAGACAGTTCTGTAAATGCTCCTTGTTTATTCTTCCAGGTCCGTTTTAGTCAAATGTATATGGTACAATATTAAATTAAATTCAAACACTTTGTCTTTATAGAACATGCAATCCTGGACTTTATGCTTTCTGAATGGTTTCCCTCATTTTTGAATGTAATAATTATACTTGGTTTATTGAGTGGTTAAAATAATATCTGAAGCTACTGGTTTTTGAATCATCTGTTATGTCTATATAAACACTATGTTTCTCTGGTTCAATGCCCCCAGTGCTTTCCATATCTCTGTCCCACACACCAGTAGTCGCTGTAGATAGCAGCTACCCGTTGTTTGTAATTACATCTACAGCTGTGTTAAAAGACCCTGTTCTAACAGTGACCACTAAGTAGATCCTCTTTCCTTTTCTTCCAAACCTCAAAGAAATATTTAAGGCTTCAGACTGCTCAACTCAGTTCCTTAGAGAGAACTATACTAGTTGGATAAGCAGTTTTTCATTATATTAAATAGAATTGTCAAGTCTTTGAACACAATCCACTTTTCCTTAAGAACCAATTTTTATTTTGCCATTTTAATAAATGGGCAGAATATCTTCAAACAAGATTAAAAGCTTCTTGTCTGGGCCGATGTGAGGATCCGGGGAATTTTCCTTGGCTTGCATTCTTTCCTATATCTTTTGGTCTTTTTCCTTTCTCCGTAAATGTGGCAATTTTTAAGCCATAAAATAGCAGTGTTTCTTGAAGATGTGAGCTGTATTACTGTCATTTTTTAGAGCAGAGAAAACATGTTTTTGAGAGTATCTATTAATCTAAAACTTTGGGTGAAGTTTGCCTGCATAAACACGAACTACTTGCTGAATTACAAAATAGAAATAGTCTCAATATTTTGATTTAGGTACATTAAGTTTTATAATTTTTCCATAGCTTTTAAGTGAATGTATTCCTCATGTGAAATAGCAAAAGACAGGCTAAATTAAACTCAGTGATTTTCACGATTCACTAGTAATTAGAAAAAAAAAAGATTATTTGGTGAAGACAAAGTTCAGGAAAAAATCTCTCAGTAACTCCCAAACCGTGTTTCTTCCTTTCTTCTTTCCTCCCTTCCTTCCCTCCTTCTTTTCTTCCTTTATTTTTCTTTCTCTTTCTTTCTTTCTGCTTATACACCATTGTAACTTACACGCCATTTTCTTTTCATTTTTAGCTTTTTCACTGTTCTCAAGTTCTTATATCCAACCAAAGCGAAAATGACTTCATCACCCTATATAATATAAAAAATGGTCCACTAAGTGCACAGAGTACTAGCCAAATTAAATTAGACAAGGTATGCTTTAAGACTAAATTGCACAAACACAAGCCTGAGAAGAAGATATGTTAAAAAAAAAATAGCACAACTGAGTAGTGCAAACATGGGTAATATACCACGTGCTGATTTTCATTAGTTCTGAAAAGGTTTAGTGGAGTCTTCCTGACTTATCAGAGAACTTCTAGGTATTTGGACAATTCTGAAAAGAACTTGGGCTCTCAAGCCAGACAAATTTAAATATACTCCCAATTTTGGCATTTGTCATCTATATGAAATCTAAGAATTTTAGTATTTCTCATTTTAAAAATTTTTTGATTGATTATTGACAACTATTAAAGTTTGGTGAGATATCACACAACAGTTTTAGCTGTCTTTAAAAGAAAGTTGTCAGAATTAGCAAGATGAGCACATCCTACAAGTATTTGAATTTTTTATTTTCCTTGTTGTATGTGTACTTCTACTTTCTCCTTGAAAGTGTCCTGGATTTATGGTGAATCCTCACAATACAGGAATTTTTCTTGAAAACTTTTTAAAAACAGGTTTTCTAAATTTTGGGTAACATCTTTTTTCTCACTTTCAATTAGAAATTGTCACTAAAAACCCCTAGAATTTACTTTTGTTATTGATTTGAAGTATTTCAGGATGGTTTTACTTTTAATCGGCCAAAAGTTTTTTGAACATCACAGTTACTTACAATAACAAAATCCAAAAGCCTGAATTAATTTATAAGCAATATTTGCAAATATGCAAATTGTAGTATAAGAGTCTACAAAAGACACTCAGAGCCTAGTCTCTTAAAAATCTGGGATGTGAGTTTCAGCAACCAGCAGTATGAAAAAACTTGCCCGTGATTCTGATTTAGATCAAAGTTTGTGATTAGTGATATACAGTGTTATATTCTATCAAATTACAATCACTCCGGCTAGCCCATAATTTTTAACATGAAAATTGCTTTGTTTCTTTTGTACATTTAATACTGGTGCATTTAAGAGAATAGGTATTTAGTGTTCATAGGTTTTGTAATAAGGCAATACTAAAGTCAACATAGTCCAATCCAAAAATCTTTATCTAAGATCCAATGCTCTAAGATCTAATTCATATTTTCATACAAATTATTTGGTTAAAAAATGTGACAGGATTGACCCACTCTTATCTTAAATATTTTATTGAGTCAATGAATCTGTGATTATTTATTCCCAGCTCAGTATGAGGATTCCTAAATCTGAGATCCTGAGACAAAAGGCGCTACTTTACAATAGACTGAACTCCCCAAGCCATCTGTGGAACCTAAAACAGTTTCTCTTCCTAATTTTAACAGAATTCAGATGTAAATGTCCCATGTCGAGTTGAATGAATTAGAATTCGCATTTATGTTATCTGAGCTTCTGTACCCTGTAGAATCACTGTAAATGGTTTGGGCATCCCCCAGACCCAGGAAGAACAGAACTGTAGAGGACATTTTAATTTCTAAAGTCAAAAGTGAATTGGAATTCAAAATGGTCCCATGTGCTTGACTGTTTTCATTAAGAGAATGAGAGAAGAAAATATTGTCACTGTTAGTAAATGAAAAATTTTTGTTTGCAGAACAAAAATATTACATAAAATTAAGGCAACAACTAAGATGAATGCCGACTAGACTTGATTTAAATTGAGAACACCCAGGATGTGTTTAGAGGAAAATGACTCGACATTAATTATCAGTAAGGTCTAAAATCCAAGTTCACTTAGCCTTTCCTTTTCACTATTTCTCATCGCCTCCATCTAAGCTCAATTTGGCTGCCTTCTATACAGCGCAGCAATGGAAGAAACAAAGAGTTGTGGGGCAGGAAGCTTTTTCCTCCCCTTCCTGTCTCTTCTTTTGTCCCAGAAAAGAACTACCTTTGAAATTTCTCAACAGTAGATGCCCCATTGTGGTCCATTGGTCACAATCAAGTACTATGCTCACTCTTGAAGCATCCATGGACAAAATGTGACAAGAAGTTCGTAAGAATTAAACTATGGTTAGTCTTTTTCATCCAGTCATATTGCTATCAAATCAACCAGGAAATGGTGCCCAGGCACTTGTGGTGTTGACCATGGCCATAAACAGTGGCTTTTTGAAAATGACTTGTTACATGATGATTATAAGTATATTTTAAGATACTGAATGACGAGTACACATGACTCACATGAACACATTTCTGGTAAACTTCTTTAAAATCTGGATTTTGTAGACATGTTTCACTTCCTTTTGGCTTAATGTTTCTCTTTAATTCTCCCATTTTCTTTCACAACTTGAAGATCTCTTCATTATTCTGTTCAAAACTGTGTTCTGAAATTTAACTTACTGAAAAACAAACAGCTTATGAAAATGAGAACATTTTGTTATATTTCATTGCACATCTATTTTGAGGCATGCAAATTTCAGAACTTAATTAAATATCTCAAAACCCCATGACTGTGTTTTCAAGCAGTGTTTATTTAAGAACATAGTTTCACTATTAGGGAAATAGTTTTTTGATTATTTATTTGTAGTATTGAGGTACAAACACAGAGGTACTCTACCACTGAAGAATATCTCCAGCATTTTTGTTGATTTGTTTGTTTTTCTGTTACAAGATCTCTGAAGCTTTTCTAGACTGATTTCAAACTTGGAATCCTCTCAACCTCTCAAATACCCCAACCTTTCAAGTAGCGTTGAATACAGATAGACATCTTCCCATTAAGCTAAAAGCGATCTTATCATGATGCACTCTCCAAATTCTTTAGCGATATTTTCATTTTATCTTTATGACAATTGAATAATAGACTTGGTAAAAATAATTTATACCAAAAATTCTAGAAGTATTATAGTTAATTTCACTTCTCAACAAAACTAAAGGTTCTCTGATACTTTTCTTAAAATTACTCAAAACACAAGTCTTATTGTTTTTCCTAACATGAATGTGGCTTACAGTAAATGACGTAGGTTTTATTCTTTTGATTACAATGGCAAATTTGAGACAAAATGACCTTCAATAAAGAAGCAATAAGGATGATCTGTAGTGAACTAGAAAATGACCTTGGCTTTCTATGAAGCTGCTTAGGCTCACTACTGATAATAATCAAATACTTTTTTTCATTTATTAGAATCTGAAATGTTGGAGAGAAAAAATTCTACCACAGAAAAGCAATTATTTTTATACATTTCACTTAGAAAAAGTGACTTTGTATATGAGAAATAATTTGCTCTATTTTCATTGCAGGATCAAGTGTATAATTTAATTACCTCAGGGACTTACTGATGGGTTAGTGAAGATTTCTATTGATTTGACACAGAGCCTCAGCTATGCTATTGATGAGAATAGATCAAGTTCGTGAGTGTGGCTAACCTACAAATTTTGAACTGAAATTCTGTGTACAGTTTTGTTGATGTTAACAGCTATCTGTAGGCTTTGTATTACATCTTTTTTAGTTAAAAAATGATAAAAATGAAAAGTTGCTAATATGCAGTTTGCTGATTATGCGCTAGCTAGAAATCTTGAAATGACTATTTATTCTGATTATTTTGTAGGATTCCCCGTTTCCTGATTCCCTAACAACAAGAATTAATGAGTATGAACAAGTAATCAAACGTTATCTGTGTTAAAGCGTAAAGTGGAACATAGTGTCTTTTGCCATAAATCTTCCTGTCCATATGGTAAAGGTACAATATTGGCACTGAAGCTTGCAAGTCCATCTGGACTGATCCTAATTTTCCTGGATAAGGCAAAGCTTTCTAAATCAAGCCATCTGTTTATATGCCTTAAAGAACCTGTAAATAAAATTATGCAATATGTACATGTGAAAAGAGAGATCAGAGTAGCTTGACACTGATTAGCGCAATAGAGAGCCAACTATGAATGTGTATTTATAATTGACAGGTGCATTGTTTTTCCTGGTTCATTCTCTTGGCCCAATGAGTGTTTATTATGCCTTATAAAAAGGAGCTTCCTAACCAACAAAACCTAACATTCAAATTTAAATATGACCTCTTTTTTATCAACTTCACTGATGACACTTTCTTGGTGTCCGCTGAAAAACATCAGCCTGTTGTTTTTGTCACTGCATTTTGTAAAATTATTTTAGAAAAATTTAACTGGGTGTATCTTAAGAAATTACAAGGAATGGGTCTGAATAGACTAGTCAGGGAAAAGATTGTTAAGGTATTTAAAAATTTGCTAATATATGAGTGTTATAAAATACCTACAATATATCGTAATAAAATCCTAATATGACTTTCATGTGACTAGTTGTGCTGCTTGGTGCTAACCATGTAATTATTTTACTATACATGCCCAGTGCATTTTTCCTACATAATTAAAAATAATAGCCATTTGACATTAAAGCAATTTGAGATAATTTGGATTGGTTTAATCCTGAACGCACAAGCTTTTTAGAAGCAGGTTTTTTTCTGGCTGATAGCAGCATAAAAATTCAGAAAGATGTGCTTTGGCTGGTCTGGAAGAAAGCAAATGTACAGGTTTCTGAGCTGCCGGTAGGTGCTTGTTATTGTGGGAATCAAAACTGACGCCCCAAAAGGTTCATCGTGTTGGTTTGGTTGCGCATGACCTTCACAGAAGTGATTAGATAATGGTCCAACCTCATTGTTGAGAACTTCCAATGAAATCATACATTGATGGCATTTATGCGATAATAGATGAGTCTTGTTGGAATAACAGATACCTGTCCAGGTGATTTTCAAGAATGTGTCTTGTCTCCTGCATCTGCCTCTAGGGATCCTTCCCTCTCACTTTGCCACCTGGCTGCCGGGAGATGAATAGATTTCTTTTGTCATGCTCATCCACCATGATGTTTTGGCCATGTGATAGGCCCAAGGCAATGTGACAGGCCAACCATGAACTGAAATATCTGAAACCATGATCCAAAATAGCTATTTTCAATTGCCTTATTCAATGTTTTCTCACAGTGACATAAAGTGGATGAAAACAGGACTTGGGAGATGGAATCAGTGCCTAGTACAGAGCGAGTATGATGACTCATATCTCAGCCTTCTTATTGCAGGATTTATATTCAGGTCAACATGCAGAGGATTTGGAAAACAATTTCAGAATTTATATCAGAGCTTCAAATATGATCAATGCAGTGGTGAGGCTTTAGCAGAGAAACTGTTAATGTCAAGCTTTTCTACTCTTCAGAAATGATGAGATGATACATTAATTATTGTGGCTGCTAAGCTTTTGGTAACCTGTTATGCAGCAGAAGAAAAGCAATACAATAGGTAATGGGACTTTTCTGTGTCTAGTTCCTGAACCTTGGGACAAGGTAGAATGGGCCATTTCAAGATCTGATACAAAGCAGTTTTTGTTTTTGTTGTTGTTGTTGTTGTTTGTTTGTTTGTTTGTTTGTTTTTTTTAGATAGAGTCTCATTTTATAGCCCAAGCTAGTCCTGAACTCACTATGGAGCTCATGCTGGCCCTGGACTCATGGTGGCAATCTTCCGACTTCAGCCTCCAGAGTGCTGGGATTACAGGCATGTGCCTTCATGGCCAGCTTAAAAGGCTGTGTCATTTTTCCGGTCCCCAAGCACATTTATGACTAGGCTGGCATATCACAAATTGTCGAGTATTATAAAAATCGCTAAAGATAAGAGATTTTAAACAGTCATTAGTCTTTATTTTAGAGACAGAGGCAGAGTTCAAGCAGATAAAAGTGTGCAATATGACTTGCTTTACATGCCACCATTTAAATTTCTAGAACCCACAGATCCATGTAGAGCATTTGCTAATTTTAATATATTTTGTTTGAACTTTATAACAAAAACATAAAAAAATAATTTAATAGTTACTCCACAAAGGATATTCCAATTCCCTCCTAAGAAATTGATTAGAGTTATATCTTAAAGAGAAAACAGAATCCAGCCTGGTTTACAGAGCAAGACCGTTTCTTTTAGAAAATCACTTGTAAAATAAGACTTCAGAGAATCTGATACTTTTATTGATGTATATTTGCAATAGAGGAAATTTGCATTCATTGACAGGAAAAGGATATTCATATAGCATATCTCATCCTTTTTGTTCCTCTTGCCCCTCTTCTCCATTTCATTTCTTTTATTATCATGTCTGCCTTTATTTTACTCATTACTTTATTACATTTGGTCCTGTCATGTAGGAAAAACCACATAACATTTAACTGACTATGTCTTATTTCACTTAACCCTACGGTTAAATGATCCAATCATTTGTCTGCAAGTGACCATAATCCTCCCCACTTTATAGCTGAATAATATCTCATTGTGTGTCTTTGTGTATTTTCTGTGTCCATTTGTCTACTGGTGGGCATCTAGGCTGCTTAAGACCTCATTCTAACAGATCCTATGGGCATGGCTTTTACCATTTCTCTAGGATATCAGTATGAATCTGAGACTGAGAGGCACCGCTGCTGGTGGCATGAACATTCTAAGGTTGCATAACTATTCCTTTGGGGCACTTTGGGAAGAGTCATGGCCTTACTTTTTGCTCTGCTCAAATATGCATCATTAATTATGATATTTTCATGGTGTATTAAACTTGTGGGAAGTAACTGAAGTTGGTCTCTTTATTGCTCCTGTTAATTAGGTTCTTGCTGGATGTAGTTTTGTGAATGGAGCTGCTCAATCAGGAGCAGAGCCTCACCTGACAGGAGCTCAGCCTAGTCCTCTGCACAGGTTTATGATGAATGCCTGCTCTAGAGAGTTTTCTGGAATTTTCTTTATGGGCATCATGGTTTCTTCTCACAATCTGGAAAAGAACAGGATTTCCATATGATCAACTGTTGACTTGTTTTTTAAGTACTATAACAAATGTTATATAAATGATATTGATGTAGGATATGTCAAAGTGTGTTATATATTAGGAATGCCCATAAAAAATCAAGCATACTTTGGGAGAATCAGGAATAAAATAATATTATGAATGGTCTATAAAACAAGCAGTTTTTTGTTGACTAGATCTCCAAAACCAATGACTCGCAAAGTAGATCTGGCCCACTGCCTACTCTTCTGCACACAACTACACTGGCACATGGGCACACTGATTCATTTGCATAGTGTCCACACGTATTTTTGCATTACAACAGCAGAGTTAAATATTTGCATAAAGACCACATATGTAGCCCACAAAGCCAAAGAAATTTACCATTTGCTCCTATTCACTGAAAACATTTGTCAATATCTGCTGTAAATTTTCTCTTGTGCCTGATATAGTTTGTTCCATTAGAAGCTGTCGTCATACATGTCAGTGGTTGCTGTCAGAATTCTTATCTTCTTTTACACTAGTAGCAAGCAAAGTAAGGCCAAACTTAAGATAAGAAAATTTCATTTAAAAATGTCTGGTTTGGATACAATCTTAGTGAGCTCTAAATGAGAAAGCTACAGAAGCAGAAACTGGGGAACTGTCACAAAAGCTCAGCATTCTTAGAAATTTGAAACTATCAAGGTTATGTCACAAAATAACAACTAAGTCTGAATTCTTTACCAAAATCAGAAGTCTTTAAACATTGTTGAAGTCATCTCAGAAAATAATGTCCAAACAACTTTGGAAGCAAATAGATTGTTTAGAACAAAATGCCAAGTGATCTGGAAGACAGCGTCATATCCTAAATTGAAATCAGATGTACACGGTTGTTTCCCACCTAGCCGAATAGAGATGGTGATTTATTTGGTACAGCCAACATCTTTGTGCACATTTTCTGATGAGATTTGCTTCTGGTTTTATGAAAGCTGTTTTGAGAGAAAGCCTTGTCAACATTTTGTTAAACATTTCTATTAATCTGCACATTTCAAAATGTATTGGTACAATTCCTGAAAATGCTGAGGTTTGCTCTTCTTCAGTTTCAATGTGATAAAGGTGCCTCTTCAAGAGGCTGCTCCTAACCATCCCTGGGCATGCTTAGCCTTTCAAATCAATCCCGCTTCATTCATATTTCATCATATCATAGCCAACAAGAGACACAAAATGTCCCACCTGCTTTGACATTGCACATTATGATATAAAATGTGCTGATACAATCCAGTAACCTAAATTTAAATTAACCAGCAGGTGAATGAGCAATTTCTCTCAAACGTTGTGTACTTCCATGTAACTGTGCTGGTTTTATTTTGGGTGAGTGCACAGTTCTGTCAAAGCAAATGAGCACAAACAGAAAAGCGTTGGATGAAAAATGCAATAGGAAACAAAATTGACTGTACCAAATAGCAGGCAAATTAGAATATCTAAATAAAGAAGTTAATGGGAATGGAATTATCGATTTTTTGTAAAGAAAAAGTCACAGGAAAAGAAAAATGAGCTCCAATGGAAAGTCAGCATTCTTCTAAATCTGTGACTACAAATATCGTCCAAAATAGACAATTAATTTGTAAGTGCTTTATAAGAAACAGAAGGCTTTAGATATATCAGTATAACTCAAGGTTCATTTGGATGAGAAAAATTATATGTAATTATATAGACATGATTTTATCCTTTTAAAATTGTGTAAGATTGACCTCAATAAAGGCCATACTGTTGTCCT
This sequence comes from Ctenodactylus gundi, assembly GCA_004027205.1. NCBI lineage: Eukaryota > Metazoa > Chordata > Mammalia > Rodentia > Ctenodactylidae > Ctenodactylus > Ctenodactylus gundi. The sequence goes on from PVKB01000880.1 coordinate 169,882, forward strand.
CCTAGTCTATGGGTAGAATGTACTTCAGTCCACAGCTGCATTTATCCAGGCCTGGTGTCCTTGATGTAAGGCAGCTGCTACCAATTTATAGCTCCAGCACGTAAGACCCTGGCGCTGCGTAAAGGGTTGTCCCCAGCCTCGTTGGGCTCTGTTCAACTATCCTTACAGGAGCAGAAACACCACTCCAGTTTTTAATACTGTTGAAGGCTAGTCTTGTTACTGCTGTGTGGTGTTTCTCTTCTCCCGGGTCCCTCACAGCATTTGTGAGATGCCTTGCCCTTTCGAACCCCCACTGTGTGTGTAACTTACTCTCTGCTCTAGTGGTTACACCAAAGGTAATACGATTCATCACATAATCTATGACCTGCTCTCTGTCTGACCTTTTCAGTCAGTGCAAGCCTTATAGAAAAATAAACAGGCTCCAGATTGCCTGACTCTTAAGGTTTGGAAGGAAATAGTAAAAGCGCCTGACCTATGGTCCACTCATTTTTTGGTTAGGGGAAGGAGCCTTCAGGAAGGAAAGAAAGTAACCTGTGGTGATCCTCCCAATTGAATAATCAAGGAAATAAACAAATAATAGTTCCCATGAGGAGAAAAAGTACAAATCCCTAAAATTCTCTTAGCCATATTTCTGTAAGAAATGTGTATAGTACATGGAACCTAAAATCCACGGCATATAGATTCTTTGGAAATGGCATATGGGATGTAGCATTACTAAAGATAAAAAGGAGATGTTTCATAATTTAAAGGCACCTCACTGTTGGAATTTTATCTTGAGAATTTTTTTTTTCTGGACTAGAGACCTGCCCTGTATGAGGAGAACCAAATGGTAGGCTTTCGACACTCCTCAACTGACTCTTTGACTGTTTAGAGTCTTGATAACTTTTGATAGAACTTGATATGGGGTGATCTCTGGTGTGTTTATTTTGACAATGCAGTCATATGTATTTACCTGAGATTTGGGCCCTTTTGAGAAAAACCTTAGATTAGAAGCCATATTCTTTCAATTATTATCTTTGTGAGTTTGGATACTTCACAATGTGTTAATATTTCAGTCATTTATTTTTCCTACACTTAAAACATTTATGACAAGCAAGTTTTATTTATATTAATTGATGTAATCTTAGTGATTGTGTCAAATTACAATAATTAAGATTAATGTTAAGAAATTCTACACAATACTATGTAAAATAAAATCTTTTTGCATCATGTTCTAGTCATTGCTGACAGAACTCGAGAAGAATTGTTTCTCCTTTAATAACTCCATGAAGTAGAAGTATTTATATAAACATGGGAAAGAAAGCTGAGACTGGAGTTTTCATTACTTACTCCCAAGCTATAGAATATAATCATGAAATAAAATATAATTACATATAATTTCACTTATATTACTGTAATTAATCTTGAGAATCATAATACTCTAAACATGGTCTACAATATCTGTTTCTCCTGAATCCTATCAGAGGCCTACTACATACAAATTTGCATCTATAATAATACCTCTGTATATTGTTTTTATCACATTAAAGATTGTGAACTACTGCCAGGCCACAGTCTCTGTTTCATGTATAAAATATACATTTCAACATATTAATTAACCCTTGCTGTTACCATATTAGTTGTAAATTTCCAGTAAAATATATTCATAGTTAACTCAAATTGACCAAAATTATTGACTGATATATAGATTTATAATTGTTATACAACAGTATACCATATTTTAAACATGAATTTATAATTATCTAAGAAGTTCCATTGAGGACATTGACATTTCATGTTTTTAAAAGCTACTCTATAAGTATACACATTTTTCTCAATGTTCTCCTTTTTTGGAGATTCAATAGCAATTTCCAAGTTGTTCCTTGGAAAATATATACATACACATACATATATATGTAGGTGTGTGTGTTTATGTGTGTGTGCATATATATATATATATGTAGAAATATATGGGAGGTATATAGAATAATGCATTTTCATATAGTTAAAGAATGAAAAATTAGCAAAGTCTTCTACCAAATAAACAATCTCATAACTAACTAAACTCCAAAACAACATTTGCTCAGTTCAAATATACACTTAGTTTAATTAATGTAAATGTGTTTCTAGATGAAGATTTTATGTCTATTTTAATTGTGTTGATACTGGTAAGGCAACATCAAGAGTGTAACATCAAGTATTTTGCTTTGATATAAGTATTTTTAATTGTCTTCTGTAAGTATTGTTCACAAATGTTAATAAAATACTTCTATTTGCAAAAGATGCCACAATTTGAAGGTATCATGCCATAAAGCCTAGGTATCTGAATGTATTACTCAACTTTCCTGTTGCCAGGACCACAAACTTAATGCTCACACTTTGAGAGAGAGGAGGTTTATTTTGGCTCACGGTTTCACGTGTTTGAGCCCATCGCAGGCTGACTCCTAGCAATAATCTCACACCAGGAGGGCATAGTGTAGCAAAGATACTGACTTCATCATGGCTGGGAAGCAGATGAGAAAGGAAGCGCTCTGGTGAAAGATACACCCTTTTAAGGTCTGTCCCAGCAACCAGCCTCCAACTAGACCCCAACTCCTAACAATTTAGCTATGTACTACAAGAGGACTGATCTGTTACTCACTCTAGTGGCCCCATGATTCAATCACCAACCCAGAAGTCTCTTCATCCATTCAAGTTGACTTTTAAATTTAATAGGCATTGACTTCCTTTTCTTACTTGTTTTAATGAAGGAAGAATCAAAGGTGACCACGCTAGGCATAATAAAGCACGTCAGTGAAATGAAAGACAGTGTTGCAGTGTGAAGCCAGGGAACTGGTGCGACATGGATACACACCACAGCTCAGCCACTGCCATAATTTGTGACGCTGGACTAATCCCTGGAAATTTACAGTCTGATTCATCTTGATTATCATTTGAGTGATTAAGATGCTTGTAGGAAGATGATCAGATTCATAAGGCATTAACCATGTCAATTGGTTAAACTGTTGAAGAGTTCTTATCTCAATAGGAAATTAGAAAGTGGAGCATAGTTGAGGAATTGGGTCTTGAGGAGTAGAAATTTGGAGACCATCTAACTTTGATGCGTTTGGCTCTTCCTTTTCTCTCTGCTTCCTAGATGGTCCAACTTATCTTTCCTTGGCCCTACTGTTTGCCAGGATAATTCCAACTTGAAGGCAGCAGTCATGACTGAAATCTTTGAAACAGGAGCTAAAATAAATCTCTATTCCTCTAATTTACAGGAGGCATGATTTCTGTCCTAGAAATATGAAAGCTGAGTATAGTCTTCTCTCAATTTGCTGATAGTAATTTTTAGGTTGTTTAGTATGAAAGCATGTTAGAGTGGAAAGACACATGGAATGTATGAACTTGGAATTATTTACAAGCCCTGGGGAAAGCTGAAGTTAAGTTTTGTGAACATTATATGTAAGGCTAATTAACTCATATAATTTTTAGAAGAACTAAGTGACAGACAAATATTTGTACTATGGGCAATGCAAGTTTGTTACAATTTTTGCAAATGTCTCAGCCAAGTTTGCTTTCTTCTTACTATAGATTGATATAAGGCTTATAAAGTTAGGGAAAGTGTTAGGGTTAATGACTTCTTTTTAAGAATTATATGCATTTATACCTTTATGGTATTTTCTTTTTAACTTTTCTTTCAACATAGCTACACACTGTCAAAATGTTTAATTAGTACAATTGAGATATTTAAATGGTTGGTTTAGTATCTTTTTTTTCCTCCTTTTTCCTGGAACTAAAGCAGAGTCCAACATGGTGAGAAGAAATTAATACATGGGAAATTTATTATAAAGATATTAACTAGTATATTAGATTGGCTTAATGTTTACTTCTAATATATTCATTATCATAATTATCATATAGAGATACTTTTATATACATACATGTGCAGTTTTATTTTTCTTTATTACTGTCAATTTCTTAGGCATTTGTTTGAGCATTAAATTGAAACAACTGAGAATCAACATTTCCTTAATCCTAAGAAAAATGAGTGTATCAATCTCCTACATCTCTACATACTCTGAATTCTGAATTCCACTTGAACTCTTCACCTACAAATATCATTTTTTGTCAAACCAGTTGTCAACTTTAATGCCCATGTATGTATTAATATTTTACTTTTAAACCCTCTTAACATTCATTCTGTAGTTAAGAAGATAAAACTCTATCGTGAGCACAATACCTCCTTAGAAGCAAGCCATCAACAGATCTATTTTTGTAGCTGTGAATTCTCACCCTTTGTAACTCCAACAAGTGACTCACCATTCAGAAGAAGTAATTTCTCCCCAAGTGACAAGTCTCTCATTCTCACATGGTAAATTTATATTTTTGTGAGAGTGTGTAATTTATGACAATTCATTAATAATGATCACCTCTTAATATGAAAAGTTCTCCATTGTACTATTTTACTTTAAGTAATCCTAAAAGGAAACTTGTTTTACTGACTCATTTATCAAATGTCAATATAGACATTAATAGTTTCATCTTTGAAAGTAAAGTGTTATAAATGATGCTCTGTGTGTAAATGCATAAATTAAAATACATATGTAATTCAAACATGACCAATATCATCTTAATGGATCAAAATATGGAACTATTGAACTTTTAAGAAAGTTATATTTTCAAAACTTATGAGTGTGTACTACTAGATTGCTGTCAGCATTCTGGAAGCACTCTTCACTGTAACTCATGGGGAAAAAAACAATTGTAATTGCTTTAAAGAGAAAACAATTTAGTTTTCCTTCATTTTTCTTGATAGTCAACTAATAATTGCTAAGAGAAAAATAATTTCATGGTTATGTCTCTATTTTTAATCCAATCACAAGTAATGAGATATAATTATAAATATGCTACCAAATATCTTATATATTGGGTATTCTGCTCCTTTTTGGTAGGCAAAATGCATAGTTTCCATGTGTAGAGAATCTCAAAGAACCCCACGTGCACTCATCTTGACAAAAAGAAAAACATTAAGAAGCATTACACTACTTTATCTCAAAACACACAAATTACAAAGCTATGATCACTAAAATAGCAGCGCATTGCTATAGACAGACACATAAACCTATAGAACAAAATAAACAGCCTAGAAGTAAACACAAAAATCTACAGAAAACTTGTCAGGAAAGCATATTGGAGAGAAGACAGCTGATCTTAACTGTTTCTGGGAAATTAGATATGTAGGTGCAGAAGTTTGAAACTAGACCCTTCAATCTCACTGGCTGCAAAAATCCATTTAAAGTGGGCTAAAGAATGAAACATTAAGTCCTATAATCCTGAAATCAGTAGAAGAAAACACCTCAACATGTTGAAATTGACAAGCATGAAGCACTTTCAATACTTAAATACTGTATATTTAAATAAAATTGCTTGCACTTTCAAAACTGAGTTGCATTGGATCAGCTTCAAACTTGTAAATCCAGAGAGTGATATGACTATTGCTCACAATTTTGTGATGAGTATATTTGCTTTGATTTCTATAGGTCCCGCATTTTTAATATTCTCAAATGGTATATTAAATCAAGAAGTTAGAAGTTTGGAGACTTAAACCTCACCTAAGTCTCCATGGTAGTTTACATCTTATGTTTCTAGAAAATGAAGTTGAAGACTTTCTAATACTGAGAAAACATACTTTCCTTCAATTTCCAAATTTGATTTCACTTTGCATGGCACTGTATAGATGTTTCATTAAAATATTTACTCATCTTTCTCTAATTTTGTAGTTAAACTTCATGCGACAAGTGCTCTTGAAATATAATGATTTTCTAAACTATCCAAGGTAAAAGGAATCATCTTTATTTTTTTTCCTTTTTTAGGAATCATCTTTAAAAATATTTTAGATTCATTTTAATAGAACCATCTTTTGTGATAATAAAATTTATACAATGTAGATTTAAAAGCTAGAGCATCATTTAAATGCAAATATTTGACACTTTCAAGAATACATGGATAAAAAATATGAGTTTTAGTCAGAATCCAAAAAACTGTACAATAATGCTCTTTGTTGGATTAAGTTCTCTTCACCTCTATAAATTATGTGAGAGATATAGTGATTTTTGGCAGTATAGGATACTTGAGGTTTTATGCTAAATAACATCCTATGTCTTTTTTTCCAGCTATTAGACACAAATTAGTTAATAATTTAGTGAAAATATCAACACATGATTAATTGTCAGGTAGAACTCAGTGTTGTCCAACTGGTTCCAATGTTATCCAAAATTCTTTGGATAGTGTAATGTAATTTTTATTTTTAAGCATTTGGTGTCCCAGAGACAAAAAAAAAGAGAAAATTATACAATGGGATCATAAGATTGAATAATACAATGTTTTAATGCTCTGAAAATGAACATTACTTTTAAAGTTCTGAAGGAAATTTACAAGAAATCTCTTTTTTTTCCTGCCAAATGAGACTAACAGAAGCAACTTTTCATCCCCCCAAATTATTATTTCCATCAATGTGTACTGGTGTTTTCCACCAGATTGTGAGCTCTTTAAAGGCATGTACTACAGGTTAGGTATATACACAGCCTCAACATTGAGATTAATTTGTAATTATAATGTATTTTAAAATCCCCTCATGAGTGAGCAGTTGCGTGTCTGGACAAGGTGACAATAAATGCACAAAGGACCTGTGTCCACTGCCTAGACTCCATTCCGTTCCCTTAGGAAAGAAGTACAAAGAGTCATTTTTAAGTTCCTTTGTTGTTTTCACTTTCTGAAACACCTCACTATATAATTTAAGTAACGTTTTTGATCTAGCTTATAGATTGTGAAGTAAAGCTCATATAACTCTTTCATATGAGCATCGTCAGTTTTTCTGACATTCCATATCACTTGGATAAATCTGAGTTCATTTTTAGATGCCAGGCATATTACCCTCACAGATATTTATATGTACTGTCATAGGTCATAATTGCTTTGGAGAAAGACCTGCTATTTTGATATATTAAATCTATTGGCTGGAGACATCTGCTTAATGTAAATGTGTAGGTTTCTCCCCAATTGGTAGGCAGAAGTAAAACTTTCATCTTTTCATATCATTACATTGAGTTATTCTAAAGATTTTACTTCAATTTTTAAATAACTGATTAATTCAGGTAGCATACATATTTGCTTTCTTGCAAAACAAACCAGGACTACATGTATTTTCAGAAACACACACACACACAAAAAAAAAACTAGTTAATTGTATACATGGACTTAATATAGTTTCCAAGTAAGAAAAAAAAAATGTTGATTACTGGCTTGCTGTAAGTGCCTCATTCGTTTTATTAGATAGTCAAAAAAAATTTCATGACAAACAAAATACAGGTTATTCTAAGGATTAGGTTTGCTAGTTTAGCCTGAAGAAAATTCAAGCTCACTCATACCAAGCGTTTGAATTCCTTATCATCATTTTTACAACTCTTATAATTAAATATGCTCCATTTTGAGAGCAGTTGTATAAAATTGTTGAAAGCATGTATGTCACGTATCCCCTATGCAATGAAAATTTTAAGGAAATAGTTGTTATAAATAAGTAGTATATTTGAAGGTTTCAATGTCACACAGCAATACTTTCCCCAAATTCATTCCAAACAACACTAATTTACTCTGAAATCAATGTACAGAATTGAATAATCTTCCAATAATCAAAAACATTTAAAAATACTTATTTAAAATATAAAGAGAGTCTCATGAATGCAGAAGATTTAAGATATTCAATGAAAAAAATAGAAGCAGATCTCATTAAGGATATGCATGAAGATAAATTATTTGACCTGTTGATATGGTTTGAGCTTGGAATGTCCCCAAAAGCCTCACATATTTGAGAGTTGAGTGGATTGTTGTAGATACTTGATTTGAATGGATAAATTTATTTATTATTTTCAAGGGCTGGTAGGAGGTGGGGCCAGGTTGGGAGGGGTGGATCAATGAGGCTGTGGCCAGCAAAGGAGTATATTCTTGCCTCAGCTTTCTCCCAATCACTTCCCTTCCTTTGTGATGTCATAAACAGCTTCTCTCAGAACTAGACTTTACACTGAGATTATGGATGGTAAAGTGTTTCTCCTGGAAGAAAGAAGAATTTTGAGGCTGCCTGTCCAGAGCACAGGCAGAATGTGGAGAGTAGACTTGAAGGCATTGGTATGAACGGCATGAGGACGACAAAGAGAAAGCAAACCCATATTAAGTGCAATTAAGTAAATTTCTGGAAACTGCCTAAAGCTCTGTATGATACTGACAAGTTGTGAGCCACCTGCGTGTGGACCCCGTGTGATGAAATCACTATCTGTGGCCTGTGGACAAAGCCCTCGTATGATCGATAACCAGAACCCCTGTCCACCTGCGTGTGGACCCCGATACAATCACTGTCTTTAGCTTGCAGGGATAAAAATAGTATATAAACTGTCCTGGTCCTAAGCTCACGGTCGAGGTAGGAATCACAGACTCTGAACGCAGGATACGCGTCTTGCTCCTCGTCCCCAGCCTCCTCACCTCCTCGGGTCCGGAGAGCCAGGCAGCTATCGGCGGGTCCTGATCCAGCCACAGACTGGCGAGCCCCGGACAAGCTCATACGCGGGTCGGCTGTGTCGCCGATAGTCAAGAACATGTCACATGATGAGCATAAGGGACCCAGAACGGGAACAGTTTTAAGAGGCAGAACAATGCTTGCTTTCCTGCTTAATTAATTGATCGATTTATTATGGTTTGATATGTGAATTGGATGGACCGATTGTTGTGTGAATAAAGAACATTTCCAAGGTAAATTCATCTGCCTCTGTCCTGTCTGTCTCCTCTTACGGAGTGCTCGCGACACTGCCTAATGTGCAGGCTGTCACATGAATTGTATTTATGGCTTTTTGTCTATTTTGAACTGCAAAAAAGGAGAAAATGTTATAGGAAAAAAAAGATGCAAAAAGTCTCCAGTTGCCCCAGAAACAAAGCAACTGTGAAGTCGGGATATAAAAGAAGGTGGTTATTAAATAAATTAGCATTAAAAAGACAAATACCTTATATTAGGACAATAGAAACATTACCCATGAAGCAGAATTACTGAAATACATAATCATTAAGACCGTGATGTATCTTTTCTGTTCAGATTTAATTTTTGTTAATTATACTTCTATATCCAAAATATTATAGGTGAGTACAAGATGTTTTTTAAATGATAGTATTTTTGTGGGTAATATTATTCTTCTCTAGTTTTTCTGTTAGTGTCTGAAAGTAGACAATTGAATAAATATTTTATATGTTATCATATATTTGCGGCAAAACATTTAAATTGTGCTCTTCTTGAACAAACTTTGAGCCTTTTGCTTTATAAATAGAATTGCAATGATTTTACAGTGTACCATCATCATTTTAAACATCTGCATAGATGAATGTATTTAAAATACTCTTCATAGAGTTGAAAATTATGAAGTGTGTCCGATTGAGAGAATGACCTTTTCATTTTAAATCTTTGGGTAAATTGTCACTTGTTTGCAACAGCTGAGATTGCAGAACAAAATTGAGTCAGGCAAATGTTTACCTCATGGAACATGATTATAGAATGTGCACCTGCCGTGCCATAGGCATGACTTCTTCAACGGATGTGCTTTTTTTCATAACTAATATAAATTATACAAGACATTCTTGGAATCTACTTTTTGTACAGTAGTCAGTTTTGAATTCAATATTCATTGATTATTTAAAATTGAACATTAGACATAGAGATGATTAATTTCAATAGATAATAGATATACTAAAATAGATCATATATTATATTTCCCAAAGTGTAAATCAAGTTCACCATAAATGACAGCATTTGATAGAATCTCCGCTATGGTGAGACCATAGGCTACCAAACCTAAAAGTACAGACTCTGGAAGCAAACTGGCTGCAATAGAAGAGAATTTTATTATTATTATTATTATTATTATTATTATTATTATTATTATTATTAGAGTTCCCTGAGTTACAAAAGCCAATTGTCTTTGTGTGAATCAATTTTTCCATCTACAAAACAAGAATCATTATATCACTTACTTCAGAAATTTAATTCTGGAATATAATAAATCAATACTTGCCTGATATATTGTAAGTTATCATGACCCCACTGATGATGGTGATTGTGAGAACTATGGAGACATTGATTGGTTCCATTTATTGATATATAAGGAACTTTCTTTGCCATTCAGAGTGAGCTAGGGAAGAGCTCTTCATCAGAGACCAGTTTTCCTTTTGTTCAGAAATAAAATAAAATTTGATTCATTTAAGCAAGGAGGAAATCAGGCTTACAGTGTTAGAAAACTCTGTTTCATTTCGTCTTATTATCTACTTTCAGTTGTGCACTTCAATTCATGCAAAGCAGACTTACTATTATTTCTTCTTACACTCAACTCCATTTAAAGGAATTAGTAACCTAGAGTGAACGATAAGAGAGACCAGATGGGTTGTTCCAAATCCACTCTTATGATAGGTGATTTGAATACTTTTATGTTTAAGATATCTGTCCATTGGACTTGCAAGTTACGGCAGGAAGAAATATACAACGTGGCCCTAATCAGATTCATTTTAAACATCTGCCAAGAGGATAGACTTTAGTTCAAAATGCAAAATTATCAGTGAAGTGACATGAGAATTTGTGGGAGACTGGATTTTTTTTTAAGATATTAATATAGCAAGAGAATTGCTGCAGGCACAGCCTGACAGCAAGCACAAGGTCTCTGAGTTAGAGACAGGCAGATTATTTACTCACAAAATGTGTCATCGTTGGTTTTTCCTCCCTCTTCTCCACCAGGTACCATGCCAGGACAGATGTCATCTTTCATGTACAGGCGAAATTTGTAGTACAAGAGGGAGAACCTGAAATGATCAATTTCAGAGTTTCTTTAGGAATGATGAATGGTTTCTTTCTTCTATTGAAAGAGGAGCAAGAATATTTTCTGTCTAATGTGTTCACTTTGTATCTTGGGAAAGGAAAGAGAGGTCCTTAGGTTGTTACACCACTTAGATTGGTTATTGTAATTATTGTCACTGTTCTCTGAAAGGTAAATGCATAGCTCAAGGAAAAATAAACCTGTATTGTTTCACCATCTTCAACTTACAGGTTTTGTCTGGTAGCCATCCATCCATCCATTCTTTAATCCAGGCTGTCAATCATTTTTGCTCAGAGAGCATTGATCATGCAGAAACATGAAAATACATTGTTTTCTGTCACACAGCAGGTGCTCAGTAACGACTGGACCTATACAGAAGTGGAGGTTGAGATGAAAACATTGTTGGTTGCAGAATAAACAAAGAAACGATTCATCTCTATGTGAGCGAGATGCTTGTCATTTTGCTCTCACTTGTCACTGGCGTTTCTACCAATGTCCCGTACATTCCATATTTTATCTACTCTGAACTTTCCCCTCTTTCGTGGTTTAATAATTTAATTTTAATGCTCTCTTATTTTCTCAGTTCTCTCTAGTGTTATATTTGCTTTTTAAATCTAGCCTGCTTCATCTGTGAATTTCTTTCAGAATTTTCCCAGAGTGAATTTTCTGGCCTTTTTAGTGTTGTCCAGCAGTATTCTGTTTAAATAATAATGACTCTTTTAGACAGAATATTTTACTAAGATGTATAAGTGACTCTAGGTAGTGATGAGTTCAATTTATATTTTATACCAACATCATGTAGGGTGGAAAAAAACATTTAAAATTGCTTTTCTGCCAGATTGTATGTGTTCAGTTTTAAGAACTGTTACAACTTGGCCATCACCAGGGTGAAGCTTCCTTGGTACTGTTAGGTAAGTTTCACGCCATCCTTAAAAGAGCACATGGCAAATGTAAAAAAAAGACCAGACCTGTGACCTTATATAGCACCTAAAGTCACACTTCCACGGTCCACCAGGCATACACAGAAGTATATTCCACCATTTCTCTGAGCAGCTCCCCAACAAATTAAGTCAACACAAGTGTAACCCTCTTACCTTGAGTTATGGGCCTTTAACACTACATCTGGCTATAAGTTTTTAATCTTATTAATTTATCTCATTTTCTTGTAGTATATATCTGTTAACCAAACAGAACCTAAATAAATTCTCTGTCTTCATTTATTCTGAGTGAATTTTTAATAAATCACTGATATTTGAGGGCACAGAACTGAGCAATATACAACTCGTCTCTGATTAGTTTTGATTTACAATCTGCCTTTCACCAAATGCACTTGATTATCAGGATGACAATCAGGAACAGCTGTCTTTTGTATAGTAATCATTAAATACAGAGTAGACTACTTCTGGAGAAATTAACAAAAATTAATGAGTCATAAATTTTATTCACTTTCTTTAAGATTTACAGAAGCAAGACTATCTATTTACCTACAGATAAGAGCAGTTCTGCATCACAAAAGCAAACCACCCACTATCTGTGTCTAATTCTTTGTACTTGGAGGTAATTTGAAACTTGTAACTGCTTGCGCTCACCTATCTGCTACACTTTTCTATACCCTTCCGCCCCCAGGTAAGCCTTACGTCCACTAGGTGGGATTTCTGGTCCTAGTTTTTATTTTTGATTTGATAGCTTACAGAAAAACCTGTCCCCCCATTTTTGTCCAAACAACATGTACATGATTTCCCAAGTGAAAAACAATGAATTAAAAAAAGATAAATAAATCAGTAAAATTAAATACGAATCTCAGTCACATGGTTGCTGAGATAGAGTCAGTGCAGATCATTTGTTGAGACAATTATCTTGGAAATCCAGATTCAAATATGTATGTGTTTGAATAATATGTGTTTTTTTATTCTATTAAAAATAATTTCTGTTTGCAATTTAAGATTATGTCTTATTTCTTTTACACGTCAATCACCTGATAAATGATAAAGTTTCTGATGCATAGTTACACAATGCATCATCATGCAAACCCATAAATTTTCATAATTATATTTGATTTATGGTTATTTACTTGTTTATTTTTGCAAATGCAGGACAACAGGGCTTTATTTAGTAACAAAGGGTGAGGATGAAAACCTCCCGTTATCTGTAACTGCGTCCCGGAGGTTGCCTCATTACACAAATTTTAAAGATGAGGAAGCTAAGACAGACCTTAGTATCCCTACAACCACACATCCAGTTAGAGGTAGATCTGGGTCAACGATGCAAGTCCTTCTGATTCCAACTGCTGCAGTTTGGATCTGGTGTGTCCCCACAAAAGCCTTTTGTATCTGTTTATAGCGTAAATGTCGCTAGGTTCGTTAGAGACCAACCAAGACAAAGTAGAAGAATTTTTTTTTTTTTTTTTTTTTTTTCCATTAGCCGGCCAGTAGCTGCAGGAACAGCAAGACGCCGTAAGCCCTGCAAGCCCAACCTCAGGGGCAATGGGGCTCAAAACCCACAAAAAAACATAAATTATGAGCCGAAGCAGTTTGCAGAGGCTAGATAGGGCGATTAACATGGTGGTACCTGTACATGTGGGGGAGCAATGCAGAAAATAATAAAGAAAACAACTTTTCCTCAGAATGCCCCAAGGTTGATTTCCCCTCCAGAATCTCCTTTGAGTGGATGAGGGGTACAACTACATTCGAGGCAAGCCAAGATGGAGCTACCATTGCTCATTAAGAAGGAAGGGAGCAAGTTGCAGGGCCACAGGGAGTTTTCGGATCCAACTCAGGGTAACTGTGGAACTGTGTTTCTAGGAGGTAGGGCCTCGCTGGAAGAGGCACATGTTTGGGGCGTGAACTAGACTCTCAGTTTCTTCGAATTGGGGCTCTGGGGTGCAGAGCACAGCTTTCACATGTGCATCGTTGGCTAGTGGAAATAAGGGTGGGGGAACAACGGGTAGCTTGAAGTAAATAAAGGAAGAACAAACAGTTTTTGGCTTCCCGCTGGAAAGGCTCTGAACTTGCCTGAGTTTGCAAACATTGACTTGGTTCCTACTTGACTTGGCTTCTGTTTGCAACGGGGTGAGCAGCTCTCCAGCCTGGACCATGGGCATGCAGGGCGGCCGGCTACGGATGATCAGACGGCGTGAGACCTTCTGAAACTGTGAACTAAAGAAATCTTTCCTCCCTTACATTGTGGATTTTGGGTATTTTGTCCCAGCAATGAATAAGTAGCTAAGACTCTGACACAAGTGAGCTTAAATATGATTTTATTTGTCTATATAAGTTTTAGGATTTAACATGATTATTGAGTATAAGATTCTTATCAGATGCATTAATTTAAGCTTTCATAAGCCTTTTGTGGGGGATTTAATTATTATAATCGATTTTTGATGAAGCTCAAAGATTGATTAAAAGTATATCCTATAATATTAAAACCTAATTCCGCATCAGCTTAAATGATCTCATCGAATACTGCTGACATGTGCCGAATAGTGTTACATCATGTAATATTCATCCATTAATGTGAAAATATAAAGCTTATGTTTGCTTTACTTGGGTATTCACCAGTGGAGAATACAAAGCTGTTTTAAATGAATAATAATTACCACAGTATTTTCAGGAAATCAAAAACATATTTTCTATTTTTGGATTTAAATTATTATTAAAGATAATAACCATAAAATAAACATCAGAAGTATAAAGGAAATAGTAACAACTATTATTTTTATAAGCGTAGGAATTATTATTTAACTTCCTTGATAGGATTTGTAAATAACTTGCGTACTTAAAGCGCAATACAAAGATAAGTTACTACTGTGGTCTTTAGTCGAATAAACTTTGCTTCTCGGTAGAAGATCACATCCTTCACAGCAGATGCAGCATTGTATGGTACATTATTTTAGGACTATCTGGCACTCGCCTGGTTTTGGCTAACATCAAAGCCTAGTGACCAAAGTGGAGTTCAGGATTTTCTCTTTTCTAGTGAGGAAAAGGAAATTATTTAGATAAGATTGCCTCACCATGTGGGGGTTGGTAGCAAGTATTTCAGTTTGAAGTGAAAGATTTCATGGTGATAAAACAAATTAAATGTGTCTGTTCACTTCTCCTCAATCATGCCGTAAAATATACTGTTGAAATATTCTGAGGAGTGACCATCATTTAGATTGGTGAGCCCTCTGTCCAGGGCATCAACTGCATATTTTTTCTGGGAAAAATGAAATTAAAATACCAATAAGAATTTGAAACAGCAAAAGCAATTTACACTACTTTTGGAAAAGACACACATTGACATATATGTGATGCAAATAACACAAACGTGTATTTTGAGTGTTTTTTTTTTAAATGGGCACTTTCTGCCACAAGCAAGAGATTCAAGCAGGTTATAAACAGAAATTATGTTTATTTAACTCACAGTAGGCAAAATAAAATAAGCATGCGTTGAAATTTCTTATTAATGTTATAGAAATGTTATCTATGCTCTCAATTTTCATGAATTTTATCCCCATATGGAGGTTACAAAAATTTATTTTTTATTGTTTTATCTGGAAAATTGTGTCTTTCTTAACTAGTACTAGATTCATTAATGCTTTCTGTTATTAAAGCACAATTTTCTTTCTCTGAGTTAATCACCACTATTTATAATGAATGTAGAATTTCCAGTGCATTCTGTCACTTAGACTGTTTCTCTTTCTGATTTTTGCTGTTTGTGTGCCCTCTTCCTTCCTCTTACTTCCTTCCTGTGAATTCCTTTACTGTCATTAACGTGCAACTCCCGTGACTAAGTCTGTGCTTGATAATGATTTTTACTAAAGATTTTTACAGTTGAGTAGTGCAGAGAGACTTCTGTTCCAATAAAATAAATGAGCTCATTTAAGAAAAAAGAAAATACAAACCAGTTCTAATTATATATTTGTTTTATACTATTTACAAACATAATATATGTGATTTTCATGTTAGTGTATTTTCATCATTTTATTAGTGATATTCTGAGGCTTTTTAGATATTTCATAGCACATATTGTAATAATTTTAGAAAATTTATAACATGTCATGGTAATCGTGACAGGGGAAAGTATGTATGCTTTGAGCCATAATTTCATTCTAAGATGAGATTGATAAAGCAATCAGGTTTTTTTTTCTGCTTTAAGTTCTGTAACTTTGTATTGGGGAAAAGGGAATCTCTTAATACTACAAAAGAAATCGATAGAACACAATTCGAACAAGACTATGCTGCTGATTATAGAAAAAAGAGAGAAAAGATGTGACCTATTTTGTCCATTAATATTAACAGTATAGTTAGAAAATTTTAAAATTGTATCAAGGATATGTGTCTACTTAACAACTCAACACCAAATCGCTTTCTGAGTGATTTCAATCATCTATTGAAAGTTGATTCCTACCTTAGAACAAAAGCTGCCAAGCTAATTTTATCAAGCCAGAGTAAGGCATATTGACAGTTCTTTTTTTCAAATACTGGGAATTGAACCCCAAGCCTTCAAGCTAATCAACGACATCAGCCCTTTTTAATTTTAGTTCTCTCTCTTTTCATTTAAAGAGAATTTTGCTAAATCATTACATGTCTCCGGCATAATTTTTTCTGGAAAGATGTGTACACCAATGTCTGTCTATTCACCCAATATTGGGTACAACTGACAGGCCAAAGTAATGATTACTGAGCTCAGTTTTGAGATCCTTCTGCCCTAGCCCACCAAAGTCCTGTGTTTGCTAGCACAGACCACCACACTCAGCAGAATTCCAAAGTCTGAAATATAAAAACAACTTTATCCACCTCAGTGATGGTGACAAGTGTTTACGTGGTGTGATTCATGTGTCTAGAAACATACTTATCTATACCTGTTTCACTTCCTATTAGGAGACAATTTTTAATTACTGTAATATATATATATATATATATATATATATATATATATATATATATCCATTCAAGTCTAATAGAAGCTGTGAATTTTTCAAAATATTTACACCAAATTACACAACAAAGACCAACTTATTCTAAATCATTGCTTCACAACTTCCCTAAAACATGTCAACATTTTAAGGCATTCTGATAAATAAATTAACCTAACACCAAGTATTAATATTAATTTCCTAGTCATTTACATTAATTTCTCAGATAAGTAAATTCAGTATTATTTTGAAACCTGCATTGGCCATTTCCATGTTCTCTTTTGTAAGGAACTGATTAACATTTTTTACTCATTTTTAGGTGGATTGTATGAACATTTATTCTTTTTTTCAAATTTCCTTGTGTGTGTTGAGGAATGAATATACACATATTCCTTAATCAGGTATTTTATTGAACATCTCTTTTCTAATTCTTAATCTTTTTTCTTAACAAATTAATTATAATGCAGTCCAATTTATCATTTTTCCCTGTAATTAGTATATTTTTAAATATACTCATTATTGTGGCTGTACTTTATAATTCCTTGCTAATTATCAAATTTGGTCACATTGCTTTTTTTCTTTTTTTGTTATATGAATATCCTTTTAGTTCATTTCTTGTTCAATTTTTTTCCTGTTTATCTGTTAGCAGACTCCTTATGGACACAAATAACTATGGTGTATGGGAAGATTTTTAGAAATACAAAATATGACAAAAGTATTATGAGTTTAATTTTTTTAAATGCAATAAAAGAAGCATTGCAAAAATATCCCTCCTTACTTTGAGCATATCCTATTTTTCTTGCTCTTTTCTGAAATATTTCCAAAAGTCTTCTGTGGTGTGTTTGTACTGGTGCTTTCCAGGATGCCTAGACGTTCAGAATTAAAGTTTGCCTTCCGTGGCCATTTTTATTAAGGAAAAGAGCCAGAAACCACATGGAGCCAGACTCAGTGGGTAAGGTGGATGACAACCCACTACAGTAATTTTAAGAGTCTACCTTTCCATTGGATGCCACTTGGCAACAGTTTTCCATCTATTTTAGTCATATAGTGTCAAGATAATAATCTATAAGGTAGGTTCTTGTCAGTGTTTCAGTTTGCATATTTATATTAATTTAACTTTCATGTTAGCTGTCCACTATCCTATCATTTATTGTCAAGCTTAATTAATGAATTACTAAATTTATTTATTTATTTATTTATTCATTTTGAGACAAAGTCTTGGTTTGTAGCCCAGGCTGGTTCTGAACTCACTACAATGCCCAGGTTGGCCTTGGACTCATGGCAATATTCCTGTCTCAGCCTGAGTGCTGGGATTACAGTTGTACACAACCACTGCCGGTTTATGTGGCGCTGGGTACGCAAATTCAGGAACTTAGCACTTTACTTAACTCTTGCTAGGCAAGTACTTTGCCATTCCTCCAGCCCCTAGTTTTAATTTTTGTAATTAGTTATCTACTTTTTCTATAAAAAAGAATTTTATTTTGTGGTAATGTTGCCTCTTGTTTTATTTTATTGTTTTTTTGGTCTCTACTTTATGGGAGGTGAAAATCATAGTTATGTAAAGGTGTTTTTTTTTTCCTGTTGGAGGTTTCCTATGTTTTGTTCTTGTTCATGAAGTACTGAGCATGATTATTAATTTTTTACTTCAATGTCAAACATTTCATATCTATTTTTATATTTTTATCATTTGAAAACATACTATTTATTTTGATAGACAAGAATGTCATAGTTGAGTGAAGACTTTGGGTAGTCAACATTACTGCCTTGCTAAAGTTTTGTCGAATAATTTGTTACAGATCGTAGGATATAATTCTGTCATTTTGACAGGTCTTCTAACTCTGATTGGTTCTGAAATATAACCTTTGTTTCTAGCATGGAATGCGTATCCCAGAAGTCTGGTGTGATTTCCGGGGGGCATTTGTGGATTTTTATTCTTATCAGACTCTTGCACCATCCAGCTTAAAAAGTTGGAAAATGTCTCAAGGCAAAATTTGGCATCATGTCAAGATATTATTTCTCCCAGGGATGTTTGCTCCATATGCTGTTTATTTTCTGTCCCTCATCTCACAAAAATTATCTAAAGTTCTGCCGCTTTTTCTTTATTTCACATTAGCAGCTCTTTGCTCGGGAAAAGCCTAAATTCACAGATAATTATTTTTGCCCAGAATTTGCAAAAGCCCCTTGAGAAAATACGCTGACATGCCACAAGCCAACATCTCTGAAATTCTATCCTCACTGGAATTTGTCTTCTCAAATTCTGGTTTTCCAATAGCTCTCAGATGCATTTAAACAGGTTGTTTCGAAATGTTACCCAGGCACACTTTAAAACATTTCTCATGGGTCCCCTGTTTGGCCTTAAACGAAGCTGCCATACTGAGTACTGTGACACCAACATATTTTAAATAGTTCATATTCTGATCGTTAGAAATGTTCTGCATACTATGATGTGTAAGCATCATTTAACTTTATGTGTAAAAATTAATTAAACTTATTGAGGAATGTGGGACTTCATAAGGTGTTTAAGAATTAAAATTAACACCTGACATGCCAATAAAATAAAATGAGGATGAAATTTATAGGAAAATTACTGTTGGACACTCGTCTTCTGTTCCTTCATCCCACCCATCACACCTTGCCTAAACATGGCTTGGTATTTTCAGGTGATATCAATTATAATTTTGAGTATATTGTGGTTTGGCTCTGAAGTGTCCCCCAAAAGTCTCATGTATTTTAATGTTATGGATTGTTTATGTGCTGTTGGTGGATTGGGTTCTAGTCTGGAGGGGTGGGTTACAGTTAAGTTAAGATTAAAGGCAGGTAAATTGGGATTAACAGTGTGTAGTGGCCACACCTTCCACATCTGGATGCAGGAGGGGCTAATCGCTGGGTGGAGACCTGGAAGGTTGTTTAAGCTGCTTCCTGCCCTCCTTGGAGGTCTAGTAGGAGGACTGAGAATTGAACTAGTCTCAACTAGTCTCAACTGGCCTTCCTATCTGTGATGTCCTGAGAAGCTGCCTCCACCTCTGCCTCTGCCATGTACTTCGATTGCTGCCGGCTGCTCCTGAATGGACTACGACCTTCTGAAACTGTGAGCTAAAATAAACCTTTCTTTTTCTAAATTTGTGGGTGTCGGGTATTGAGTCGCAGCAACGAAATGTAACTAAGACAGAGTATAATACTTACAAATAGCCGTTTTAGTTGTACCAAGAAAATACAAGATGAAACAATTTTATGATTTCCGGAATCATCCACAATTTAGTCTCTTCCTGGAGACTAATAATGAGTTTAGGTTTAAAATATTTTTCTGTTGTTTCTTCACCAAAGAGTCTGGGTTAATTTTGTGTAACTCAGCATTTCCCAAATGAATTTGACAACCATATGATATTTTTTCTTCATTTTACTTAAATTTCTGACATCATATTTGACATAGTAATAACTCTTATTTCTAACAAAGTCATTAAACTGTTGAAATATCATCTGACTATAGTTTTAGATTAGTAAACACTGCTTTATTGCATTTTTAAAAATAAGCTTATAGGTAATGAATAAAATTTTCTATTTCTTATATAGTTTCCTTATTCTAAAAAGTGCCTGTTTTAATATGTATGCCTATATCTAAGCACATACACACATGCACATGCACACACACACACATAGACACAGACACACATGCATGCACACACATTTCATATACTACAATCCTGATTTAATAGGCCTCATCATATCCCATACACTTCTACTGACCTTATATTTAATAGTTGCGGACTTCTGCTGGATTGTTTTGTCAAATAATGTTTCTCCTAAATTTATGTGAGTTTAATAATTTTTATTTTATTTCTTCAGATCATAATTATCTCGCCCTGATTTTTCACTTAAAAAGAATGTTCAAATTGAAAATGTGCATTATACTAATATTGTATGTATATATAATTTAAACTTACTTATTAAAATTCTTTAGAAATTTAATAAGAAATTCTTTTCTCCTGTATTTCCAAAGTCTATACTTACTTGGATTATGGTCCATATCTAGCCCAAGTATGTCATATGTTTCAACATTAATTTCTCTTATTGTTTTGCTCATACTATACATGCAATATAGAGAGATACCTCATATTTTCTTCAAATTTCTCATGAGTAAGCTGACACTCTCTTTCTGATCATTCCAGTGGTTTTTTTTTTTTTTTTCCTAACAAGACTCTGAAAGCAAGACTCTTTGCCATATTATTTTTGGGTAAATAGGATAAATTGCTTATAACATATCAGCAAATTGCACATAACATATATTTTATGTTGAAAGACTTGAAAGAGGTATTTTTATTCAGTTTTGCTGATAATTTAGTGTGTGTGTCTAAGGAATTTTCCTCTGATAATGTTTACCTTTTTAGCTTTGTAAAACAAAAAAGACAAATACTTTTCATTTGGAGACCTGCTTTCTAATGGAGCTCCATTATGTATGGCTTATTTTATTGATATGCATGAGAGTTGAAGAAGATAAACTCTATTTAAAAACAGATTTGGGGAAAGAGTAAGTTATTGAATAATCCATCAACTTGAATGCATATAGAGCAACGATGTGCCTGAACCTGCCCTTTAAATTACACGAATAAAGCTTAAAGAATAAAATAAAATGTTCCCATGAGTGTAATATGGGGCTCAGCAATTATTTCTTTTAAATATTAAAATTTTAAATTAACTAGTCTATAATTTAGTGGACATTTGAGTCACTGTTAGCACTGTTTCATAGATTTTTTTTCAGATTTTTAGGTGATCCTTTAATTTTGTATTCAGTGAGCTAGAGCTGTTTCATTTTATTGGTATCATCAGAAGACTTATATTCTGACTTTTTATTATGTAGCATAATGATGAGCTCCCCTCATAATGATGAGAATCATTTTATACCATATTCTTGAAAAATTGAGTCATTTTCACAGAATTTCTCTTGCTATTACTGATATGAACTATAACTCAATTTTCACTAACATAGACAGCATTTTAAATACTTAAGATTCAGGATAAAACAATCCATTTTGTAGTGCTACTCCTAGGTTTTTTTTTTTTTTTAGTTACTAAGTCCTGAACCTTCATATTTATAATAATCATAGTGTAGGAGTCTGGTATACATGAGGGAAATGACTGTTATCCTGAAATCCCAGGGCTGTTGGACCTGTCCACTTAGCCAAGTGTCATGGACAGGTGCTCTTTATTTTCTGGGCATTCCATCTAGCCAAAGGAAACATGCCGTCTATTTGTATTTGCACCTTAGACAGGAAATGAGGTAACATGCATAAATTAATTTTGTCTGAGAGATCTTAAAAACGAACACATTTTAGAGGACATAGTCAATCTTTAGAAAGGTGTGCTTGCAAATTCTAATTGAAACATTAGAAATCTATAGCTAGTCACAGGGAATTTGATTTAATCATGAACGATTAGGTTCGTCTCCCATGTCTCTCTTCCTCTCTAGCTTGAGACTTATGTTCTCCTTTTAAAACAGACATCGATTTCCCTTACAGTCTTACTGATGAAAACATTATTTTTATTTCTTTTTCTTAAGAGATTTGAGTATTGGGGGATTTCAAATTTGGGATGATGGTATTCCGATTTTAATTTGGGAGTTCATTTTTTCTTAAGCTTATTCTTTGTATCAGTATATATTTGTGACACATGTTAGTTCTATTCAACTTGAGCAATTGGTGCATTCACATGTTGCATTTTTATGACATTTCCTTCCCTTCCATTCCCCGCCGCCTCCCACTCTCCCTTCACCTCCCCTCCCCATTCCGTAACATGTTATCTTCCTGTTTCTCACCATCACTCTTTTATTTTCTTCTTTTACTTATCTTTACCTTGCATGTCTTATATTAAGCAACCTTATGATATTTAACTTTTTACGATTAATTTTACTAAACATAATAGTCTCAAGGTGAATCAATTTTCCTACAAACCAATCACTTTAGCTTTATTTATTACACAGTAGTGTCTCTTTGTATACATATAAAACATTTTCTTTATTTATTCATCTGTTGTGGACATATTGGCTGTACCCAGACTTACTTATTGAGAGTTGGGCTGCTATCGATAGGGTTACACACGAATCAATGTTGACAATAGGAAGCATGGTTTTCAATTGTGTCCACTGTCCTTCATGAGTTTACAGAAATACTGGTGAATAGCCTTAACTGATAGTTTAACACAAAACATTTTCCAGTTAAAGTCTACACAATTCAGGATATACACAAGTGATGGAAAACATGGGTAAATTAAACAGAAAACTCACATAAATTTTATTAGTTATTTAAAAGTTGATTAACTATTAAAAGGAATAAGAATACTCTCTGTGTGTAGGACAGATTTTTTTTAAATGTTGGAAACCAAGAAATGTAAATGAGAAAGAAATGTAGCCAGGCAGGGAGAGGTGCTGAAAACCTTGGATTCAAGCCACTTCTAAAAGATTGTGGCTGTGACAAGAAGACACTGCCTATTGATATGGGAAAACACACACACACACACGCACACACACACACACACACACACACGCGCGCACATACCACATTGCTGGCATTTTTCCTCTTTATTGTGAGAGACTAGTTGTCCTTGAAACTGACAAGGAAGATGCCATCATCATGGTATATTCTCCCAGGACCCATTGAAGATCTATACTATGGCTACCAAACTGGAAATAACAGAAATTTGTGGATGATAAATAAAAGGTACTGGAGTATATATAGTGGTGTTAATAGCATAACTGACTAGGAAGGCAAATTTAAATCCAGAATAGTTGTCCATCAGAGTGGGAATGAATTCTTGCTTCCTCTACGGTGACAAATATGTTTCATACAATGAATCTACCACAAAATTTTCAGCAATTATCACTAGAATAGGGCCATATTTAATGCTGAGTGTGGAACTATGGTGTATGAAATTAGACCATCAACTATTGTGGTAACTAAATGAGTTTCAGCAAGGGAAAATCTATGGAGTTGAGTCTATGTATAAACTTGATACTTGTCAAAATGGCTACCATGTACTTAAGGTTATCGAATAAACACGGAAAATACCTCTGATTCTGAAGAAACACAGTAACAGGGAAATATATCATTTTCCCACCGGGTTAAGAGTTTCCTTTGCAGTGAATATCACTAGGTGAACTGTCACACAAATTATAAATATTGTCACAGTATCTATTTTAGGAGATCTCCTCATCAGATGACTTCTCACTATCTTTCCATATTGTTTATTCCAAGTTTCTGATTGTCCACCGTCCTTTAGAAAATAACCATGAGTCCATGTATATCTATACCTCTGACACCTTTCCTTAAAAAAGTGTCACTCAAGATTTTTTTTTCCTTTGGGCAGAACCGGCTTTGCTACAATACTTTTGAAGTATTCCTTTTGGTGTAATAATGCTACAGGTATCCTCTGGGGATGGTGTGATCAGATGATGTAGAATTCTCTCTACATAAGAATATTTATACATTAACCTTGTATGGTGGTATTTGCTTGCAATACCCTTGGAATGTTGAGACAGGAGGATTTCTGTGACTTTGAGGCCTGCCTGGCTTACATAGTGAGATCAGAACCAACCTGGACTGGAAAGTGAGACCTTGTCTTAAAAAAATTGTTTTTTCTCTTCTAATCACATATTTGTAACAAAGTCTATGAAATTGAAGGGATCAATTGAGTTAGGTGCAACGACTATGGAGAGCAGTATGGAGATTCTTCCACAAATTGAAAATAGGTACTTCATTTGACCCAGCTATCATTTTTAGAGGCTCATCCCAAAATAGATAAAGTGATTATTCAAGAGTGATACATAGATAGCCACACTCTAGCAGCAGACTTTATAAAAGCCAGTTCTTGGAAGAAGCCAACACGACCAATAACATGTGAATTGATAAAGAAGGCGAGGTACATTTACACAATGGAATACTACTCTGCCATAATGAAAGATTAATTTGAGTCATTTGTAGGAAAATAGATGCACCATGATGTCATTATGCTTTTCAGAATGAATCAGACACAGAAGGTTGTCTAGCGTATGATTTCGCAAATATGAGGAAACCAAACCATAGAAAGGAATGAGAGATGGAAGGAAATAAGAAGATAGACTTTGTGGAGTGGGAAAAGGGGTGCGGCTGGAGTGGAAAGGAACATCCCCGTGGGAAGGGAAATGAGACACAATATGCAAATTTAAAAAAAAAATAAAGAAAAAATAAACCAGTTATAGCACGGCGTTGATATTCACAAGCTAATAAATGTGTGTTGAGTTTCAAGATTCAAAACAAAGCAAAACAAAACAACAGCAACAGGAAAAATAACTCAAAAACCGAAAGAAGTCCGGATCGCCTCTGCCCCTGTGTGACTCAAATCCAGTGTCCTACATACAACTTATATTTGACTCATTGCCATACTACACATGGGGAGCGATTTCGTGCTCGAGACAGAAAGCTTAAAATTTTTGCTCGACTAATGTTCCATGACAAACCACCTGTTCTTCTTTCAATATTGGCATGTTAGTGAGCAATTTAAGAAACAGATTGAAGTGAGCTATTTTGTATGTTACTAACATAATACATAATGATGTTTAAATTCTGCCAAGTGAGTGTTATACATTATCCCTGTTAGTGGGAGATGGTGCATTAACTTTGTTTTCTATAGAAGGTTTATTCTGATGAGCCTCAAGCCATCTAACCCAGAGGCACATCATGGGATAGTGGCTTTTGGCACTTTGTGCTTCTAATTGCAAATTTCTGGTTGTGTTCCTGTATTGATACATTGTTTACTTCTTCCTGGTCATCATAACTAAGTGGCATTGGGGTAGTTTCATGTTACCTACGATATCAAGACATAAAACGAATTATTGACTTTACCAAGTGCAAAGAAAAATGTGCCTCATGACCTCGTAAAATTCAGATTGAGAAGAAAATATGATTCAATTCTACAGTAATATGTGATGTACTATGATGTTTGTTAATTTGTTCCTAAGTAGATAATACCTGCAAAACATAAGCTGTGTTTAGAAATTTATTGCTTGTTAAAATTAATAATAATCCAATGTCTTACTAGGAGACCTTTCTCAAATCTGCATGTACTTACACTTAAGCTCTAAGCATTTTTAAATCCTATTTTGACAGCACCAATCTCTGGAGTGACTGCCATATTGAATTATACCTGGTTTAATATTCTGGCTTGTAATGGAAACTCCATGTGGTTCTATCAATGCTTTTTTTAAATGGCTTTGACACAGCACCTAGTGATGAGTGTAGAAGCTCCACCATTTTCCAAAATCATTTATCCCAAATATATATTTAGAAATAATCACGTGTCAGTCCGTAGCACAACAGGGTCCATTGTGAGTAGAAATTAGGATCTATGATCTTGCCATCAGCAGAAGACCACATTTGAATTGCAAGCCACAATGACATTCTGTATCCTTGAAATTACTGCCTATTTAGAGCCAGTGTTACTAGTCCCTGATTTACCTGGCTGCTTCATTTACAAGATGTCCTACAAAGATTTGGTTGAGGGTTTTTTTCTTTTGGAAAAAGTCATGGTAAATAAGTTATGGTAGTGATACACAGTCGTTCTTCACTAACTGTAGATATTCAGGTTTTTGTTTAAATGAATGGACTCTTGTATAATACACACAGGCACAGACAAAGCACAGGAGAACACGAGCTTCAGCTGTGGTGACTCAGCAGATTTTTTGCCTGCAAATGTGTAAGCTTTTATTCGATTTGTTTTATTTCTTTATATTGATCAAGCAATATTCTTTTAGACAGCAAATCTATTTGATTCCTATGGAAAGTAAGATCAGACAGCTACTGACAATGTTTCAGCCTGTGGGTTTAACATTCTGATTATTAAGTTCCTGCTTCCCCTTAACACTAAATGAGCTCATGTTTTCTCTGTCGGTAAAGCACTGCTGCACTGATACAAGCCTAATGTTCTCATTCAAACCAGACAGGGTATATATATATATTACCCTCAGATCTGACTTCCATATAATGTGAGCAAAAAAAGGACATTTCAAAACAAAAATTCCTCAGTCCTTGTCGTTCTCTTCAACTTCTGGTAACTACCATTGTAACCTCAAATCCCATACAATCTACTTTTTTAGGTGATTCCTTACTTGAGCTGCCTAGTGTGCTTCCTATCAGTTATACCCGGTTTATTTCACTTAAAATAATATATAGTTTCATCTGTGTTGTCACAAATCACAGGTTTTCTTCATTTTTAAGGTTGGCTAGTACTCCATTTTGCATGTATGCTACATTTTGGAAATTCGTTCTTCGGTTGAATGACAGTAAGTTTTTTTTTTCCTTTTCAGTACTACTATGAACCAGTTAAGAATTTTTTTTTAATAACAAGTATTAATTTCAGTTTCAGAGAAGATAAAAGACAATGATATAATGCATGCCTAAAACCATTTAAAGGTATGAAATATAGGAAGCTATAGTATTTGCATGCTAAATATAAATAGGCAGAAATGATTATTGTCTCTGAGAAAGGAGAAATGAAGTGTACTCTATAGTTTACCAAGTTAGCTCCTGAAAGAGTTTCTAGTATCAAATCAGAGTTCCTTGGCTAGGTTTGGGCACATGGATCCAGGTACAAGTCGACAGGAAACATGCAGAACAGCCGTGGGTAAATTCTTGTTTTATTCTTATGTCTGCATTGTTGTGCTGCTTGGTGCAGTTCTCATTGAAAATATTATGCAAAAGTTGCTTAGTCATACTCAGAAAGTCAGGGTATCACTCATGACAACAAACAGGTAAGTGCTGAGTGTGTCAGTGGGCAGAGATAGTCATAACAAACTAGAGTCAAATTACCAGGATCTGCCCACCACAGTTCAACCAGGGAGCCAAGATGCATGGAGCCATAGTCTCCTATACAGGATGTTTAAACAATGTTCATTTTTAGACAGAATTTTCCTCTGTCCCCACACTAGGACATAGTAAAAGTATGAGAAATCCAAACTTGGAGTCTGCCCACTGACTCTAAATTGAGGAGAATGAATTAGAAGACTAGAGCAACTAAGGCAGCACATGTTTCTGGGGCATCAAAGTAGAGAAGAGAGACTTGTTTGGTGGAAAGAAAAGCTTCATTAACCTACAAATGGTCCTTCACATACCGTTAGCTAAGAAATGATCAACATAGCTCATGTGCTTGTGAGGAAACTTCCTGAGGTAAAGACAACCCAAAAGAAAAGGGAGAACGATTTCAAAGATGTAATTAGTGATGACAATAGTTCATGTCTCTACCAGCTAAAAAACGAGTATGTTGTGATTATTATCCTGACAGGGGGTTTCTCAGTAGGCTGCACAGGAGCAGAGAGCTGGGCTTTATTTCTTCTTGAGTCTTGTAGTGTGAACTCGCTTCTTGTCTATCGTGGTTTTAATTGGAATGTCCTGCAGAGGTCTCATGTATTTAGTACTTGAAAGGCAATCAGAATGCGGAGGTGAATTGTATTAGTGGATTTATCCATTCATCTTCTGTGCTGTTAAGTGATGGGGCGTGGCTGGAAGGGGCAGAACACTGGGATCAGAACAAGAAGTGCACGTTTACCTTGTTATGTTCACTCTTCACTTTCTCTGCCCCTGTCTTTCCATGCTGTGAACAGCTTCTCTCCATCTGGGCCCTCCACCATGCCTTTCCGTCATTTCACCTGCCTATGTATGAATGGAAACCTTTTGAAATTGTGAGCTCAAATAAATATTTTCTGCAGAGAAGTGGGTGTCAGGTATTGTGTTCCAGCAATGAGGAAATGACTAAGACTAAAATTTTATTTTTTTCTAATACTGTTGTTCTTCTAGTGCTTATTTTGTCTCGTTCACCTATTTCTATATAATTATACTAGGTTCGTCCAGAGAATTCTGTGTATTTTTACATTCTCTGGATGAACCTAATATAATTACTTTCCTAGTAGTCATAATACTATTTGTGACTTTAATACCTTTTTATCATTTAACTTGATATATTGACATGTTCTGGAAATTAAGGTAAAAAGATCTTTGGTGGGTGCCATTTTACTCGTTACATGAGATAACAACTATTATAGTAAAAAAATAACACAGAAAAACAACTGAACTTGCTTTCCACTTGGCTAATAGACCATCACAATATCAGTTCTATGGAGGATGGTAGAATCTGGAATATGACAGATATCAGTGTTAAAATTAAGAATTTAAACAGGGCAACCCCTTTCCTAGATAGTGGAAATTTTCACTACTCTATCCTTTGTGTCTAAAGAAA
Source organism: Ctenodactylus gundi (assembly GCA_004027205.1). Taxonomy (NCBI): domain Eukaryota; kingdom Metazoa; phylum Chordata; class Mammalia; order Rodentia; family Ctenodactylidae; genus Ctenodactylus; species Ctenodactylus gundi. The sequence continues at coordinate 198,892 of PVKB01000880.1, forward strand.
AATACTTTCTAGGTCATGAAAAAAGAAAAAAAAAAACAATCAATTGTAGTTGCACAGTCTCTACCACAACTACATTCAGTTTATTGGTCTGATGTTGCTACAATTAGGATCTAAAATGTCACTCAAAACGTCATGTGCTAAAGGTGGAAAAATTATTCTCTCACTTCTGTAACAGTAACCATGTTTACTTGGCTCTCCAATGTTAATGCAAAAGTACATTTTGTCAAATATAATTAAGAAAATGTGTCATGAGTTAGTATTAAATATTTGTCAACTTATTTTTCTGAACATTGGCTTGTACAGCAAATAAACTCTCTTTTTAATAAATTCATAGGTACATGGAATTTTCTTTCTTCACTTTCTTTTAAACTTAGTATTTGTGCTCGAAGCAGAGAAATTTCTGAAGGAAGGCACTAAATCAAGCTGTTAGCTCTGCTTCATTATTTTATACACTTCAAGTTGCAACTGGAAATACCTATATCGAAATTTATATGGTCACATTAAATAACTTCAAACTCAATGTGTCTCTTCAAGGAGAAACTAAGTGTTCATATGCAGCATGTGTTTAATAGCCAACTAGAAGCACATTGAAGATACTTAAGGGGGGAGAGAGAGCCGAGACCTTCTGTACTTTTCAGTACTTGAGCTGAGAGTTTCAGTAATGACAAAAATGTTCTATTAAACACATAGCTTTTTATGGCCTAATTTTTCTGGGAGCAGTATTGATCAAAAGTACTTTGGCAGCTGAAACTGAACAACAGAATTATGTCCAAGTCCTTACATGCAACCAAATAACAGCCTCATGTAGTAAATGAAAAGAAAGACAAAGTGTCCCTAGGAGAGCTCATGAAATAGAGTATTATAGAATATTAAATCCAGATAGCCAGTAGCATTTAGGCAATATTAACACAGAAAGTCTGAAGCTACAAACTAGGGAGCGTTCATTTATTTCCTACCAATGCTTTCCTAAGGGATGGCTCAGGGCCTGACGGGATTTATTTTTAACATTAGTTTCTCACTAACTGACCTTCCTTTCGTCAAATTATGTGAGGCAGAAGAATGTTTCCACGAAGATATTTCTGAGAAAATGGGAATTGTTGCTGAGTCTTTCTGAAGCCTGCCTTCCAACAAGGCATCATGATTTTAAAATGGTCAATGTATGAATCTAACTGTAATGGTTGATGTCATGTTAAATATTAAGTGTATATTTTCTAAAAGGGATGACTACAATTTTTTGATTTCATAGTGACACTTCATCCTAAAAACCCATTGCACATATAGGACTCAGTCGCATAAATAAAACCTCTTCTATTTGGGTAGAACAACAATATATGTCCCCCCAACACTTTAAAAACATCACAGCAGACTGAATTTATGAAGTCAATGTATCAAGTTGATGAGGAAGAATATCCTTATGGAGACCTAGAGGGAGTTATTTTATTACTGCATGAAAATAGATTTGCAGGGAATCTGTAATAAGATGTGCTGTGTAAGCTCTTTCAAATATTTTGGGACTTTAACTCAAACCCCAACCCTGTTTCTAATTGCATTTTTATCTTTGTTGTCAAAATAAAATCAAATTCACCAAAAGCACGGTAAGGTGTATATTGATACTTCTTTGAATTTCACCAATATAATGCTTCAACTCCTACTCATAAATCTGACACACCGTATGGCCTTTGCAGGATTCCGTAAGCCCAAATTGAGTGTGATAAATGGTTATTTTAAAAGATCAACCTTAGTATCAATATTTGTAAATGTTTAGTCAAGTATATTGACATCCTAGTGAGAATTCAGGGTAAAATTATAGAGAATACATCACAGTGATATGTTTAATGTTATTTGTGTTGTACACACATTGTACATTGATAAAGAAATAAGCAATTTAACATAAACATATACAGTATAATACATATATAAAACGATATATATCAATACATTTATTGTCACTTCTAACTTCCAATAATATTAATAATTTTTTTAAAAATAAGACTTCAGTCTAGATAATGCATTGTGATGAGAATTTGGCTTAGATTTTTTTACAAACAAGTTGTATTTAATATGTGGTTATCTATTTACCCTATTGCTACCAAATGAATTTCAGGTATGAAACTTTTAACACTTTAACCAAATCGTCTCTATTTCCATGTGTAATGAAAATAAGTTAAATTGCCTTTTTCACTAAATAATTTGTGTTTTCTCACATTCAGAAAAATTGTATTGCATGTATTTACTATACTAGACTCATCGTAAATGTCTTAATTCAAATGTTGTAACATTTAACACGCTTTTATACATACATACATATGTACACATGTTAGAAAATAATAATGTTCACATAAATGATGAAGCGATTAAAAATCGGTTAATGTTTACGAAGTAGAATTAAAATAACATTTTATGATCAGTATAAAAAGAAATTTTGAGCTAGTGGAATAGCTCAATGGTTAATGCGCTTGCCTAGCAACTGGAAGGCCGTGAATTTGACTCCTCAGCAACATGTACATCAGGTGTAGCAGTGCACACCTGTAATCCCAGCACTCAGGAGGCTGAGGCAGAAGGACTGCAATGAGTTCTAGACCAGTCTCAGCCTCACAGTGAGTTCAGGACTGGCCGTGACTATGAAACAAGATCCTGTCTCAAAAAATCATATTTTAATACAGATTACACACTCATCTTACACATATATAAGTGTTTCTTGCTAGAATGTAGTTAGAATAAATGAGTTAACTATGTTGATAGAACCTCATACAATGCAATTTCGTTACCAATTTAGATCAATTTGTACATTGATATAAATAATATAGATTTTTGACAAGTGAAAAAATATGCCAATGTCTAACTACAGGTTTTCCAATTTTGGATTATAGTTTTTCCTCTTTGATCACTATTCTTCCATGTCTGTGTGTAATATACTTTTGTAGTTCTTTTATATGACTTCCTATTACCATTGGCTAGGGAATTTTGAGGCTAATTCCCAGAGCTGCAGCACAAGCTACGAATGGAGCATGCCTACTTGAAAATAATGCTTGATGTTGATATAGATAAACGATTGGAAATGCTTGTGAACTGGGTGAAATTGAATGTTCACATTCTATGCACACATGCGTGCATGCATGCACACATACAACTTTTTAAAGCCTTTGGCACAAAACATACAAATAAAACCGAAGTGAATATATTGGTTTTTTTATCTTTAAATACTTGATTTGTTATTGCTTGGGTTTCCTGGACTGAGGGTTTCTTTGAGTTCTAGGAATGTTACTTTGGTGAAATGCTGTCTACTTCTGGTCCAGTTTAAATGAAATATACTTCGGCAACATTTGTCTTAGATCCAGGTAAATATTAATGTTTCTTAAGATGCAAGAGGTACAACTTACCACTTGTGCCTGTGAGTCACCACTCTTGAGTTTTAACCAACATAGTGTTTGCCTAGTGCCTTTATTCTTTTAGTCGAAGCTTAAAATGTGAAATAAAAAGAATATTTTAAAAGCTACTAATATTCTCATATAACTATATTTGACTTAACATTTAATAAACTAACAAAATTAAACATTGACTTCTGTATTATGGCTTTCAATTTTCATCAATTAATTGAGAATCGAATGAATGAATGCTGTTTCTTAATTACGATCACTTCTTATTGCCTTCACTTTTACAAAACTATGAATTTACACATATTTAGGCTTTTTGTATAAATGGCTCAATTCTTAAATATGTACTGTGCATTATTTTTATTTGTTTGATGTTGTTTTATAAAAATTATATGCACATGGGAAATGATGGGAACTAGAGGGGCGGGGAGGGGAAGATAGAAAAGGGGCAAGAGAAGAATTTGTAACTTTGCCATGATACGTATGTGCACAAAATACTCAAGATCAATGTAAACTTTATGTTTTGCCTGTATACATATCAATAAAATGAGGAAAATTAAGTGTAAATACACAATAAATATCTGATTCTATCTTCATCCTCATTTTTTAAGATAAAATTTTCAACAAAGTGTTGGGGTAGTGTTTCTAATTCATGCAACTCATAAGAGATCCATCTAGAAACTGATGTTCAACATCTGGGATAAAGTTTATTAGTCTAGGAATGTACTTTGTGCACAGATTTCTTAGTACTTTATATTGTATCTCTAGTAAAACAATTTCAGAGACACAGAAGAAGCTGAAAACTTCCCTAAGTTGAGCAGCTAATAAATGATCAGTCTGAGGTTCCCACAACATATGAGACTATAAATTTCATTACAGTTGCTACCACATCATGATATATATATATATATATTAGTTTGTACACTTAATAAAGTTAAATGAAATATGGTTCCTAGGCATACCAATTTCTTGAAAACAAAAGCAATCACAAGAAATAACTTCCTGCCAAACGCTCACATGTTTTTACTTTCAGCCTCCTACCATTATGAATAGGCCTTAACCATAAGGTTGGCAGTTTTTAAAACTAGAACAAATTTTAATGAAAACAAAAAGATGTCAGTCTGTTTACTTTAAATCACAGCATTCAGAAGTCAACTATTCTGAAGTGAAAATGTTTTTATGTTTATTAACCTCAGCAGTGGTTGCTTCTAGGAATATTTAAAAACCCAAAGGATTTTTCTAGATTATTTTTCCACCTGGTTGAATTTTCTTAACTGCCAAAGAGATGATGCATGAAAAATGAGAAATATATTTGCTTTCATTTTGTGTCACTTTGTTTTCAAAATACGCATTTTTCAGTAGATAGCATTGTACTCTGTATAACAACTAATAAATATTACATAGCAAATCTCTTTTGAAAATGCACTTTCCAGAAGAAGGAAAGAAGGCTTACCGGAATTCCTTACTTCTTATAAGATGTTGTTCGCTTTCTGCTGCATATTTTCTGTTAGCTTTGACATGAAATGACTTGCAATAGAAATAATTGTCAACTCTCAGCGTGTGCCCAGATACATTCTTAAAATGTGGTGTTTGTATGTGTATGTGTGTGAAACTACAGGATATTAAACTAATTATTACTTGTAACCTTTCTTTTGAAATGAACTATTATATTAATATAGTATATGTTGTATGGGATGCCAACTCCAAATTATTATAAAAGAACATAGGAAAGCATAATAGAAAAAAATAACTTGATAAAGTGATGCTACATGTAATGAACGAACATGTCGAATAAATTCAGATTACAGTGTGTGTGTGGAGTCAGAGTAGTCGTTAGGTCAAAGAATGTCATCTTGTTTAAAAAGCTGCTATCGTCCTAACTCTAGTTCCTACTCTGCTAGAATATGCTCCAAACAGTTTTCTGTGTTTTCTAAATTGCTAAGTAGTCCTTTTTACTCGTTTAAACCAAAAACCTGGGCTTATCCTTAACTCCATCCTTTTATGGTTCATTCACCATGTTTTTCTCTTGGCCTGTTATTTATTTTTGGTTTTTTGAATCAGAGTTTCACTACACCACCGAGGCTGGAATTGTTAGTGTATGTCACCATGCTCAGTTGATTTTACCCTCTTAAATCCTCTTTCTACCATTCTGTACTTCAAAACAAAACTTTTTTTTTTCCCTCACAGTTCTTCTTTCTAAAATGTCAAGATCAAGGTGCCAACGTACTCAAGCAAGTCCTCCATAATATGATTGATTTTTTTGAAAATGCATATATTAAAATTGACTTCCTTTGGCTTATATTTTTGAGATCTTTGCAAATAAAATGATCTATGCATCCACCATCACAGTGGAGATATATATATATATATATATATATATATATATATATATATATATATATATATCAGTTCTATCTCAGTAAAAAGTTTTGCTCCTTTTCTGTCTTTTTGAAATCAAATTCATATTGATGTTCTTTACTGTTTTATTTGTTATGTTACATATTACTTTGCTTCAAAATCTTTTTGCCCTGGGACTACTTTCAAGTTTTTGTTTCTTTTTGTGATTTTTTTATTGGATGCATTTTTTTCTGAAGATTCCATCTCCTCTCTGCTTCATTATCTGATAACCATGTCCCTGAATTTCTCCATTTCAAATTCAAGATCTTTCATAGCAATGTTTGTTTTGTTAAGCAGCTTTAAAGGTGTAGAGAAATATGTATCCTAATTCCTATCTATGCAATGACAGTCTACTTCTGAATATGGAATTCTGATGGAAAATACAGATTTTAATGTTTTTTTCCTGATTTTTTGACTGTCATTATAGGACTGTTATGTTAGTTCTTCAGCTACTCATCCTTGAATTTCTTAGTTGGTCTCTCCAACCTTATTTTTTCACATTTCTCTGTGCAATACACAGAGAAGCTGGAATGCCTTTGCAGAATAAATTCAATTTCACAATTCAAAGGGTATTTTTTGTTAGCCATCACAATTTAAAAAATACAAAACAAGATAAGTTAGTTTTGCAAGTATGACTAGTGTGTGCAGAGTTTAGTGAAATCTCACAGCCATTGGTCCTATGAAATAAATTGGAATGTGGTGATCTCGTGTCCCCTCTGACACCATCAATCATATCTCTCAGCCTCAATCCGTGACTTCAAGACGTTTCTGCTTTGACACTTTGTGAGCATCCTCTTCTAGCAGGCTCACCATTCTAATAGTTTCTTAGTTTCATCATTTTTCCAAATCTTAATTACACTTGATGATCTTAATTTTACAAAAATAAAGCTTGAAACTGATAGTTTGTAGTGGAACAATTAAAAAATTAATACTGCCATTAGATAATTATGTCTGACAAATCCTTGGTCTGCATACATTGGTATTTTCTCTATGACTTTGCCATTTAAACCAAAGTATATTTTACAAGACTACTTACCATTAAAGAACACTGTTTTTGAGTTGCGAGTTTAGGGACTAACCCTTACTTTGTAAATAACTAATCATGTGACCGTGGAGAAGTTTTGACCTTTCTATACATTGATTTTTTTTTTCTCATCCGTTAAAAGGAGATTTGACTTGCTTGGCTTCAAATCTCATCTAACTGTGCTTAACGTTAATTTTTCTTTTGGCAAATTTCAATTGCACTACAAATCGTAAAATTGAATTTTACCAGACAGAGAGTCTATTAAATTGGCTTCTAGCAACACAAGTGCCCAGTTGTATCATCAATAATTAGTTGCTTCACTGGAAATGCATTACGTTGTGTGAAACTTCCCTTTCTCTCTCCAGAGATGACTGCATTTCTCAGGGTAAGCTGCTTTTTCCACTGAATGCGTTGTTAAAGCCCGAGCAAGTAGAAGGAGGATTCTTTTCATTACAACTGAGTGCATTATGTGGCTTCAGTGCACAGCTACAAAATTGCTGCTAAGACCTGTATTGAATGCAGGTGGATTTCAAGATTAAATGTACTGTTGCTGTACAAATAAAATTATACAATATATGGCTCTAATTATGAGGTACAATTGCAAGATAAATTGAATTTCTGGTCATTGAATTTGTTCATCTCATTTTAAAGAGGAAATAATAGATTGCTTAAGGATATACTCTAATTAGCTAAGCAAAAGATTGGTTGGGATGGTATCACACACGACTAAATGCTTGTGGCTAAGCCTGTTGACAGGTTACTTTTGGGAAAAATGCTGAACTTTTTTATCTTAATCACTGAGCTATTATTCTTTCTAAGCTGTCATCTCATGCTGAAATCTTGTTTGGAACAAGAGAAATAGGTGACTATTTCTGCAGGTTCAGTGCTCACTCCAGCAGTTTTCCAAAGAGTCCAGTGGCAGAATCAAATTATCAGGTAGTCCAGGAAGAGTTTGCTCCTGGCTGTGTACATTACACTGGAGGCCCATAAGGAATGCAATGGTGACATTTATTAATATTACCCATATAGCCAAGTCAGCCCACCCACACTTCATCCTGTAGATTTCTGCAATGTCACGAGACTCTGGGGTCTCGCTAAACACTGACCTATTAAAAGTCAGTCAGTTATAGCACTTTGCTTAACATTAAAAGCATTGTTTTCAGACACTTTCCACTTCATTTAAAGTCCGGTAGGGGAGGAGGGAGGGAGGGAGGAGAAAGGGGAGGAACAAAAAGAGAGTGGGAAAGCCCTTGTCACCTTGACAATATACATATGTTAATAAAAGGCTCAACTCCATTGTAAAGCTTAAATTTGGCACATATACATATCAATAAAATGGGGAAAATAAAAAATAAAAGTTTCTATATTTGAAGATGATTTTCTTCTGATGAAACACACCCCAAGGACAAATTGCACATAAACACACACACACACACACACACACACACTCATGGATACTACTCCTCATTGCATTCACAAAATACCTATTTATTGTACATATTTACCATATTTACTGAACAACATGAGTGCGTAGTGATGGACATATATGTCTGCTGAATATTTCTCCGTATGTCATGACAACTAGATTTTAACTTAAAATATCCTGTCTTACATACTTTCTAGGTGCTGGGACAGAATACTTGTTGTCCATGACTTAAGGGAGGAAAGATTTTTTTTTTTTTTTTTTTTTTTAGTTCAGGATTTCAGAAGGTCACAGGTAAAAACACAAAGCAGGTATGTAGCAAGAGAAATTGCTGCTCAAGGCATGGCAGACAGAAAGCCCAGTGAGTGAGGAGGCATGGAGCTGCCTTCCTGGGTCTTACCCCAGTGATCCCCACCTCGCCCCAGTCTGGGTCAAGCCCCAGTGTATTACCCCTCCCAACCAGGCCCCACTTCTCAGCAACACATCCGTGTTTTACAACATCCAAATGCACTCGGCTTCTAGGGTGCACTTCAAATTCAAACCATAACACCCTGATGTGAGTGAGCATCATGTTTACTCTTTGTCCTCTGGAAACTTGTGTCTGAACATGGTTGTAGATCTGAAGCAATGGAAAGACAGTCAGGATTTGCTTTTAAAAATTAAAGCCAAACTTGGATTGACATATCTACGTGGATTCTAAGTAGAACATAAAGATGTTAAAATACATTTGAGTGTTTTTCTTATCATTCAATGTTTAGAGGGGAAGCATGCATTGTTAGCTAAAATGTTTTTTTTATTAATAAAGCAGTTACTGCTTTTTTTGACATAGGTGAACAAAACTAGATATTTTATGATTCATTAAAAGAAATGGTTAAGGGCTACAAAACAAAAACACGCTACTGTAAAATGTTTGACACATATAGAATACATACGTCCAGATTTCAGGAATCTTACTCTTAAGTATGAATTGTTTAACCCACTCCACAGGCTTTTTTTGCCTTCTACAAGTAGCTATTCTTCTACTTAGATCTAAACATAAAGACAGAAATTAATGAAATTCAGAGTAACTCTCAGTTTATAACACCATCTGGAATGTCTGTAAAATATGCTTATATTGGAGGGCAGGAAAATCAGGAAAAATACATTAATATAAAAGACTAAAAAATAGAATGAGTAACCAAAACTAGGCATGTCTAAGTGTGCTGGTGGTGCATCATTATTAGCAATCTATTTAATAATTACTCCCTTATCTAAGATTTAGTACTACTCCCACTAAACCAAAGCAACATATTAGATTAAAAATTCCAATTAATTAAGAGAAATGTCTCTGCGAACTGATTACTGGTTATCAGTAAAAGGACTCTGGAAGCTCACTTTATGATAAAAATTATGTACAAAATACTTAAAACATGGAAATTAGTCGTTATGTGATCTGCTTTCTCCTATTGACTTATTTGTATAGAAGATATTTTAAAAATATCATTGAGGTTTGATTCTTAAAATATGAATGTTATTAATATTTAGATATTAAATAACTTAAAATTTTAAATCTTTTCTTTAAGATTAATTTAAGCAGGTTATTAGAGATGTGGTTATCTGAGATCCACAGAAAGAGAAAGTTGCAATTTTGAATTACACAGATAACTATTGCTGTTCTTAATTACAACAATCTCCACTTGAACACTGGATATAGTTATTTATGGAAGAATAATTCTATTGTTAAACACAAAGCATTCTGCCATTCTAATCTAAATTTGATTTGTAATCTATTTTCATTAACTGCTATTATCTATTCTGTCAGATGTTCTAAAAGTAACAATATTTATATTAATACTGTAACAACATTAATGAATTGTATGCAATTATTAGTGATGAGTGTTGAATGCTGACATTTCTATTTTAATGAAGTTATTAATAGCAATATGTCTCATTATAGTGATCACATTTAATATATGAAATCAATTTATGTAGTGCACTGTTTGTTCACATACAAAATCAAGACATAATGTTTAAAAGAAGGAACTTTGACAAAGTTCCAGAGCAATTACGTATTTTATTTGGAAACAATTTTGAGTAGTTTTGGAAAAGCAATTTTTATAACATTCTCAGTGCAATTAAGTGAAAAAATTTGGTTGAAATATATAGTAAACTATTTGTAAGATTTTCAATGCTTTCAGATTACTAGCCCAATAATTGTGAAAGGTATGTTAAAACCCTGCTCTTTTTCTTCAAAGGCAAGAGTTCTAAGAAGCAGAAAAGAAGTTACAAAATACAGAGTTTTCAATTAAATGTATAATATTTTAAGTAATTATGATTAAAGTCATACGTAGTGTGTAAATACATAAAATATCATGCCATCTGTGAGTCTGTGTGCTTGTATGAATTTGTTTTTATTCCTCATGAATGCTTTGCATTTCCATACCCGTTTTAGAATTAGATCGTTAATTTAAACAAAAATATCTCCTGGAATTTTTGTAAGAATTTAGTTACAATGAATATTAGTAAAGGTATGCAAAGAAATGGAATATAAATAGAGAAATAATGATAACATAAATATCGTTACAGATCTATAGACATAAACATAGGCAGTTTATCTTGGTATCTTAGGGAATGTTAGACTACTTCTCATTAATGTGTAGTTTCTACTTTATTAAATTAGGCTAAAAATCCTTACGGTTTGCAATACTACTGAGTTTTATTTTTAATATGTGGGAATGGTAGTTTTATCTGTTTTCTTGGGGCATTTTGGCAGATCATTCGCATTTACAACTGGTCAAACATCTAGTACAAGGCCACTCAATATCTGTTACAAGTTCAGAGAGAAAGCTACAACATGTTCAACAGTTGCATTCAAAATTACTTTATGAGATGCTAAATAACTCTTAATTCTCACATTGAAAACACGATTTTCTTTTTGGCATCCATCTTGAAATTTATACCCAGTACTTAATTCTGGTACTTCTAAAAACTATATAAGTGCATTAGACTCTTGATTAGATTATTCCATATGATATAACATGAAATTTATGTCATATTTTAATAAAGAAGAAACAGACAAAAATTATAAACAACAGTAACAACAAAGAAAAGCAAGATTTGGGCTGGAGGAGTATCTCAATTGTTGAAATCCTTGTTTAGTAGAAGAAAAGCCCTGGAATCATTCCCTCGGCGCCACATAAAAATTAGCTGGACTTGGTGAAGCAAGCCTATTATCTCAGCACACGAGAGTCTGAGACAGGGGGACTGCAAAAAGTAAAGGCCAGGCTGAGCCACATAGTGATTTTAGGACCATATTGGACTACAAAGCTAGACCCTGTCTCAGGAAAAAGAATATAACAAACAAACAATCAGGATCTGATAACTCATATAATAAGAATATATGTCTACTGCTTTCTTATGAATTTTCCAAATTAATAGCACCATTAGTATTATTTTAATAGTAAGCATCATATAATCATGACCCAATTGGCATTCAATCTTCAGTCATTAAAATTGTGGCAAGAAAACATCAATGAGATGATAATTATGAATCTCTTAAAAAGTATTCTATATAAAGTGTCCGTTACTGATCATACATCTACACCAATATCGTAAAGCATTTTTGCAACGCAGTCAAAACATGAATAACTGAGCTCTACAGCAGTCACACACAAGACTGACTTAACTTCTTCACAGAGGATACATCTGCCTCAGTTATTTCTGAGATTGACAGAATTCCAGGGCATTAAAAGGAGGCTTAGTAGAAACTCTCATTACTAAAAACTGTCTATGACCTTTTCCTGTACGCAAACATAATACAATAAAACCCCTTAATCATCTTGAACTGCTCTGTGTTGGCAATATTTTTATTTCAGCACCTCATACAGGATGATCATTAAAGGGTCTTTAAATTCCATGGTATTTTAAAGAAATGCTTCATAAGTTTTATAGATTTGTGCTCAAAATTTGTATGTTGAAGGTCTACCTCCCTGTGACTGCATTTGGAAAAAGAATCTTGGAAGATGTCGTTAATATTAAACAAGTCATTAGAAAGGGAATATGATTTAAAAAGAGGTGTCTGTTATGGCTTGATACATGAGTGTCCCTAAAGTGCTCACGTGTTAAAGGGTCTTTGTCAGTTCATGGTGCCATTGGTAGATGACTGGAAGTTGGCTCACTTGGGTCACTTGGTATGTGTCCTTGAAGACAACATTGAGATCCCACCTGCTAGTCTTTCCATTTTCTTTCCAGGCCACAGTGAGAGGCACAAGTTTCTCTGCTACTTGCTTCCATCATGATGTGCAGCCTCACTCATCATAGGCCCAAAGTGACAGGGCCAAGTATGTCCTAAACAGTGACTGAAGATAATTCCTTTTAAGTTGATGTATAATATCTCAGGTATTTGTCACAGAAGTGATGATAACTGAATATCTTTAGTCACAAAGATACATGCAATTTAATATTCTCAATATTAAATATTCTCAATATTAATATTAATATTCTCAATTTAATATTCTCAATTTAATAAACTCAGTTTGTAGCATATATTTAAGTGATTTTCTTTTTTTTCCAATGTGGATTTCCACACAATATGCTTCTCAAGACGTATGGTTTAGGTTGGAAAAGAGATCAAATATTTTCTCAAATGTAAGCCAGACTGAGCAGAAATAAATTAATCTTGCACTGGTTTCCAATAGTTGCCTGTACAGGTAACAAATCTAACAATCACAATATTACTGAAGGGAAACTTTAAAAAAACATTAGTTGTTAACTATGTAATACCACTTAGTTGATTATTGTTCCTACTTACAAAATTCCAAAATAATATCAATTAGAGTAATTTCATCTCTGTATGACACATTCATATTTTTCTCCTTAGGAAAATTTGTTGATATTGAAGTATCTTTATTAATGTCATGAGAAATATGAAATGATTGGCACATTTGGAAAACATTGAAAATTACAACTTTGAATATATTTAAACATAAATTTAAAAGAGTAAGTTTTATTGAAAACTTTTAGCAGTAATTTAGACCTTCACATTTATTTCTGTGACGATCTTCACATGTTCTCACTAATATACAGAATACATATGGAATTGTATTTGTACAAAGAATACAGACTGACTTCACAAGCAATTTTACAGAGTAATTTATGAAATGAGTTATGAGATTATAGAATCGGTAAGGATTTATAAGATTTCCTGCTAGTTTGAGATGAGAAAACAGGAAAGAAAGTAAAGAAATATGAGATTAGTTTTATGTGACACACTCTTAATATCATCAGTTTTATGATTCCTGCCGGTAGAAAGAAAATAACATTAGACTCAAATATAAAGGTGGCATATTTTAGAATACAAACTGTCACTCAGATTTCCAGGTAGGGTTACATTACTTTTGTTTACAGCAATATCTGGTTTTTTTTTTTTTTAAGTCAGTATGATCTATGAAGACTTTCCTATTTCCACCCATTACCAATTTTGAAGTTTTCAGCACTCCAACAAGAATATCTAAATCTGAATGCAGGTTTTGCATTTGTTGGGTTGGAAATTTTACAAGGAACTTGTTGATTGATTTTTTTCTCCTAACTGGAAGAACCTGCAATATGAAATGGCTTTTATATCCTCTTTCATCTTAAGCTTATTCACTAAGAAAACCATAAGAACAACAGCTGAAAAAATGACTTGATGACATAACAATAAATGGAAGAGTGAAAACGGCTTTAAACTGATGTTATTATAAAAAATCTTACATTTTGCATTTCATAATTACATGTTAAGATCTTATTTTCCTATTATTATATTCAACATAATTCTTATAATTTGTCTTGAATTTTAATGAACAAAAGTGTTCCATTTTCTCTTATATATGATGTTAAAAATCAGGAACCTAAAATTCTACCTACTGTTTCTTTAGTATTATCTTCTATATTAGGCTTAATTTTTCAAAAGACAAAATAACTTTCTGATAATCGGTTATGAAACTTTTGAAAACTACAAAGTTCCCTGCCTAAAATAAAGAAAAAATTATTTTGATAAAACAGGCAAAAGAGTAAGATTTGATTTTTTCATTTCATATCTCAATTGTTTGGTAAAGTCCTGGCATTTGCACAGCTCTATGCTTATATATTAACCTCTAATATAAATTACATTATGTGGTCACTCCACCTACATAAAGCCTTAGAACAGATTTTTCCCACACACTTTCAGACTATGCTATCAGGTCTGAATCACTACTCACCCTGAGTATATCTTATATGCCCTAATGTCTACAACACACCTGTGTTAATTGAATGCACAATTACATTCGCATAAGTACCACGGAATGCCAGATCCCAAAGACTTCCATACAGAATACAGAGTCAAATTGCACCAATGACAGCGTTAAGTAGCCTGACGGAACTATAATACAAAGTAAGCCAGTGTATATACTTGGGCACATCATCAAGAAGAGGTTGTTCACTAAGAAAGCCCTCATGTGAAAATAGAGGAAATATCCCTTCCAAGAGAGTCACAGAGCTTAGCTTAAAAACTCAAGAAACATGGACAAAACAAGACACCGTGACTCCTCCAAGAATTTAGACCCCTTTATATTAATAAATTATTATATTCAGAAAGTAATTTGAAATATAAGAACATATGAACAGAACAAAATCTGTGACACATGACTAAAAGACCAAACTTTAAAAAATGTTTAGATGAAGTAGTCAAAGGACAAGGTCAATGCAGAAAAAAACTATCCAATGAAAAAATGATAGAATATTTCCCAGATATTAAGAATAATATGGGTATCTACACTGAAGACATTTATAATGTGAAATAGATAAGCAAATAGAACCTCTGTACAACTTAATTAAAATTACAAATTACGGACCAAATAAAAAGTTCTGAAGGATGAGAGGTGAATGTCACGTCATTTATGAAGGCAAACTCACCAAAACAGCAGATTTTGCAGCAAAACTGTTGAAAAGCCAGGAGGACGTGAAATGAACTAGCTTAATTCCTGAAAGAAAATAGGTGTCAACACAGCTTGTACCCAGCAATGTTATTCTTCAGAACTTAAAGACAGTGGTAAGTTTTCAAGATAAGTATAAACCAAAGAAATTATTGGTTTTGAAACCATCATTGTAAAAGATTCTCAGGGGATTTCTACATCCTGATAAAAAAAGAAGAAAAACACACCAACAAAGCCTTAAAAAATAATACAAAAGCCACTCAGAGTAGTTAATCAAAATAGGATAGAAAAGACTCAAACGTGAGCGTTTGTCAAATGCGTAACATGAATACGAGGTAAAAATACAGATGTAGACTATTCCAAACAACCAACAAATTGAAACTAGCACATTTCTTTCAGTGATAATACTGGGTATAAATGCTCTGAATTCTCTAACTAAAAAGATTCAAATAAACTGATTCAACTAAAAAGGAAAAGAAAAAAAAAGGCTTAACTTTTGCTAACTCACCTTACTATAGAGAGTGAAAGGATGGAAAATGCTATGCTAATGAAATGGACTTTGAAAGGAACCTTGTACAACGTAATTAAAATTACAAATTACGGACCAAATAAAAAGTTCTGAAGGATGAAAGAACTAGCTAAAATTTAGCACTCCTTCCAGGATTTCAGCCATGAAAGCAAAAATTAATGGGCAGAGGATGTAGGTATGTTCTTAGAGCACTTGCCTAGCATGCCAGAGACTCTGTGCTCAGTTCCCCAATTCCAATAAACTGAATGTTGTGGTGAGCCCCTTTTATCCCAGCACTCAAGAAGCTGAGGTAGGAGGATTGCTGCCAGCCTGGATTACACAGTGAAGTCAGAGCCAGCCAAGACTACCTAGTGAATTCAGGAGCAGCCTATACTACCAAGTGAGATCTTGTCTCAAAAGAAAGAACGCAGGCAGGCAGGAAGAATGAAAGGAAGGAAAGGAAGGGAAGAAGTAAAAGAAGAAACAGAAGAAAAAAGGCTGGGTCAAGAACATGCTAGAAAGTCGGGGATTTTTAGGCACTGTTATCTAAATTTCATAAATTTTTCACTTAATGCTTTCTTCTTTAGAACCAAGAAACACTGAAAAAATGATTTTTTTCTTCAAAAATGAAGTTTTTTTCCACATGAAGCATTTGGGAAATGGAGATGTATGATGTGACTTTCAAACCTTTGATTTAAAACAAACTGTTATTAAATGCTCTGTGTTTTATTTTACAACTAAAATAGAACTTACTTAACATTAAAAAAAAATTGTTGTCCCTTTTGTAGTCATCAGTGACCACAGAAAGAAGAAGAGTGTAGCAGAGTCAAGAAGTAGTTAAAACAGGTGATGTAAGAGAGAAACACACGTACGTTCAAGCCTAAAATTGTGGTATGGAGAAGGCACGGTGACCAATAATGCTTATTTCTTCTGTATTTTTAACTAGTGTTTACTCTAAGCCACAAACCCAAATGTAAATGCAGGTGTACTTGTTGTGTATAAGGGAGTCATGCAATGCGGTACAAATATCAATCATTAATTTTAATTCCCTGCACCTTTGGGGACGATAATTTAAGGATCAGAATATGAAGCTAGTGTGTTCCTGTCATTATACTCCACAGGGCCTTATGAAACCTTTACTTTTAAGGTACTTAATCGCAGCCTTGCCTTGTGGTTTTTCAATGAATATTTTATACATTTTCTGGAGGCCTTAAAAATAAACCATGCATGGTACTGAGACATTTACAGTTCTCCATACCCGAACAATATATCATTATACAGAAGCGAATAGCTTTCTGTGAAGAGTTTTCACAGTAAAAGTCACTAAAATCCATGAGCAAGGTTCAGTTTTCTCAGCACTGCCTTCCAACACCCATCCTTACCACCCCAGGGCGATTTAAATTTTATTTGTATATTTTCTCCTCCTGTCTATCTATCTACAAAGGTGTCAGGTCCCATTGGCATTGCTCAAGAGCTTTGAAAAGTACCCGAGCTAACCATTTTCAATAAGCGAAGAAAGAAAAGTGCAAAAGAATCAATGTCTTATAAAGGAGACCAGAATCGATTGAGCAGACCCCTTCCTTAGTTTGGTTTGGGCTATTATCAGTGGAGCCATGTGTCCATCACCATGTGAAACAAGTGGAACGCTGCTGCAACAGAAAACACTGGGATCATTTTTCTTGCTTGAGAGTCTGTTTCCTGACTCTGATTTGAGCTGCTGGCTTGTGTGGTCATTATCAGATACGAGGAAGTTTTCTGGTTTATTTGTTCCTCCAGTTGTATCAATTCACTAACTCATATATTTATTACACTGCAATATTCAAGTCATGTTAGTTCATTTCAAACTAAAAATTATGCCTCCCCTAACTCTGGTCCACTTTAGGGTGTTTGAATATAGTAGGAAATAAAGAGTCAGTGAGCTCTTTTTCCCTATCCTCTTAGCTGGACCATCTACTTCACTCCATAGTTGGCTGTGAAGCACACTTGTAGGCATTGAAAGCTTGCACATTTTCATGCTATGACTGCATGCTTGTGTGGTGAGTTAGGTAGACTCTGTTTGGGGGAGGGGGTGGTGGAGCAGGACATTACTGGACATTACTTGGAAGAAGCAAAGGCAGTAGGAATGGGCTGCTGGACAGGTCAAACAGCAAGGCTTCAGTGGACCTCATGGGAAGCTCTAGAGTGGAAGTGGCCTATGTATTTCGTGGTTGTGAGGCACACAGACCACATTTTTCATCCCCAGGTCCTCCAGACAGATGATGTATTCTATATGGTCTGCCTATAAGAGTTGGTTATGACTTATACAAGGTTATACTTTCAAAAAGAATATTTCCAGATGCTTGAAAAGACCATTATTCCTATTGAAGAATTCTTAGAGTTATGATAGCATTTTGCATTCCTCACCATTGTAAATATATGTAGACCACGTGTGCATCAGTGCGTAAATTGCCTCGATTCCTCAATTCCTTAGTCTGCAGGCATCGATCCCATTGAAGAAAGACTGAGTAAGCATTGTAGTGGATAATCCCCTTAGTGGCAGTGACCTCTCCCTTTGGAATTTGGCCTCTGTTTAGTCATTGAATATGAGAACAGGTTTAGGGTTAGAAACTGATAGAAGATCCTTAACAGGTCATGACAATTTAGTGAAGTATTCTCTTAATTTTCTGACAAGTTATTCTTAATTTCACCATATGCATAAAGCAACATCTTTATTGGGTGTATATCTGTAATGCACTTTTACTACACAATTCTGTGTTCTTCCTGAGGATGGGCACTACTGAACATTAAACTCAGGACTCTGCACTGAGCTGCATACATTTTCTTCTCAAGTAGCTAAGATTACAAGCATGAGCCACTATATCCTGAACTCTATTTATACTATTTATCTGTAAATTTTGATGAAAATGCAAGAATCAAAGAGTAAAAAAAAAATTCAACAGTGACAGAGGGTTAGTAAAGTCACAAGGTAGGTTTAAATTTGGGGTTTTGCTGGCCTGGGACACTGAGCCAGAGAGGACAGCATGTCCTGAACACATTAGGGGAAGGACAAGCGGAAGAGGCAATTCGAAAGGAAATTTGCTTTCTGCAAAACACAACCCACTGGAGCCTGCTCACTAATTGCTAATGTGTCATTAGATTTTTGTCAAGGTAGCTTAAATATCACAAAAGAAAGATGTATGCTTGTTCATATTTGCATGTGAACACGACTTCAGTTTTTAATATTTTTAGTTCCAAAAATAAAGCCTCCCTTATAAATATGCATTTCACCTTTGTAATTCAAATCCACAAGAAACAGGTAGCAGGGAGATGGAGTAGGTACTTGCCAAGTGCCCAGTATGTAGTTTCCCATGGCAAGTTGTGTATACCCAAGGTCTTTAGTATCAATTCCTTGTACTTTCCAACAGCACAACAAGCCAAATGAATGGGACCAGTTGTTGACTTTGTTTTTTGTTACTGTTTTGTTCACTCCAGGAGCATGAAACTCAATTTTTCCTGATACAATTTCCAAAGCTTTGCGTCTCTCTGAGAACCGAGTCAGAAGACTTTATAGGATTTGAACGGCTTTCTCTAAGGACTAAGCAGCTGAATTTTTTTAAGAATAGACCCACTTATTGTCTTGCTTCTGTTTTTTTACTTTCAATGACAACAGAATAAAGACAGGTTCTGTGATTTACTCTGATTTTTACTTCTTGCTTCAAAAGGAGTTGCCATAAATATAGATTTAGCTCGCTAGATGCCTGATTTAGAGTCCTTAAATTTTGATATTTTTCACCACTGTGTTGACTTAGAGGTCTCAAAGTTTTTGAAAAAAAAAAGAGTCACTTCCTTCTCTATCTTTGGCTGCACATTTCCCTTTCTCTCTTTTTGAATATTGTTGTATTTTCTAGTCATCTTCTTACTGTAATGAATAATGTTTTACAAGTTTTCCACTTAAGTCCACAATGATTCTACAGATGCTACAGAGCATTCAAAGCGAATTTAAGTATAGGTTTAGGATAAATAATCATGTTTAACACTTGGGAATATTTGTATCCTGGACTGTACAAATAAATATGCATGGAAATGAAAAGGTTACTATGGCAGAGAGAATGTCTAAAAGTATGGGTGTTTATATACACAATTATTAAAAATCAATTAGTATTATATGTTGGATTTATTAATTTCTTTGGTTACCATAGTTTTAGCATAGTTTTAGTGGGTTAATTTCTATATTTTATGGCTATAGAATATTTTATTTAGAGAATTATCTATAAATGTAATGCTCAAAACAAATTATGTTTTGGAACTAAACACTTTGGGGAGTTTTACTTGTGATGCACTGTCAGTTTAGCCCACGATCTGCTCGAAATACAAAAAAATTTTTTAAAGGGTCATTTGGATGTAGCTCAGAGTAAAGGCCTTATGCTCAATCCTCAGCGCTATTTAAAGAAACAAACAAATGAACAAAGAAAAGAAGAGAAAAGAATAGGAAAAGAAATCTGTTGAACACTTGACAGTTATTACTGAAAGCAGAAATCCAGACTTTCACTGATAAATTTTGAGATACCATTTCCAGTTTGAAGCTATGAAACATTAATAAGCTAGTTGCACAGTGTGATTCACCTGTTTTCACCTCTTGTTCAGAAAAATAAGTCAACTTCACTGATGTGGAGAGTAGTGAGAAACAGTGCACACAGCACATTTTTATGAATCTCTTTCCAATCTGTACACTGTGAAATAACCAATCTCAAAGGCAAAAGTAACTGAAAAAGTACTGGATGTCACAAAGTTTATTAGAATTTCAAGATATTCAGTTTCCCATTAGGTACAACATTTGAAAGAACATGATCCAAATTATTCTGGATCTCTGAATTTTATGTATTTTTAAAATGAAATCAATAATATCTATTCTAAAAAATGACCAGATCTTAAAAATAAGGGCTTTGCCTCAGTAAGTTCAGGAACAGAAAACAGAGAATTGTATTTCCTTAAGAGAGAGGACCTTTAAGACATACAATGGTAGACACTTTCAAGAATAAAACTTCAAGAAAATAAAAATTGAATTATCTTTCAAATTCTGAAACACAGACAATGGCTGAGAATACTACAATATTTTCTAAGAAAAAGTACCGAGCATTTTGTCATCGGGTACTGTGGTAGTCCTCTAAGGAACGTTTGTGATGATGTGAAATGTTTGGTGGGATTGATTAGGAAACAGATTCTACAAGGAACTTAGAAAGCCACCTGATGGTCCGTTTGGAAAAGGTTCTCTGTGAGTCAGGCAAAACTGACTTGGAGCTCAATTTTATTATTGAAGCTTAATAGATACTTTAACCTCATTATGGCAGTGTTAGCTTAGTGAGTTAACTTAGTAAAGCTCTTCTTTTTATTTTTTCCACAAAGCAAAAGCCACACAAATCAGAAGAATTCCATCCATATTCCTCCCCTCCAGCAGTCATCCATTACACTTCCCTTGCATGTTTCTGAGCCCTGACAGGGTAAATTCCAACAGTCTTTGAGTTCCCCTAACTTACATTTCTAAAACAAATGCAGAACATAAAAAATGCTTAAAACATGAAATGTTTCATTAATAGCCCTGCTTGTATCCACGGGCCTGAGCTCCATGAGAAGAGAGCAATTCACACCAGGCCTTCAACACTGTTATTGATAGCAACAATATAGATAATCTGCTCTTAGTCTCAGTGAAACCCTCAAAATGTATTGAATTTGGAGCCTTTACACGGGAAGAATATGTTTATGTGATCAAAAGGGCATAAAATTTGTATTTAAGATTTAATTTTGGGCTCCCTGTATTAGGGAGAGAAAAAAAAAGAGAGAAAAAATAGAGAAAAAAGAAATGAGAATGGAAGGTAAGAATGGAAGAGAGAGAGAGAGAGAGAGAGAGAGAGAGAGAGAGAGTACATCTCACCTATCCTTGTAGAGTATAAACGTTTTGAGCTGACACTGGCTTCTATTTTCTTTGCTGGGCGACAGACTCAGCAGTGACGTATGCCCTTCCATTAATGCTCTTCGCTGTTGTATCCTGGTTCTACAGTGGCCCATCCCTTCGTAAGCACTGCCCTTTAGACACCTGTGAGTTTTTTTTTTATAATGAAGTCTCATCTATTATAATTAATGCAGTTCTCTTAATACATATCATGTTATTAACTAATGTGTCATCATGTAAAATGTTTAAGAACAGATCCCATGCTTCACTCTTTCTTTACTTAATTTCACTAAGTATTGCTTGCTACACTGCTAGGAACACTACGAATGCACTTCTGAGAAAAGGTACAGAGCTAGTAAATTAAAAATGTCACCATTGTATCTTCTAAGTCACACCAATATTCTGAATCCTGATGTTAAGTTGTAAGTAACTATGTTTTAAATCTTACTGGAAGGCCTAATTCACTTACTCATCAAATGTTCTATAAATACCTACAGAACAAAAGAAACACCACAACAAAAGGCACCAAAAGGCACCAAAAGGCTGTTCTCCTGTCTGCCCTGATGTAAGTTCCCTACTGTTAAGCGGAAATAAAGACTGGCAAGTATGTTTACAGTAGAGTTGATGTATATCCTGGACTTTCAATGCTTCCTCTCAAAAAAAAATCCTTATGTTGACATGTTATCATCATTGTAAAAGTATCAAAATGTGGTAACAAATATGCCGTTTATGTTAGGAAGGCCCTGCACTCAAAGGTGTACTAGTGTCTTTATTAAAGGATGGGTTATGTTTAAGGGATGGGAGGGCCTGGAGTGGAGGTGGGCATTCCTTGAGCCCTTCTGCTGCTTCCCTTGCCCGTGTTCCCTCATCATTGGATGCCCTCAGCCACAGTGAGACAGCAAGAAGGCCGTCATCAAATGAACACCTACAATATTGGATTCTGCAGCCTCAGAACCCATAAGAAATTAATTTTTTATTTACTCAGTTTGTGAAATTCTGTAGTACTAGCAAAAAAAAAAAAAGACTAAAACAATTTAGAAAGGAATTATGTATAGGAATGTAATTAACTGGTAGCATCTAAATAATTGGTATTAGCAAATACCAATACTATGTCTGTGGACTTGACAAGAAAGAAATTAAGCTAGAAATAGAAAGAAACCCTAATTTCATTTGTAGCAGCTTTAACTATAATCCACATATTTAAGTGTACAATTCAGTAGCTTTCACTATATTCGTAGATATGTGTAGCTGTCACATTTTTAGATGTTTCAAAATAAACACCTTAGCGTCCAACCATCCCTACAGAACCACTCACTCAGCTACTTTCTTTCTGAGCTAAGAGATTTCCTTGTTTTAGACATTCAATATAAACAGAATGTGGTCTTTGATGATTAGCTACTTCTATTTAGAAAAATTTTTCGAGTTTCTTCCATGTTTTGGCTTATGTCAGTTCCTCCATTTTAAAGGCCAATACTGCATTGCAATGTACTTCTTTATTCATTAGTTTTGGAGCATTTATCTGTTCTATTGTTGTCACAATTACTAATAGCGCAGCTAGAGATGCTTGTGCATAAGTGTCTGTGTGGATATGTGCTCATAGTCCTTGCGTGTGCTGAAAATAGGAATGGTCAGTTCATATGGTAATTCTATGTTTAATCATTTGAAGATGTATGGGGCAGTTTTTCAAAACAGCTGAAGCTTTTTATATCCTCATCATTAGTTTATAAGACTTTACTACTTTTTATTGTTGCTATATCTGAACATTTCACACTAGCTGCAGTAATGTGCCTGATATGGTATCTCATTGTGGTATTAATTTGCATTTCTCTAGCCATCTTTTCTAGTGCTTATTGGTCATTTTTATAAAATAATTGGAAAAAATCTATTCAAACACTCTGCCCATTGTTAAATCCAATCATACATATTTTTATTATTCTGTTGTAAGATTTTCTTTTATTTGGAAGTCATAGATTTGGCTAGCAATATTTAACTTAATTACATTTTTATTTAGATGTTATTTTGTAAGTACAACTGTGAGTAGTTGAGAAATTCATAATTCCCTAAGTTCTCAAAGATATTTTTATTTTTCTTAATATTCCATGGGTTTCCACAATCATCAGTGTTCAAGGCTCTGAGACAGTGTGCTATGGAGATTAAGTACGAGAGGGTGGAGTTATTCTAGTGGGTTTTTCCACAGCATGCCGAGCGCAGGTATAGCCTTCCACTGCCCGGAAGTGAATATGACAAAATGGCCGGTTGTGCTTCCCTTCGCGGTAAACTGCCCTCTTGGCCTCAGCACCACTAGTCATATGTATTTCTTTATCAACATCCCATGTTATATACAATTTTGTAAATGATATTGAGTTAGTATAGTATTTTGTAAGCAGACAAGACTTCCTTTAAGCATTCCTCCATTAATTCTCAAAAGAAACATGTTGTCACACCAACCTGAGTGAAAAAAAGCACAGCTTTTCCAATGCCTGCTCTTTCGTTTTTTCCTGATAGTGTCCAAAATAAATTAAATATGTGCACTGATCTGCAGCTCCCATCAAACTTCTTTACTTTGCAGAATTTAAATAACTTCAAATATGTCCCCAGGGTCCATTTTCAATTGAATTAATAGCCAAGTTCTTACCATATAATCTTTTGAAAGGCAACACAATCTTCCCTCTGGCACTTTTTCACTTAAAGGACAGCTTCCCAAATTTAGTGTCTGTAAAAATACACTAAAAAATTTTGTTAAATGCCAGTTTTTAGGCCATAACCGAATACCTTCTGATTCAGTGAGCCTTTGGCAAGACCAAGAACACTGTCTTTTAATAGTCTAGGAAGGTGTTTCTGAGACGAAACGTACAGAAGCCCTCCTAGAAGATGCGCAATCCCTCTTAAGATAGCTTCGCTTTACAGCAAAAAACCAAAAAGCCACAGCTTTTGCTTGTTCTTTGCATCAGCCCATCTCATTTTCCCACCGAAAACATTACTTTTAACTCCTCAATTGATAAAATTTGAAGACATCCTTAAATTGTATTTACTGCATGATTTGTGGGGCTCCTCTTTGTTGTTGTTATTGCTTTGGTTTGTTTTGCTTTTTGTCTTTGATAACAAGGTCAAAGCCTGAAATGCTTTACCACTGAGAAACACTTCCTGCTTTTTCTTTTTGTCTTTTTTCTTTTACTTTTTCTTTTTTTCTGTTTTTGGAAGAGTTCCATGGAGTTGCCCAGGCTACTCCCCAATTTGTAATTCTCCTGCCTCAGCCTGGTGAGTCTGTGAGATCAGAGTTGTGAGCCATCCCAGGTTTAATGTTTCTTCTCAGCTGACAACTTGCCCCTGGCATTCAGTCGTTGAGAATTTCTTGCAAAGTGAGCCACTCTAGGAGTTTTACTAGCTTCCTCAAAATGGTCTCTAAAGATTTCCCAAGAAATACCTTTTATCATTTTTAAGGTCGTCTGGGTCTTCGTACCATGGCGACTTCTTTCCCCTATTGTTGATTTTTACATTTATAGTTATTAACAAGCAAACTCCCAAATCTGAATCATGTGTTAGTTTGCTTACATTACCCAATTCCTTGTAATCATCATTCACACTTTCTGTTATACATTCATATCTACTTTTTAAAAATTCATTTCATGGATAAAAGAACCACGGTGTTGTTTTGTATTCCACTGAACATGTTCCGGCTTCCATTTTTATTTTTCTTTCTAAAACTAAAAATTAACAATGGCATAGATGTCTGAAAGCATGACAGCAACATGGTGACAAACTCACCGTGTTCGGTATTTTCTCCCAGCAACAGGAAAGTGATCAGCTCAGAAAATTGGTACTAAGAGTAGAATTGTTAAAGCGAATGTACCTGACAAGGAGGTTCAGAACTTGTTGTAACTGATTTGAAAGAGTTTGGAAAAGTTTGGAGATTTGGGCTAGAAAAAGCCCAACGTGTGGTAAGCAGAGCTGGATGAGTAATACGTGTTGGAGCTCAGGAGACCAGCATTTTGACAGAAATGTGGACAGGGAAGACCAACCTCAGGAGATTTCAATGGGAATGAAGACTATTTTAAAAACTGGACTAGAGGGTATAAATATAACACTCAGGCAAAGAACTTGTCTACATTTTTTTTTTCACATTCTAAACCACCAGGCTCATTAATTTGGTGGAGAGATTATAAGACAGCCCAAATTTCATACTGTGGCGAGGATACTTCAGCCAGTCCTACATTGAATGTCATGAGTAATATGCAGAGCCAAAACATGAAAGAAAGTGCACAATAATTGTGGCCAGGGAAACTGTGTTTTCACAAAAGTTATAGCCACTAAAATAATACCAGTACTTCATCCTGGAATAATGGAAAGGAAACATTTTCTTAGGAATCTTAGGAATTGACCTTACAATGTAAAATACGTAAGCTAATTGAAAGACTGCTTTGAGAAAAGGACCCAGGGAACTCAGCTCACTCATGGTCACTTAAAGGAGTGAATCTTTAAGGTCATTCACTAGGCACTCATCACTGGGCCATGGCTCAGGCAATACAGGCTACTGCTTGAACTGGTAGCCAACTTTGGTGTCATCTATGTGGTTCTCATTTCTTCAAGTATACAAAATGTGAAAATTCTGAGGTCACGAAGGCTTTCACCCAGCTCTCAGAAAGTCTAGAGGCTCAACAAAATTGTGTAACAAAGTCACAGCCTCTAATAGGAGGATAAGAGGGTGATTCGTGAAGCTGTGAGAATGAAGCCGTAGATACTATGGAGGTGCTAGGAATCTAGAAAAGATAAAAACATGCAATGTACGCTGAGAGAAAGTGTCACGTCATTCCAAGAGAGATGCCATGTTGGTTGCAATTTGGCAAGGCCTTAGGGGCAGGGCTGCACCCGTCTCTCCAACACATGCTCTAAGTACTGGGCATGGAGATAGAAAATTTAAATTTTACCTGTTCATTTTCAGTATTGCTTTGGTTCAGTTGCTTTCTACAAACCTATTTCTACCTTTTCAAATGGAAATGTTCATTCACCACTACTATATACTATAAGTATTTAATATTATTTTTGATTTTTACAGGAATTCACAGATAAGAGTTTGCATTGAGTTTCAGAAGAGACTCTGGACCTGGAAGTTTCAGCAACTCTAGATGGTCCTCTTATGAAGCATAATTTTATTTCTTACTCTAAAAATACCTCCCAGAAATCTCATGGGTTCCAAAATGCGTTTTTGGAAGGTCACTGGATTGTGGGGGAGCTAGACTCATCTGTGTATTCCTCTCCTGGTAAGATTGCACCTGAATGTAGTCTTAGGAAATAAAGCATGGTCATAAGGGATGGAGCTGTAACCTGGAAGGCTGTATTCTTGTTCCAATCTGCTTCCTTCTCTCCCTGCTTCCTTCCAGCATAGGCTGAGCAATTCTCTGTGGCCATGCCTTGTTACCAGGGCATTTCTGCTATGCAGCCAGTCAGTTATGATCTAGATCCAATAAAATTATGAACTAGAATAAACCTCTCCTCCATTAAGTTGTGAGTCTGGAACATTTTGTTCCAAGAATAGGAGATTTATTAAGATCATTATTCATTAGCTGAAGGCTAAAATGTTTATATCATCACTCTTTTTTTTTTTTAAACAGGGTGTCACTCTGGTCTTGAACTCACTATGTAGCCTAGGCTGGTCTTGAGCTCATTACATATCCCAGGCTGGTCTTGAACACATCCAATCATCCTGCCTCAGTCTCCCAAGTGTTGGCATTATTGGAGTGTGACACCATGCCCATATTGGGTGTGGCATTGGGGACTCAAACCCAGGGCTTCCCAATTTCTATGCAAGTACTCAAAATATTGCCATTTAAAAAATTGACTGAAGCAGTACTATTTAAATTATCTTCAGAAAATCTTATGTTTGTGGGGGTGATTTGGATATAGAGTTTCCCCCAAAAGCCTCAGGTTCCTACGAAGACGATGTACTATTGGGAGGTGGGGCCTTGTTGGAAGGGTGAATGCCTGGGGCTTGACTGGAGGGGTCTGTGCTAGTTTCACCCTTCTTTCCAGATTGGCTTGTCCTGCCACGTTGGGGAGATCTTTTGCCTACGGAGCCCCTGTTCCAGCTTTACCTCTGGCTGCAGCCCTTCCAAATGGTTATTCCACCATTTTCCAGCCTCCCAGCTCTGAATGGACTGTGACTATCTGAAACTGTGTAAGCTAAAATAATCTTTCTTCCCTGAGTTGCAGATGTTGCCTGCTGAGTCACAGTGATGAAAAAGTAACTAATAAAATTTGATTGTCGTCTTTAACAAATCTATCAGCAGAATAATTTTATGTATACAAAACTGTCAATAATAAATGAATACAAGAACTTAATATCTTATATTAAATTATTTGCTCATTAATTTATGCAACATTCTTCTTTAGGGCTTTCAATATTCATGAAACAGCTAAGATTTAGTAGTAATAGTATTCTACTATTGAATATATAAAATTTTAAAAAGCCATGTAGCAATAAAAAATACAGAATCTCAGAAAAATCTTCTTCTAAATAGAAATGGAAGTTGTATATGACTTGATACCCTAAGCATTTAAATTTTACTTTAAATATGTCAATTATTGAACTAGAATTAGTTTATAAAAAA
Source organism: Ctenodactylus gundi (assembly GCA_004027205.1). Lineage (NCBI taxonomy): Eukaryota > Metazoa > Chordata > Mammalia > Rodentia > Ctenodactylidae > Ctenodactylus > Ctenodactylus gundi. The sequence continues at coordinate 227,081 of PVKB01000880.1, forward strand.
TCTAGACAATTCTTAAAGTAAATTTAATTACTTGTACCTTTTGCTCTTAGCAGTAATTTACATTACAAAAATAACACATTAAAGAAAATTGGAATAAAAAGAAAGGATTTAAGCTAGATTTAGACTATGTAAATTGAATGATGTGCTTGCAATAGTGCAGAATCTTTCTCAAAATTGAGTTGGGAAAGAAATCTAATTATCAGGCTGTAAACAGTCCTAAGAGAAAGCTCAGTTTAGGAACTGAGCCAAGATAACTGAAGAGCCTTCACAACTGTAGCTCTAATTGGTCATTTGCAGCTCAGGAGTTTTCAAAATTGACACCAAAATATTGAAAAGCATTTGCTTAGTCACTGATATTCAAGTGACACAAGACAAAAACAAATTTAGTCATAATCCTTGGGAAGATTTACGCAAAAATGGTGTTATAAACTAAGATTTCTTAGTTTAAAAAGTGTATGATTCCTGTTTGATGTTACTTTTTGTTGCATATATTTAAGGGACATACTCTTGTAATGTTTTGATATTATATACAATAAAATAATATGGTCCAATAAATGAACATCACGCAATCATCATTAGTATGCATGAGCATGTTAGGGATAGTAAGAGCATCTCAACATATCAACTCCACATTTCCCAGAAAATTTCCAGCATTTGATATAAAGTTATTAACTGATTTTTCTTACTCTACCTTGGCTCTCTGGATATGCGCCATATAAGGTCAACTTTGTGTACATTTCCACTTCTGTGCCCTAGTCCCCAGCTGGGCTAACATCCAATGTGCATTCACTTTTATATATTAGAATTTTTAAAAATAAATTATTCCTATAAGTGAGTTCATGATGTACTTTCGTTACTGTTTGGTTTATTCCACTTAACCCAGCTTCTTTTATTTTCAACTACATCTACATTTAAAGGATGAACTCATTTCTTTACCACTGAATAAATTTCTATTGTATATTTATGTATCTTTGATGTATGTTTATTTTATATGCAATACATATAAGCAGATTTGGGAGTTACAGCAAATGTATGTACTCATCTCCTAATGCACATTTAGTTTGTTTCTATATGTTGGCTCAGGTGTATCATTAAATTTTTAAAAAAGAGATCACAAGTGTTATTAGGACAATGGGAAAAGGGCATCCTTGAATTCTTTTGGTCAGATTGCTAATTGGTACATCCATTGCCACAAACCATACGAAGCTTCCTTCAGATGTTGAGAAGAAACTAGCATTGGATTTATGAGTCTCTTTCCTGGTTATACCTACCCAAATGGAATCGTGGCCCTGAGGCGACATCTGTACTCCCACTTTCCTTGTGCTTATTGTAGTATTAGTTGCTATTTCTTAAAAGAAATCAAATTATAGTTGGCCATGAAATTAAGAATCATAGATATAATTTCAATAATGCAAATAATTTATTTCCTGTAATTTTATACACACCTAAAGAAGATTAGAAAACACAAAATTTCATAAGAAATGACATGTTAGAACTATATTGATTTGAATACAATTAAAATTACACATGTCAAAATGTTGAATATTTTTAGCTGCTACTCATAAATATCCTCTCTCTCTCTCAATCTTTCAACTTCCAGTACAAATGTGGTTGGATACACTGAGAACTGGATTTCTAATAAATAGAATGCAGCTTAATCTTAACTCTGAGTAAAATATTGCTGTAAAATATCAGATATTAAGACACATTAAATCCTCATATTTTTAAAGGCCCTGCTCATGCTAAGATCTTTTGCCTGACATTCTAAAAATAATGGAGGTAAGATTATAGCAAATTACTTTGTCTTACACTGTGTCGTAAAACTGGGCCAAATGTCCACACACGAGATGTCATATTACTCACAAAATGTCACATTAACTCTGCTTTATCTATCAAGTTGACCAAGAAGAGAGGTGAATAATTATTTTTATTTAAGGTATGTTTGTGTACATGTAGATATGGTACTGAGAGCAAATGTAGTACAGATTTTTAAAATTTTTCTCCAAATTATTCTTTTTGTGAGTATGTATTTGTGACACGTGATAATTTCATTCAACTCTAGGAATTGGTGCCCAAGCAAATCACATGTTCATCACTTTTAATATGCTTCTACCTTTCAAACCCACACACATGCCCTTTTCTTTAAAAAAAAAAAACTGCTTCTTTATACTTTGGTTTCTCATGTCAGGAAAACCATGTGATATTAAAGTTTCCATGCCAGATCCATAGCACTCAACAAAATAGTGCATTCATTTCCCTAATAAAAGATTTAAATGAACTAGTCATTTCCTAATTAAAGAGCCTGAGTTATCTTTCTTTATAAGAGAGTAGTACGGCATTATGTTTATACACCACATTTTATTTGTTCATTTTCCTGTTGATGAGCTCATCAGCTGCTTCTAAGATCTAGTGATTCGGATTTGTGTTGGTATAAACATGAGTCTCCACGCATCATTGATATGTGATGTCTTTAAATCTCTTGGGAAGACACCCAGATGATGCATAGTCGGGGCATTTGGAATATTTGTTTTTGTTGTGGAAGGAATTTCCAACAGGTTTCCAGAAGGGTTGTACCAGTTTAAAGTCCCACCAATGTTGTAAAAGTGTTCCTTTTCCCAGTAACCTCTCCAGGATTTTTTTTTTTTTTTGACAGCCATTCATACTGTAGTAAGATGAAATCTCAGTATTGTTTCCATTTCTCTAACATCTAAAGATGTTGAAATTATTTCTCATGTATTTACTGGCCATTTGTAATTTTTATGAGAACTGTGTATTCATTTCAATCACCTATTTTTGATTACTTCTTTTAATTTTCAGATATCTAACTTTTTCATTACTTTGTGTATTCTGTCTGAGAAATAATTGCTAATTTCATCCCAACTTTCTTGGCTCTATCTTAATTGTGATGTTTCCCTTACACTGTAGAAGTGATTTTTTATCAATTTGATATAATCTCTTTTACCAACTTTTATTACTTTTATTTAATAACTATTTCATTAAGAAAATCCTTTTGTAAGTTTATGTCTTCAAGGGTTTTGTCTGTTTTATCTACTAGTAGGTTCAATGTTCTCCTTTAATGTCTAGGCCATTGATCATTTTTATCTGATTTTAGTATATATAAGTTTAAAATTTAAAACCTATGCTACAATTATATTATAAAAATATTTCCAGGAACTGAATATCTTACTCAGCCTATTTTTTCTCTACATATTTCTGCTGTTTGTGGTCTTACTGAAGACCACACGGAAAATTAACTAAAATAGTCCTGGTTTATGTAACAAAAACTGAACTCTCTAAGAAGTTTTCAATTCCAGATATTCACATCTACCTCCTGAGACAATTCTGCAGATACCACAGACCAACATCTATGCCTGTATGCAGTATGTAATGATGTGTTTCTCACATACTTATATAATACCATTGTTTACCCATATCAAAATAAACTATATGCATCAGTGACATTTTAAATCATGAACAAAAGTTTCAAAATTTTGGTAGATCAAAATAATAAAGTAGTTTTTAATATTGATTACTTAAAAATATTAGTGATTCTGCAACATATTAAAGTGCTGCTTAGTTTTATTATTTGAGGAATTCAAATGTTAAAATATTTCTCTCTCTCCTCCTCTCTTTTTGCATGTGCTTATGTGTTTACAGGCAGGAGGGATTGCTTATCCAACTATGTAATGTTTAATTTGCATTTTACTTCACACACTCTTACAAAGATGATGGCCAATAGTTAAACATGCAAAGCTTCTATTTTGAAAATTAAATCATTCATATCAAGAGAGTATTTGACTGTTTTTCCCTGTTTTTATTTCTTCCCTTTAGAATTTGCCTACATCATAACCTCTATCGACCTCCAACACATCACCATCTGTTAAGTTTTCTCTTCTTGTGCTGGGCAGTTATTTCTCTTGATGACATCTTGCTAATGGATTAATGTGATATTTGGTTACAATGAAGTTGTTTGTTTATATGTCTAGTATCCAAATAGTATGCCAAGAAACCAGTTCTATAATTTCTTTGTATCTATAGGAGATAAAAATGCCCAAAATTTTAAGAAAGAAAGAAAAAATGCAACAAAGAGAGAGATTGTTCCAAATTAAAAAAAAAAACTATTTAAACTTTAGATTCATAGAATCACTTGCTTACTGATTATTTTTACCTAGATATCTAGTAGTCTGGAAATTAGAGCCTTTGAAGTTTTCCTTTGCTTTTTGTTTATTTTTGACTTTATGTTATGTTACTGTGACATAGAAGGGCACCCACTGACATTTATCCTTCTTTCAACAGTCCTTGTGCCTCCAATTTGTCCAGCCCAGCTTCCTCCAGACATCCCTTGAGCCCTTAAATGGATGAATTCTGTGTCCTTGGGACCTTCAAGAAGATGATTTTTTTTTTTAGTATTCACTTTTTTTCAAAGATTTAAATATATGTAGTGCAGATCTTCATCATTTTCCATTTCTATACTCCATTCCAGGGCGCCTTACACAAACTAGGTCACCACAAATTTTCTTTAAGTCAATAAAAGTAGTATTTCCTGCTGTCTCCAAAGCAATGAAGGTGTCTTTCTACTATTTTTTATTTTTGCATTGAAATAACTACAGCCTTTGTTTAACTAATTAAAATAAAAAGACTTTTTTCCACATACGATGTAAGACTGAAAAGATTCATGTTTCTTTTATTGAAATATTGGTGGCTGTTGGCATGACTTGAATATTAGGGAAATTTTCACAAAACAAGGAAGAGAAAAACTGGGTTTTCCCTTAGAAGGATAGAGTTCTGCTTAGAAAAGCATATCAAAACTTGAATACAGAAAGAGAAACAATAATTCTGTTTCTGAAGTCTTTTTTAGAAAGTTCACAATAGAGTGGCAAAAAATTCTTTGTTGTTGTTGTTGTTGTTCATTGAAAGAACAAAGGAAAGGAGTAAATTAGCTTATCGTAGAAATAAAAGTGAGACATGCAATGCTTATGTTTGAGCAAAAAAAATTGTTTAATTCCAGAGAACAATTATATACTCTGATGACAATATATAAAAATACATTTAAAAATTCTTTCATTGTTCATGGTAAGGGCACAGCTTAGTGGTAAGCACTTGCCTAGAATATATAAGGCCCTGAATTTGATCCCCAGCACCACATAGGCTGGGCATGGTGGCATATGCCAGCGCTTTGAAGGCTGAGGCAGGAAAATTTCTTTTACTCGTAGGCCAGCCTGGGCTACATGATGAGTTCTGGGTCAGCAGATTGTTCTGCTTGACCACACAGGGAGAAACCCTGTGTCTAGATATATTAATTAATAAATAAATAAACAAATAAAATTCCAGTTTTTAAAAAATCCTGTAAGAATTCCACATAGTAAGTAAACAAAAATTGTCTTTAATCACTTCAAACTAGGAATTTTAAAAATTTTGCATATGTTTCCTGTAGAGATACTCTCTCCAATTATTACTCACATACATACATGCATACATACATATGTATGTATATATATATGAACTTGTATACTTTTTAGTTTAAAAACTGATAAGAATACACAAATGTTTTATTGCTAAATAAGGTACAAGCCCATACACAAACATTTTCATGCTACTATTTCATTTGTGAATATCCCTCGAATTATTTGAGAAAAAAATTATAAAAGCATGGTTAGGAAATATTCCGTGCCTTCTCTTTGACACACAGACAATTCAATAAACATATTCAAAATAAAGGAGAATTTTCACTTTAATCGATAAAATAATTCTAATCCTGTCATCATATTTAGGGTTTATTGTATCCAAGGAAGACAAAAGCAGCTTCTTATTTAAAGAACTCAATAACAGAGTAGATTAAGTAAGTCAGCCTCTTATGGAAATTGACATGAGGCCCAAGGGCTTCTTCGCCTTCAGTTAAAAGCTTAATTTCAGAGAAATGTTCTATGTTCCAATCACAATACTTGAAAGAAAGTACTTGCAAAAAAATGCTTCTCTTTAGAGCTTCCTCGTCATCCTTCAACGTGAATTCCCCTTTCCATAGAGGCGTGCGTGGCAATAAGAGCCTATCTTGATTCATTTCTGGCTCTATGAAACTGGTGGGATGGAACGCAGTGAAGAGTTACCTTGAGCGTATCTGGCTGAGAGGTTTGTTGAAGAGATTTTGCTGAGAGGACAAGAGCAGGAAGATGTTAAGAGCGTGAGAGTAGATGGGCTGCGTGACATTGCGTCCTCTGGCGATAGCCTGTGGACACAGAGGCTACAAACATTTTTTTGAAAAACACAAGCTCTAGGTCTTTGGGCCAAGGTTCCAAAATGTGAGGCAAATGGAAAAACAGAAACTAAACACAGAATTTTCAGCACTGCACCCGGATCACAGAATTGCTTAGCGGTGGGGAATCTCAGGGACCACAAGTTCTGTTTTAACAGAAACAATAGGCACACGGTAAAAGTGGTGGTCCCTGCCACGGCCTTAACTATGAGGTAAGGAAAGACAGCGGAAGCCTGGGACCTGGGACAGAGGAGACTAGACGCGTGCCTACTAAGAGCGACTTAGCAGCCAGTTATGACTGTCCCATGATGATGTCTTCAATCTGAGGCCGATAGTGAAGAGTTTTACTGACATTTGATCAGATTTTCTTAATATCTTCTAGTGATCCATGTACACTGGTCACATGTATAATAACAAGCAAGCTTTAGTAGAAAGCAGGTCATTAAGCCATCTACATAAACAGGATATGACTTAAAGGCTGAAAGGCCAACAGAGAAAATGAGAAATACCCTGTTGTTTCACATTATTTTCCACCTACCATCCAGGGAAAGTTATGTCTCCTGTGCCTGCCCTCGTCTCCCTTCTAAACAATAAGTGTAATGAGATTGACCTCAATCGGTTCCACATACATCACTAGAAAGAATGCATAATGCCATGGTAACATTATTTTCGAGTTCCTTGGATGAACTTTGTTTCAGAAATCTGGTAATTACTTTTATTTCTATATGATGTTCATTTCACAATATTAAATATTTAAAATGCAAATATTCATTTTCAATCATCCATGCATTCTTCTGCCCATTTATTCTTCTATTCAGAATTTTAGATGCGTAATTGTTAAACATTGTTCATGGACAAAATTAGATCTCATCACACTAAAGAAATGTCTCTACGTTTGGTGTTATCCTTCGGGTAGGAAATAAAAGGTAATTTCAAAATAAGCCTCCAGTATCTTGTTAACATCTTTTTTAATTCTCTTAAGTTACTGAAATCTGTTTATCAGAACGATATTTTATACATTTCATTTTCTCCCTTCAAATACCTAATATAGGGGCTGGAGGAATGGCTCAGCAGTTAAAGCGCTTGAGCAAGCGCTAAGCCAAAAGGAACTATCATGGCAGCAGAAAGATGTGGATCCGAGAGAAAGAGAAAGCAATCCCATTGTGAAAAGTCACATCATTGGACTCAACATTATTTAAACTTTCAACATTATTATTTTCTGATGGGGTTATGCATCTTTAAATGATGTAAACATCTTTCTCTAGGCTTTATTTTTGCTTTGTTTTCTTTGGCTAAGTAGCATATAGATCTGATTCAATACTTACTCAGTTTTCTTTTTTTTTTTTTTTTCTATTGCATGTGGGAAGCTTTACTGAAGTGTACAACTCAGCGACTTTTCACAAAATGAACACATCCATATAGACAGTATTGATCAAAAACAAGAATAGGAACAATACCTAATAGTTTCTACATTTCCCCAAGGTTCAAAATGCATCTTCCTGCAGGGTAAATTTCATTCTTAATTGAATATAAACTGAATTACACAATATGAAGAGTGTTATGTTTGAGTTCTTCTGAAAAAAAAATCTTCTATAACATTTCTCAGGGGTCGCTTATTCAGTTCATTTCAGTTGCATAAACATATTCTAATATATTTATTAATTTTATTTTTATCTAGTGCATGTTTACATCATTTTTATTCAGAGGTTCTAACTACTGGTCACACTCTCAACATTTTTATAAATTATATACACAGCTCTGTTATTTCTCTTCCTAGGCTGGGAACTGCTGGCTAACAGCCTTGCATCTATACTCAGCCATAGTTGTTAGTAAACCATCTCTAAGCCATGTTTCCCAGAAACTTCAAGAAAGTCCTGCTTACTCTAGAATCTTGACATTTTCTTAAACCCAACATAAACAGCTGTTATGATGTTTTTTTTCAATTCAGACCTTTTGTGGGCTATTAGTTCATACAATAATGTAGCTTTAATTTGCACTTACCTGATTAATAATGGGCTTCCGAAGTTTTCCTATATTTTGAATACTTGTTCTTTAAGCGTCATCCATGTTCAAATATTTTGTCTAATTTTATAGGACATTTGTGATTTTCAACAAATTGTAAAGTTTTTTTATACATCCTCATATGCACTTTAGCAAATATGTGTACTCTGACTTTACTTACTTTTATGTTCTTTTAATAAGTTAAGAATATTAATTTTAAAGTAATCTGATGCATCAAGCTCTTGATGAGTTAATGATTTCGTGTTAGGTTTAAGAAATCTTCAAATGGTGATTCATACCTGTAATCCAAGCCCTCTGCGAAGCTGAGGGAAAAGGATTTAAAGCTTGAGCTCAATTTGGGCAATTTAGTCCCGGGTGAAATCCTGTCTCAAAACAAAAACTAAAAAAAGCGTGAGTGTGTAGCTCAGTACAAAGGCCCTGGGTTCAATCTCTAGTATTGGAGGACACAAAAACATTCGCTCAAGTAATACTTACCATAATATTATTTTATTAATAGTTTAGCATTTTGTGTGTTTACATTTAAATCTGTAAGGCCTCTTAAATATACTGTTTCCTACGAAATGGGGTATAATCAAAACTGTCTTTCTTATATGAAAGTTTCAATGTGAACATGTAGCATTCTTTGAAAAAGGCGACTCCCCCATGAGAGTGCACTTATCTTTCTCAAAAACAAGATATCAGCACATGTGTGGGTTTCTATCAAGATTTTAATATCCATTCCTATTTTCCATTTATCTGGTTTAGTACATATGTGGCAATATATTTTTAGTAGCTTTGTTGTAGCCTTTAAAATCTAGTGATATAAATCATCCATTTTGATCTTTGTGTTCCAGATTGTCTTTGTTTTCCACTGTGTCTAAAATTTAGTCAGCTTTGGAAATAACTAAATAAAAACTGCTGCAATTTTTTACTGATTACATCGAATGTGAAGATAAGTATTGGGAAAGTTGAACATTTCAACAATGTTGACTTAAAATATGGAAAAATGAGAAATTTGATATTTAATAATCTTTTTAGTTATAAAATATACATTCATTTTAGAAATATTCATATGTTCACAGATTACTAGTACTGTTTGTAAAGACAGTATTATTCCCTATTTACACACCTATTCTTTTTCTTTCTTTCTTTGTTCTCATCAGTTCTGTTTCTTCCAGAGATATATTTGCATTTATTTAAAAAATTTAGTATATTTTAGAGTAAGGGTGGTGGCAATGAATTCCTTCAGCTATTTTAAGCAAAAATTATCTACATTTTTGTCTTACTTAGGAAGTTGTCTCCTTTAGAATCTGAATTAAAATTAATTTCTTTCAACATTGCATATCATTCCATCAATTTTTAGCTTCTTTTTTTCTGTTGAGGAATTAGATATCATCAGAATTATTTATTTTTTCCAAAGAAAATGTGTCTCACAGATTTTACACTTCTCTTGGTTCATCAGCAGTTTGGTTATGAGGTATGCAGACATGGCTCCAAGTTTATTTATCATTTATTTGTTTGTTTATTTATTTATTTATTTATTTATTTATTTATTGTGGTAGGATTTGTTTCTAAGTTAGGTAGCTAAAATCTTTCATCCATTAGATAACTTCAAGATATTTGCTATGTGAATACATTTCTCTGTGTATTATCTTTTGTTTCATTGTGTGCTACCTCATATTGTCTCTCTTTCTCTCTCTCTCCCCGACCCCAACTTCTTTCACTTTTAAACACATGCATTCATATACACATATATTCTTGCTTTTAAAATATATTCAACTGATTTATCTTCCAACTTATTTATCTTGTCAACTGTTGAATCTCAAAATTTTGGCATTGCAGTGACCACACCTTACATAACATTTACACTCATTTCATGGCTTTATAAATATACGATATATTTTATCTGTGAAAATGTACTCCTTATATCGTGAGCTATTACAAAGCAAAGTATGAAGAAAATTATATTTGAAGTTTCGCAATATCTCTGAAAGCCTACATATTTCCACAGTACCCAGACACCTCAGAAAGAAAACTGTGTTCTTGGAGGCAATAACCTCAATTATAAAGAGGAAAATCGTCAGTAAAAGCCTATTTTGAGCAAATTTCATTATTTAAACAGCCAGCTCTCAAATAGCTTTGGTAGAGCAATAACAGTCTCCTAGTAAAGCCTTAAAACTGAGGAGCAATTACACCCCAGCCGTAATGCCAAATGGTCCTATTAGTGGCTCCATCCAGTCTTAAGGACCCTGTGTTTCCCCATGTCAAGCACAGTTCAGAGTTAAAAGCATAAAAGAAGAAAAAGTGATCTTTCTTTCCTCACAAAAACCTTGTTGAAGCAGAGGACGTGGAATTTAATCCGGCCAACTCAAATGTTGAGAATTCAGAAATATGATATAAATATATCATTCAATTTCCATTAACTGAAGATAAAGGAATAGGAGTGTGTACCTATGAGTATTATTCAGAACCATTTTTAAGATGCTAGAAGTATTATTTTTCTATAGACCATACTGTGTACCTCCTCTGCATAAAGGCACACGAATTCTTAGACTGAAACTCTAACCTCTTTATGTAGCTAAATTTGGAAATAGGGCTTTTAAAAAGTAATTAAGTGTAAATGAAGTCATGATGGTAGTTCCTAATGTAATCTGATTGACGGTCAGTCTCTATGATATGAGAGACCCGGATCACAACTCTCTCACGGAACTTAAAACGAAAAACAAAGTGAAACAGGAGGGCAGGGCGGGGAGGGACGGAGGGGCGGGGAGGAGGAGGGACAAAAGGAGAGCGGGAAAGCCCTTGTCACCTTGACAAGATATGTAGGTACACAAAATGCTAAACTTCATTGTGAACCTTATATTTTGCACTTATACATATCAATAAAATGGGGGAAAAAAAAAGAAGTAACGCAGCTCTCTGCCTCCACCAGGTGAGAATACCCTGAAACTGTGGCCATCTATTAATAAAAACTGAAAGGGGGACTTTGTCCACGAATAAATTCAATCGGCAGCTTGGCTTCAGATTTTCAGTCTCCAGAACAAGGAAAAGAAATTTTGTAATTTAAGCCATCTAGACCACGATGTTTTCTTATGAGCACATCAGTTAAGTAATTAACCTCTACTTACAGAGTGCCTAGCGCTATTCTGGGGCACCATTACCTCACTCAACGGGAGAGGACAGAAGCCATCTAACCTGTGCCTGGATGCTCTGAAACCATGGGCAAAATAGATCTTTCTTCCTTTAGGTTGTAGATACCAGGTATTTTTCCCTGTGATGGGAATGTGACTAACACATATTCATAAAAGGAACATACATTTTAATTTAAAATATGATGTATGACAATAAAAATGAACATACATAAATTTTATTATTAAAGATTAGGTTCTTTTAAATGATATAAAAGTGGCTTAGTAAAGTCTTTAGTAAACATTTATCACTCATTTTAATGTGTTTTCCTAGGCATTCTTTTCTATATCTCACTTTCTCAAATTCCAGTGCCCATTGTGGGCCTGAAAAATTACCTGACTTAGTTGTCTTATAAAACTCAAAATAATAAGTTTATACCTGATACAATTTGGTGCTTTATATTTATCATGTTATCAAGGTAATCAAAGCATTTATTTTTGAATATTGTGAAGAGCTACCTACTCTATTTCTCTTAAGATTCCAGCTTCTATTTTAAAAAGTCTAGATTTTGCAAAATGCGTGGTAGGAAAGTTCAAGTCCAAATGAATTGCTTATGAGAGAGTAAAATGATTAATTTAAATGAAAAACTATTGATTTATTCAAAAAAGACAAAGATGTACTTGGAGATGTGGTTTTCCCAGAAGCTCACTCTGTGTTTTTTTCTTTCATGAGATTATGGTCATAAATGGTACAAGTGCATAGAGCTGCTTTTTTAATAAAAAAGGAGATAAAATATTAGCGCTCATTCACAATATTTAAGTTAAATGAAAAAAACTGTGTTATAGAAAAAATAAACCATTTTGACACTTGTAGTTTTTTTAAGTAATACAATTTTCAGAGAGAGTTTATAAAATACAGAAACATAGTCCGTAATGGTATCTCGTTGATACCCATCCAGTTGTTCCTCTAACCACAGGATGTATCTGTGAAAACTCCTCCATTATTTAAAAGAAAAGAAAAAGTGCTTTGCGAATGCTATCAAAATCAATTACAGTTTGTCCACTTTGGGGGGCCAATGAGGCAGAGAATTAACCTCCAACTAATTTCCAAAGTCATTTACCAGTTGATGGCTTCCCACATTGCTGCCACAGGCAGCAGGCACTTTAGAACATTTGCAAAATGCCTGCTCTAGGTGCAGGAGATGTATTTTCTGGGTTATAATACAGCCAAAAGCCCTATTTGTTTATTTATTTTGTGTTCATAAAATCCCCTGAGGTTCAAGAAATACACAATTTAATTTTACTATTAAACTGATCTCTGAAGTCAACATGCAAAGTAAAAATCTTTCAGTCACTTAGCTAAATTATTCTAAAGGACACAATAGAGCTAGGAGATTAATATGAGCTAATACGAATGTTATGTTGAATTCTTGTTATAATAAGCAGGAGCCACCCGCAGGCATTATGACTTTTACAGATGATGAAATTTGTTAATCTATTACTTAAAAAAGCATAATGACTTAATAGATTCCTTAGTCTAATTACTTTCTAGTTCTAAATTATTGGAGTGTCTAAAACAAGCACATGAACTTTCCAGGGGAACACTCTTTAATTGTTTAAATATTAAATATTTAGTCATAAGCCAATCATTTTACATTTTATAATGATAATTATTAATATGATTTCAGAGACATATTTGAACCGTACTATAAAATTTGATAAATCCTGCCTCCTCTCTTTACTTATGTAAACCTATTAATCATAAAGGATAATAAATGTTATTTTATATAAAAAACATTAATGGAATTAAATAGCTCAGAAGAACATTCCTCCAAAGATATCAGGATTAATTGATAAGAAAATGCAACAGTGTACTTAGTAACTACATGCCCAAGAATATCTTCCTAATATATTTTCCAAGAAAAATAAATTGATCTATATCAACCTCTAGAGAAGATGAACTAATAAAGATGTAGTAAGAGAGAAAATCAATATTGTGTCAGGAAGAATGGCAAATAGAGAATTTTAGGCTGAATTCACACCATCGTTTCCCATAGGGGATGATGAGATGAGATTTGAAATAATTGCTTTTTTTAAGATATAAGGCCCAATAATTTTTTTGTGCTCTTGCAGATGCACGGAAGCCTACCTCAGTCTTGAGAATCCCTCCATAATCCAAAGGTCTTTGGCTTGTAATTATCCTTTTTTTAAATATATAAATAGGTCTCAAGAATGTCACAGCATAGGATCAACACATTCAGGGAGTTGAATAATTAATTAGCAATACATACAGAAGATAAAAACGAACTGATGATTTGTCAAAACTCTACTCACCCCCAAACTGTCTGCACTTCAAAGGATGTAATGTCTATTACTGAAATGCTAATGTTAGTGAGTAACATTTGGACTTGAGGTAAATCTTCTTAGTAACTTAGCAAGACCATGCCTTAAAAATCAAAGGTTAAATAACAAGGGCATTAGATTTAGATTAATGCAAAGATACTGGTTTCAATTACTAATACTGCAAAGAAAATTGAAAGAAATTCTAGCTTTTTGGGGAATGTTTTTCTTATCCTACCAAGTATTTCTCCAATGAGAGCACTTAATCTCCAATTATATGGTTACTTTATGAAATTACTGACAAGCATTTTTAAAGGACTCAAATTCAAAACAAGACTCTGTTTAACTAACCTTAATGGGCATTGGTGGGCCATGTACACCAAACATGCATGATCCTCTTAAGTAAAAATGATGTTTTCTTACGATGATTCTCCTTGTAAGAAATATATCTGTATAGTCACACAAACAACTTTATAATAATAAAATTCTAAGTAGATCAAGCACTGTCTAGCTTATTTAAATACCAAGTAGTATCCTCACTACATATCAATTGAGTCCTGAACATAAAACAGATGGCATAAAGAAGCTACTTATATCAACACATAACACGTGTTGGGGATTAATTGAACTATATCATCATCGATTATAAGGGTTTTTGATAAAATTTAGAAAAACGTATGTTTGTTCCACATTAATAACTATAACATTAATTTAAATCATTACAACTTTGCCACTACTAAAGACAAATCATAAAACCACTTTTGACTGTTAATTCTGATGCGTAAACACAATTGGATTCAGAAGGTCTAGAGGATTTGTAAAATATGTTTCTGGTTGAATTGGCTGGCCACTGCCTCGTCTCCTTCAGTATAAGGTCCTGTCCCCCTTATCCATGACAGCATCCCTGTTCTGCTTCTCAGCTGCCATAGCTAAGCAGCCTTACTCTGCCATATTCCTATTCCATGATGTTTTTGCCTTGGATCCTGCTGAACATGGACTGTGTTTTCTGAAAACAATAGTCAAATTAAATTTCTCCTTTAACTCATGGATATAGAGTTTTGTGATTCAATGATGAAAAAGCTGTGACTAATACAGAAAATTGGTACCAAAAAAGTGGGGACATGACTGAGACTACACCTGACCTTGGGGCTCAGAAGCCTTTGAAACTGATTTGCATACACTAGAAAAAGGACAGCCTCTTCAGCAAACCGTGCTGAGAAAAATGGACATTCCCATGCAAAAGAATGAATATAGACATGCACCTGTTGCCATGTAGCAAAATTAAATCAAAATGGATCAAAGACCTAGATATTGAAAGCGAAACACTCAACCTTCTGGAAGACAAGTTAGGCTGATACCTAAGACATAGGTTTAGGCAAAAACTTTCTTAATAAGACACAAAAAACAAAAGAAATAGCGTCCAGAATTAACAAATGGGATTATGTCAAGTTAAAAAGTTTCTGCACTGAAAAGGAAATTATTAACACTGTAAAAAGAGAAGCAACAGATTTCAAAAAAAAAAAATATTCACTACCAACACCTCAGATAGGAGGCTCATAACCAGAATACACAGGGAACTGAAGAAAAATAAGTCTCTTAAAATCAAAGACCCTATTGAAAAATGGGCAAAAGAAATGAATAGGCAGTTCTCAGATGAAGAAGTTCATATGGCCAATAAATACATGAAAAGATGTTCAACATCCTTAGCCATAAGAGAAATACAAATCAAAACATCACTATGATAGCATCTTAACTCCAGAGACATTGGCATATATTGAGAACACAAACAGCAATCAGTGCTGGCCAGGCTGTAAGAAAAAAGAAACCTTCCTGCATTGCTGGTGGGAATGTAAACTGGTACAACCACTATGGAAAGCAGTATGAAAGTCTCTCAAGACTGAAAATAAATATTCCCTTCAATATAGTCATACCTCTTCTGGAAATTTTCCCCAAACAGTTAAAAACAGCACATAACAGAGATTCATGTATAGCCATGTTCATAGAAGCACAACTAGCAATAGCTAAAATGTGGAAGACACCAAAATACTTAAAAACAGACCAATAATACATAATAAATTGTTATATTTATACACAATGAAATACTATGCGTCTATAAAGACAGATAGGTTGGAGGCTTTTGTGGGCAAATGGAGGCAACTTGAGACCATCATACTTAGTGAAGTGAGTCAGAAGCAGAAGGTGAAATATCAAATGGTTTCTCTGATATGAGAGTCCCAGATCACAATTATTTCATAGAACTTAATGTGGGGAATAACGGGGACTGGATGGGAGGGGAGGGAAAGAGAGGGTCAAAAAGAGAGAAGGGAAGAATTTGTAACTTTGCCAGGATATGTATGTGCACAAAATACTGAACACCGATGTAAACTTTATGTATTGCACTTATACATATCAATAAAATGGGGACAGAAAAAAATTACATATACCTAGGAGATTAGTAATACACCCTCTTGAGGGATCTAAAAGGTGTGAGTTGGGGTATTGCATATGATCACTGGCTCCTTTCTCTCTGGCTCTGCGTCCCTGTTCTATTCCTTGTCAACAAGGGGCTGAATTTCCTGAAATTGTGCACTCATTTATATCATGCTAGTTTCTCAGTGATGGAAAAGTCAACTAATGCATCATTAATAATTTTTAAATCACATATTATCATCCATTAAGGAAGTGTGTTATATACTTGATATTAAAAATGGTATTTATATTAAAAAGTGATCAGTCACCTAACTTAAAGCTGATATTGTTTTAACAAAAGTCATGTAAGATTTAAAAGTAGATTTTTTTTCAACAAAAACAACGTTCTCAGAAATACATACAATTCTTTCGAAATGGCACTAAGAAACTGGTAATGCTGGTTGTTGCTTTGATTACCAGGTATTAAACTAAACTTGAGAAAGTCAGTAAAATATCAAGGATTCCGAGACTCTCACCTTAGATATTTCAATTGTTGCAAACATTTATCTTTTCTATTATCAATGTTACTTTTCTAAAAAAAAAAAGCTGTTTTTCTCTTCTTAGTTTGCCCTTAAATATGTCATTGTAGTTTATCCATTCAAATATTTACACCCTTTTAATTTGGAATGTAATTTCACTAACAAATAATATCTCAGGTGTCTCTGTGTGCATGTGGATGCAAACATGTGCCAGGTTTTTCTGAGGCCCACTGTGAACAAAGCTTCCTTAACACATTCTTCAGTCTTCAATATCTAATACAAGTTCCGGAGCATAGCTTTGGAGTCTCGAATACTGTTTCAAGGGAATAATGAGTTAAATCTGCTAATATTGAAGATTTATAGAAATAGTTTATATTTTGTAGCCACTCCTAGCAGTCCATGTATGCTTCCTATCCTCTTCGTGCTTTATTAACTCGCCATGAATGCGTTGCTCATGGGCTACATGATCGGCATAGTTGGTTCATTTGTCTTCTTACTCTATGTTATGAAACAACAGAACAACCTGGCAGAAGCATCATGCACATGAACTTGACCGCAGGCCTTGTATAACCAGTCCTGATTATGATCTTTGATGTCACTGCTAAACCACAGAGTTAAGTTCAAATAAAAGCTACTTAATATAACATATTTTTTAAAAATGTTTTTGTGCATGATAGGTTTCATATACCTGTAAGTTAGCCTTTTACTATATAAAATGTTCAAAAAAGTCTTTATACTGAAACACTTGCCATTTTTCATAAACTATTTTCCAGTTTAATTTTGGATATGTATTAAATTTGTATTCTTACTCAAATTAGAGAGGTGTTAATGCATCACTTCAACTGAACTGACCCCAACCGTGAGGGATGAGGAAGTCACACTGTGGAATTTCGCCTATTGATTCCAATTTCTTCATCTAATAAGCTTTAGGACAGGCAGAGGAGGTGTTACAAACTATAACCTTGAAAAAGTTATTGAATTTCTCTGTTAAGGATACAATGCAATTTATTCTTTTACTTTTGTAAAGATTAGAATAAATGACATATATAAATTGTGCTCCCCAGATGACATGCAATGAATATGCTTCTGATTCTCCCAGAGCTAAACAGATTCTTTCCCCAAAAAAGGTATCACTAGATCAAATGGAATATTTATGTTTGTTTGTTTGGGCAGTATGGAGATTGAACCTAGGGTTGCCACACTGAGCTATATCTTCAGCTTTTTTTTTTTTTTAATTTTTGTGACAGGGTCTTCCTGAGTTGCCAGTTTACCCAGGGCGGGCTCAAATGCTCCTCCAGATTCAGTTTCCCAGAGTGCTGAGATTACAGGCCTGCACTACCATGCTTGACTCATGAATACATTGATTTCTATGCGGATTTATTCCAAAAAAAGCATACATTCCAGTGTCGTTATCTTTTATGTTCAGGAATCAAACACTGAACTATTTCAGGTGATAATTTGGGCACGTAATAGGCAGGAACAAAATAAAACGAATCAGCTCTCAGTAGTTTGTAGTTAAAAATATAATCTTTTTAAAAGCATTTTATTATTTCAAATATATAGACAGTCCATGTGCAATGGTTGATAGTAATTTTTCAATTTTAGGATAATGCAAAAATTATATATTTTATTAGAAACTTCCCTTTGAATTTTCAGGATGGTGATACATGCTACGATAACGTCTTGATGGTGGGCACAGCTGTGAGTCACAACTCTCATCAGCCATGACCATGACAGGATACACCTGACACTCTATTGACTGCTGAGCTGCCAGGCCTGGATGTTTGGCAAGTCAAGTTTCTAAATGCACTTTCAACTTAACAATACTCACAACTTATGATAGTTTATTTGTAAGTAATCCCATGCTATCTGGAAGAACAACTGAATGCTTTATAAATACTAGGAAAAGAATATTGGTACAAATTTTCAAGCTTACATTTTGAAAAGTCTATGTAGAATTCTACAGTTGGAATAAATGTCTCTCTATCACAGAAACTTACTGTGTTGCAACAATTACTTTCAGCTTCTTCCTCTATCTTGACTATTAACTTCCCATGGAAGTATTCTGTGGTTATGTCTTTGAGTCAGCACGTGTCACAGTTGTCAGCAATGTGCCCCGATCCTCAGCTCACGTTATCCACATAAGTGATTAGATTATGTAACACTTCCTGTTACTTGAAGCTATTTCTCATATTTTATGAACTTTTCTAAGTTTTTCTTCTCCTTCCTTCACTGATACAACTCTACCCACTTCGCTGGTTTCTTATTTTCTCCCTCACCTTTCTATGCTGGGAATCTAGTCCTCTAGTTGTTCTTTTCCTCCCTGAGTCACAGCCTTAATTGGTCTTCATTTAGCTGTCAGACACCCCGTCCCTGTCCTACTTAACGTTACCTCATTTCTCCTCTCTACATGTAAGCTGCCTCTTTTCTTAGTAGTAGAAAATTTGATTGAATTTGTACTTTATCTTTATTTTTATATCCACAAATAGCACCAAACTGAGTAAGGGCAGGTCACTTTCT
Source organism: Ctenodactylus gundi (assembly GCA_004027205.1). NCBI lineage: Eukaryota > Metazoa > Chordata > Mammalia > Rodentia > Ctenodactylidae > Ctenodactylus > Ctenodactylus gundi. Next base: position 246,268 of record PVKB01000880.1, read on the forward strand.
TGACTTCTTTAACATCTTCTTTAATATAGTTCTTTGGAACTCAGCAGCAAATTAACCTTGCAAAGGTATAAGTAAATGAACACGAAGGGCTAAATAAATATTTGTGAGTGAATGCCAATTCTAGTTGAATTGCAAAAATGCACAGAGAAGCAAATAGTATTTCTAATGAGGAAAAATGAAAAAAACTTTTTAAAAATAATTTATGAGTATATTTTCAAAGAATCATTGATGAATTAAGCTGTTGACTAAAGATCATGATGTACCACAATTTTACTAAAAATGTAAAATATCAAATATCAAAAATATTTTGGACCATAAGAATTAAGTATGCATTTTTAAAGTTTTTTTTCCATTTTTTACAAGTTAAAATGAAGAGTAGGTGAAGAGTTGGAAAAATATGAAGATCTATGATTCTGTGATTATTAGAATAAAAATTAATGTTAAATATATGTGATTTAATATGCACACAGGCATAAATATAAGCATGTTACATAACTATATGTGAAATAGTGTTGTGTCTGTCATTCGTAGACCACATATGCAATAGGGCTCCTATTAGTTTAAATTATCTAGTGTTATGATAGCTATAAATACACTGTATGATGTTTCATTATTCAGACCATATCTCAATCGTTAAGCTACTCATGAATGAGTGCACATGTGTACACACACAAGTCAAGGAGGTCAAGCATCCATTGCTAGTGCGTTTGGCTACATGTGAGAAGCTATGATCACAAGCAGAGTGTGCTTCATCGTCACTATTCTTTTTCCACTAGGCAATGGCATAATTATCTCCAAGCACAGGGATACAATTAGAAAAATACAACAAAACTCAATATTATGGAATTGTCTATTAACCTATCTCTCCTCAAAGAGCACAGGCAGATTTCATTGCTAAGTGTAACCAACAGTTAGTTACCTTTGCAATCTCAGATCTGTGGGTGAATCAAACCTTAAAATCAAATGGGGTGTTTTATAAACAAACCTTGAGTACCCTGGAACAGTGCAGGTGCTTGCTATCAATGAAGAACAGTGGTATTCACCTAACTACAAGGTCATTTTCGTTCATAATTAATCATGTAATTTTTTGGTGATGTCTGTAAACAATATTAGCTTATTCATTCTTAAAAGTATTTTAAGTCCTCTCTGCCTTGGGTAATAAACTTAAAGTGTGTATTTTACCTCCAAGAAACAAGGTTTGTAATCTTAAACTGTAATTTAATAATTTCATAAAATTGTTCGCCATATACAATGTATAAGCATATTTATAATATTGCAGATATAATTATATAATGCTTGCTAGACCATAAAAATGTTCATTTATATTGATGAGAAATCATTCTTGCTGGTAGTGTAATAGTAAATCCACAGAAATTTCAGCAGGGTTTTCAGTTTTCAAGAAAATTTAAATTTTTTAAAGCACTAGTTCATGTACTATCCATCTTTCTGATTAAACTATCTTGAAGGTAATTACACCATTTTTCTTTTAGTTTTTCAATGTGTTTCTACTAGAACTTCGCACTTGTCAAAATTGTTTTTCTACAACCCTTTTCTCTAAGATTTTGTTATCAAAGCTGTATTTTAAAGTAAAAAGAATCCACTGATCAAACACAGTTTTTCTTTAGAATAAAATGTTTCAGTGAATGAGCCTTTACTATCATAGTTTTCTCATTTAAAAAGAATATGCCATCCAATTCAAACATAATAGAATTATCGCGCAGAAAATAACAAAAGAAAAATATTCTAGATTGTGGCACAATTCAGAGATTAAAGCACTTGCGTGGTAAGCACAAGGCTCTGGAGTTCATTTCCCAGCACTTGCTAAGCTGGGTATGGAGGTGCATTCAGAAGACTGAGAAGGATTGCAGTGAGTTTGAGGCCAGCCAGCGCTCATAGTGAGTCCAGCTCCAGCCTCAACTGCAGAGTTAGTTCCTAGGCACACCTCAAAAAAAAAAAAAAAATCCTGATTTCTATTCAGACAGCTTATTGCATTTCCAAGATCAAATCATTTTGTGTGTGCATATTGTTACAGAATTTAAAAATTTTTGAGTACTTTCTATTGTATATGTGAGGAACTTGATTGCATTTAATCTACCAAACTTCCTACATGTAGGTCCTACAATTGCAGTGTGAATGAAGAAATCCTACTAAGATATAGAGGTCAAAATACATACCCATGATCACCCCGAGGTTGATTTACTCAAGTAACCATTCAGCATCTCTATCCAGTGAAAGAAAAGAGACCAATAGCATCATGGAGCCTCTGAAATTCAGCCTAACCCACTCTCCAGCTGAAAATCTCTCCCTGCCATTATAGGATGTAAATATATAACGACCTCTTAGTAGCTCATAGTTTCATTTAGCAAGTGTTCTCCTTCACTTGTTTCTGCAAAATTCATCTGAGTACACTTAAATAGTTGTGTGCAATCAGCTCCAACACTGCTCTCGCCTAATCCATTTGTACCTGAGACAGAAATTAACTGCTTAGTTTTGTAGCTAATTAGTAGCTGTCCATGAATATAATTTCCCAGTCACTATCAGCAGTCTGTGTTGTTCTCGCTCTCTTTTTTAAGCGTGTTTCTTGCTCAATTAAGTGGGCTCTACACAAGCTTCTTCTTAATGCTCCTGTGTTCTCAATAAAGTATCGGATGGGGTTGCCCATTACCAGGTCTGTTGATTGATTCCCGAAATGACGGTAATATAGTTAATTTTTTTAAGTCTTCTAATGTCATTGGAGTCATGTATGGGAGCTGACCTTCTCCTCTTTGTTTGTAGAATCAAAGACTTTATAAAAAGTCAGGTGGCATTGCTTTATTGTTTATATGAACTACATCACATTCCTGATCAAAATCTGGAAAGATTAACTCTCATTTTTCTTAGTATGTTTTAAGTACTGATGTTCAAAGCAGTACTTGGGAGTCAAGACCAAGAATTTTGTTTTGGACTTTTTCCCCTATAACGAATAACCTAAAATAAAAAGGCAAGATACGCCCTTGAGCATGGGGGGAATATTTGAAAGTACATCTAAAATATACAAACAAGCAGTTACTCAGCTAAAATGAGAGCCAAAAAATTCATTTCTGTCACAGCCTGAATGGCACGCAGTAGAGTGGGAAGCTGGATCTGAGGCACAAATAATGTTCACACAGGTGGAATTATGGAACCATCTCATGAACAGAAATAACTTTACTTGTAACTATAATTTTTTTATCCATGAGAAACCAAGAGCCCATGATTAGGGGGAGCATTCTTAGCAGATCTTATCAGTGATATGCATGTAGTCTTTATTATGAATAAAACTACGACCCACCTCCTGAGATAGGAGTTCCTTACTACATTTCTCCAAAGAATACATCTGATGCCTAATAAGCACGTGAAAAAACACTCTACATTTCATAAAATGAAAAACTACCAAGTGGTATGCCATGCATAAGTCTAGAAATCACAAAACTGAGAGACAGAAATAAGTCACAAAGGACTATGTGCTATACATTCCTATGCATATTAATTGTGAACAACAGAAAAATCCCATAGAAACAAAAAAATGGCTCAATTGGAAGGCTTGTTTTAGGGAAACTGGGCATTTTTGGCTCAATATTAGCAATCATCATTTCCAAAACTTTTTTTTAGAACTGTACATGAGCTAATCTTTCTTCATTTTTTTCTTCAGAGCCCAGACCTGAATTGCAATATACTTTTCCAACATATCTATTTTTTCTCCACTTTTTCATAGACATTCTTTCAACAAAATACACACACAGACACACACACACACACACACACACACACACACACACACACTTCCTGCAATCTGCTTCTCAAAGGACTTAGATCAATGCATCTAGTAAGAAAATCAGTCTGAGGAAGCTGGTGGCAGCAAGATGAAGTTTTGTGCTAAATCGCTCCGCATTGAGCCAGTGACAGACATAGCATCCTGGTTGTCAATAGGGACAACCTTAGACCTTGGGATAAAATGACACATGACAGTAAAGATATTACCAGCTGTGACCCAGAAGAAAAATGCTCTGAGGAAGAACTCTGCAGGTGAATTACTTCAGGATTTGGTATAAACTATCAGCACGGAGACAGATAACCTGCAAGACGTCATAGCTGGCCTGGGTCCTTCTGTGTTACATTGATGACTTACAAAAAGGTTAATGGGAAATTGAGAGTAACAAACAAGGCTTTAATGAATATATCTGAGAGCCCAAAGCCCTTTGTAGTAGTTCTCAGGAAAGCTCTCATATTCTACAGAAAAAAAGACAGAAACATACAGGCCTCAGTCTAATGAGCTGAATGTCACAGAACTCCAGTGACACTTGAACACTGACCAGATCCACTCTAGTATGCTAAATTTAGGGTCCTGGGGTGGGTGTGGGGAAAGGCTTCTGATCTTGAAACATGAATCTGGAATATCTGGATCAATTTTCTGAAAAAAAAAATGTGTTTCTACAGCTATCTTCAAAACTTCTATGCTTACAAAGGTGGGACGCATTTCCTCAGTAAACAATAGATGCCACTTCCAAAGAGATATTCCAGAGACTGAAGGAGGCCTTCATAAGACACAAGATGACCCAGCTGCGTATTTCCACCACTTCCGTTACTTTTGTGCAAGGTGTCCATAGAACACAGAGGAAAACAGGGCCAGTATGATTTAGAACACGTATGAAAACTCAAACTAAGCTAGCTAAGGAAGTACTGTGCTTGAGGTAGGAAGATATAATATATCTGAAGAATTGCGATATCTCACTAAAATATACCAGTAGGTGGCAGGGGGTTGCCACCAAGACTATGAATCTAGGTTTTAGCATCATAGAAAAAATTAGCAGGGGGCCTTTGAGCAAACCCCTTATTAGGGAAGCTTATAGAGGCCTGGAAAAATCAGTGGCCTATGAACTCAGTGATCATGATACCAGTTCTAGCCCCAAGAGCAATTTTAGTAACAAAGCTAGAATCTCCTTCTTAAGTTTTGTGAAGGAAGAGAGTCACAGACACCTGTGTGGAGAGGTAGACCTGTTTGACAGGAGTGGTAGATTCTGGAGACCGCAATGCTCTTTTTAGATTTCTTAGCAAGGACAGTGTAGTACTGCTGACACTGACTTCCATCCTCGGAAATTCATCCCTGCATCTATACTGCAGCTGTGTTTTCTGAGGTCTATCCTGGCTGGCATCTGAGCATGCTAAGGAAACTAAATTGCGTGCTTCAGAAACACTGTTCATCTCGTGGTAGACTTGCCTGGAAAACTGTCAAGTACTTTTTAAAAGATCATTGCCTGCTAACACTCACTTCCCTTTTGTTTTTCTTTTTCTTCTTCATCGAGGTCAGATCGACTCTGTCTCACTTTCCCTTTCCTTTGAGGTATTTCCCCAGTAATTTCTTTGCACATCTGATTCAGTCTCACCTGCTACTTTGCAGGACCCTAAATTATAATATATAGGAAGCCTCAGCAAAAAAGTAAAAATTAAAAATAAAAATTTTGCATACAAACTATAAAAATTAAAAGTACATGGAATGAAATAGAAAACATACTAAATGCTGAAAAGCAGAATTAATGGTACATATGAAGGTATGCTTTAAAAATCAATAAATGAATCTGAATTTTGAAAATAATGAAAAATTACAATGTTAAAAATCGATTAAATTTCAGCATCATGTGAAACTAACATGCTATTCAAAGTAACACAGACATATTACAGAAATAGAAAAATAAGAGATAGAGGCTATAATATAATATAGATACATATAATTTTTTTCTAATTTGTTGGAGAATATGAGTATTCAGATATAAAGGAATATTGGTAAAATCTAAAATATAACATATGAAATGATATCTCTATCTATGCATATGTTAGTCCATTTAAAAACAAGATCATCAAAAAACCTTTAAGAGTAACCTAAAAACTAAAGTTCTGAGTTGAGAAACATAGGCAGGATTAATATATGTTTTTGCAGTAAAACAATGGAAGTCTGAAGATAATACATTTTTTAAATGTCAACCCACGCTACACATCCAATACACAAATTCTTCCAAAATAAGTGCTTTAAATAAAGAAATTCTCAGATGAATAAAATCGTTATCATTTGCCAACAGCAGAGCTAATCTACCAAAAAAAAGGAGTCGACTGATGAACTAGTTATAAAAGCAATTCATTTATATGATAAAATTTGAAAATAAGGGCACAAGTAGGATTAAAATAATAGATATTTTGAAAGATACATGCCACACAAGTCCTTAACACAAAATTTGATTTAGTTAAGCAAGTATTAGAAATATTTGTAGTTAAACTCATGGTCAATTTCTTACAGATAAAAGTGTAAATTCTCCCAAGTAAGGTAGTAGTCTTCAACATGAATACATTTCTCATGCTTTCAAATTATATAAAGTAAAATACAAAAGAATCAAAAAAGAGAACTAAGCAAATCCATAATAGAAACTGGAGATTTTATCATTGTCCTTAATCAATTTGTAAAGCAAGCAGATTGAAAGTATTAACAATACTGGGGATTTAAACATTCCCAACAAACCTCAGCTAGTAAACCTCTAGAGCAATGTACCCAGAAAATTTTTCTTCAAAAAAATTCCATTTGATTTTTCCTTATTACCAAGAGACACAATTTGAAACAGTTAAATTTTGTTGTATTTTTCTCATTGGCATCTTTGTACAGAGCACCAAAACCTGAGTTACAAATATACTCATAAATATTGTGCTTTCTCTTGTACAAGAATTACATTTAAAATTCATTTCATAAAAGTAAATGAAAGTCCCTTGGGCATTATTCTAAATATTGCCAGGTACAAAAGAAATCATTTCAAAGTGAATATTCTCGTGACGATTCTACAAGATGAGCATTCCTTGCTTCCTAGCAATACTATACCTCATTTTCCAGAACTATTTAGAAAAAGAGCGATGAGAAATTTGAGAAGCTATATCTGCTCACTGAAAACACAAAGGAAGTGTGTAAATAATGAAGAACAATATTTAATATATTACCAACACCTACTGTGAAATAAAGTTGACCAATTGCTGTCTTTACTATTGTGGTTACAGTATTAAATTTATTCACCTTAAAACAAGAACAAATATTTACTTTAAAAATATACAGAAAGATGTAATCTTATAGCTTAGTCTACAGTCATGTAGAAATAATAGGGTATTCCTTTATGAATACATCCCATTGCATATTTCTAAAATAATTGTTGGGGACACATTTTTTTCTTAAAAAAAAACTGTTGAACTTCCTGCGGGAAAGGATATGACTACTATAGTTAAAATTATTTTTCACATCGTTTAGGTCATTCATGTATCATAACTGCATGTTTGATGTATATAATAGAACAAGTTTGGACAGTCCTGAGCACACCGACCTAATAAACATACCCAGCACTTTCAAAGTTTCTTTGTGTTCTCTGTTGGAATCAGAATGCTCAGCATACAATCTGCCTCCTCAATAAATGTTCAGGTTCACAATAAACAATATATACTTAGGTACTATGTTATATGGCTTTCTAGAACCTACTCTTAATTCATATCTACAACTTTATAAGCATTGAAAATATCATATTTTTACTCCCACAACTACTCACAGCCACCATTCTGTTCTCTGCTTATATAGAGATTTATTTTTGATACCTTAAATAAGTACAATCATATCGTACTTGGATTTCAGAGACTTGGCTTTTTTAAGGAGCATAATGATTTCAGGTTCCGTTATAGGACTAGTATGCCAGTATCTGCATATTTCCTGTTGTACGCCTTCATTCATCAGGGGACATTTGAACTGTTTCTGTTACTTGGCTATTAATAATAATACTAGGATAAATATGTGAGGCTTGCCATCTTTTAAGGACCCTGATTTCATTCACAATGGAACCACAATAGTGGGATTACTAAATCACATGGTAGTTCTACTTTTCATCTTTAGAAAAAACTTCCATATTGTTTTCTTTAGTAGCTACATGATTCCACCAACGGTGGGAAAAAATTCAGGTCTCACTATATCCTCCTTAATTTAAAAAAGCACATATTACTATACATTCTAGATAAAAGCAGATAAAAAGAAAACGAAGTATGAAAGAGAGAAGGAAGGAGGAGGAATAGCAAAGGTGCAAATGCGCCTTTAATTATTTCTGCGAAGCAGAGGATGAGAGCGGACTAGCTTATAGTAAGGCGGGCCATTACCTTTCCAATACACAAATGCTCAACTAATGCTCAGATCAGAAAACTTCAGAGAGTTTTATGGCTTTACTTTGATTAAATCATATAACTGAGGGTGATTTGTGCCAGAGGAATAAAGATGTGGATGTGTTTTAGAAATAAATGTATGAATATGTGTGATTGCGTATTACCATATGTTTTAATTTATTCTCTGTGCATGTTTGCATGTATGTTTATGCATGTGTACATGTGAATGCAGCTCTGAGGAATGATACTTAATAAAAGTCTTCACGACTTATAAATAGTATTTAGCTGGGCTGATATAGCTTTAACAAATGGGAGATCCAATTTCTTGTTTTCCTACTTAAATTTTTGAAAGACAGGTGTTTTTCCAGTTCACTGATTTTTGAGAAATAATTGGGTTATGTTTACACGTTAAGAATAATCTTAATATTCTCAGTGACAATTTTCCCATGACCTGTAACATGTTCATAACCTTAACGGTGACTATAATGCTAATCACAGTTTTCATGTGGAATCTGACTATAACAGATTCAGTCAAGTTCGATCTTTCAATCACAATAGCAAACATATTATTTAGCTTCTGAGTCATTAATGTTTAATATTTAAGATGTGTAATAGCTTTGGTTGAAAAATAAAGATGAAAAATGCTTTTAATCAACTATTATCATAATACTATTAATATATACTGCTATTGTTAATATTAAATGAACTAATAACTCTTAAAAACCGGTGACCCAAATAGGATATAAAATGACTTTTTTTGTAATGCATCATATAACAGTTTTAAAATCTTAATGCCAAAATAGAAAGAAAATAATGTGAAAGTGAAAAGAGTCTGGCTTTCACAACTAGAAATAGCACCGCCATTTAACAATGAAAAACCTGCTCATTTTCAATTGATGAAATAATATGTGTGTACACAAATCATTTTGGTAATTTGCAAGTGGATTAAAGTGTTATACAGTGTCTTTGATGTTACTAAATTTGGTTTCTAAAAAAGCCTCACGTTTCTCAATTGTTAATTGAATTTATTCAGTCTGTCAACACTTAGAGACACAAAGATCTATGAGAGTCCACGTGGAATTGAACAAAAGCGCCGCACTTGAGAATAATGTCATTTTCATCGCAGAAACAGAATAATAGAATTGAAGTATGAAAAAAAGTTTGGACATAAAAATATTGTTTGGTTGTCTTTTATCATTTTAGACACATTTTCCAATTACCAAGACACAATATTGAACATTCACAACTTAGTGGAGGAAAGACAAGTTTTCACTCACAGTTGCCAAGTTCTCATCCCCTGTGTGGTCTGATGTGTCCAGTGCAGAGACCACATACGTGTCAGATTAAAGCTGTCCCTGCATGGTAGCCAAGAAGCAGAGCAAAGAGAACAGCCATGCAGAGAGGTCTACAACGCCCACGACCCACTCTTTTAACCAGGACCCAACTTCTGACAGCCTTTAAAGTCATTGTATCACTCCACTGACGAGTGGAGCTATCCCATAATCCAGTTGCCTTCTAAACACATGACATTTTGTGAGATATTTGACACATTTATAATTTTCTATGAGTACCGCAAGCCTACATCCCTGTTTCATAAGTGGTAGATATTCCTGGTAATTTTAAATATAGTCTCTTCTTAATATATAAATTTAGAAATATTAACAAAATAAATTAAAATTAACCCTATGGAAATGTGTACTTATTAGAAATTTTGTAAATATTATTACTGATCACATCTCTACTTTCCTTCTTACCCTCACTTTCCAGAAGTTTAATGTAGAATCTACTTAATATATTATTAAAGGAATCTTACGAATCATATATTTGTAATCTTATCTTTCCATCTCCAAATCCCTCTGTTTAATTTTATTTTTATTTAAGTTATAAAAGTTCTATTAGTTTTACGTACATAATTCCAAAAATGAACCGGACGAAATTGACATCTTGAATTCTATTCTATGACTAATGAAATAGCTTATGCTGATATTAATTTTAATTTCTTTTATCTGATAGCCATGCTAATTATGCGAGAGACAGTCACATTATCAGAAACCTGAGTTTGACAGAATGATACAATTTTCCAGAGTTTGACTTCGATAAGGAAACAGGTTCGTACTGATGGTAATGCAGATGCCCTCAGCTGCCATTTTTCACACTCAGACATGTGTAGGGGGGCAGGACGGGGTGGGGTGCAGGTGTAGCTAGTGGTCTTATAATCTTTTTCTGAATAATACAAAGCAGAGTGGAATAAATGAGTCTCCATATATTAACACTCACTGCTATTGTCAAGGAATATTACATAAAATGCAAATGAAGAAGAGTTTATCCTACAAAAAAAAAAGACAGTGCAATATCTCCATCTCTTTAATACAAAGTTAGTGTGAGCTTTATTATTGGGTTGCAAGCTTCACTTTCCAAAAGGGTATATCTGAAAACAACAAGACAGTTATTGCGTCCTAGAATAAATGCTCAATACTAAATAGATTCACAGTGATGTCTCTGGCTAACAGTTCTGTTTTCTCAGATATTTGTGTCTAGTCACTGGGAACATTTAAGGATGGCTGTTCTGGAATTTCTCTGCTAAGGTGAAGTCTTTATTAACTTTTTAATAAAAGAAATACAACCTTTTATTCTCAATAAAGCTAATAATGTTGTATATACCTGTGTCATAATCTGTTAGCCTACAGGGAGCTCACTTTTTCCTTTATCTTATCCTCTTTCCTTCTACCCCCAAATAGAAAAATTGACTGAATTACTCAAGTACCATAATCTCTCCTTAAGATGTGTGTGGTCCCCAAGGAGACTTGAAGCAGAGTAATGGTATGGCACAGGAAATCCAGTATTAAACTTACACATTCATTAAGTCCCTTCATTCCATGGTGTATAAGAAGAAAGCTGACTGAGACTGAACCTGTTTTCTCAGAAAGCTAATATCTGAAGGGGAAAAAAAGACCATCTCTGTACAAAGCAAGAAGCAAAGTATTTTCTGGCTCTGTTTTTTTGTTTTTTTGTTTTTTTTTTTTTTTGCAGTTGTAATTTATATATGAATTACGAGATCCTTATTGACATGTTTAAAATGTTTGGCAAATTAACTGTTGAAGTCATATAGTTTGTAAAAATTGATGGGTTTGGCATCAGTTTCTTCTAACCTTCACAATTTAGGGAGAACAAAAATTTCACATAAGATAATTGACTGTCATGATATATTAAGGGCTGATCTCCAAGTATATGCTGGCAAATGAATAGACCAGAGGAAATATCTTGCTTACTTTGATTTTGCCAAAATTGGTCATTGTCTTCAGAAAGATAAGTTTTTATGCCAGGGATTAAAATAAAAGTTGGAGGTCAAAGCTTCAAATGGAAAGACCTTGGTTTTTCTACTTTTTCTTTACTGTTTATTTTGTCTGGACATTTTCTTCAAAATTCTAGATAAACAACAAATGGTCTACTAAGGTTCAAAGAGGCAGATCCTACCTTCTGGTCTCTTCCTGTTCTCAATATACCATGTCCTGTCACCAGGATATTTGCCCATACTTGTTTTCTCTGCCAAATACCTACCTGAAAGTAATGAATGGACCAGGTGTTATTCACATGCCCCTTCCAGGTTACCCTGTGGCCTATACTCACTTGATGCTTGATCTAGTCACATAAAAAATCATGCTTTAAATAAAATATTTGCCAACTTAACTGTTAAAGTCATATAGTTTGTAAATAAAAAAGATAGCAGGCTTAGCATCAGTTTCTTCCTGCCTTTACATTTCAGGAAAAAAAATGGTTCACATAAGATAACTGACTGAAGGTTGAATGCAAAGGTGGTCAAAATGAAGCATATTCCTCTGATTCTCTGAAAGTTTCCCATCTGGCTGCATATTCTAAGTTCAAATTGTGAACACAATTTATGGGTCATTTTTGCAGACCATGTTGACCAAATAGAATAGACCAATGTGTAAGATTTTCCTCTTTAGCTGTGTCAGGTGTCTTGGAACTGATGTTTCTGTTGTCATTCTCTATTACAGCGTCAAAAGAAACATTTGAATTTTGTTCTAGGCAAAAAGCAATTTGGGAGACAATGTGACTATTAGGAAGATTGGTTCTCATTTATTATGTTTTTATCCAGCAGCTTGTCAAAGAGGAGCTCTGAAGAGTTTTGTAAAAATGTAAAACTGAATGATTTCTCTGCTTGTTTACTTCGCCTTTTTTATTATTTTGGTTATAGTGATTTTTTGGTGTTCTTGTGCTATGTAGTTTTAATTCAGACAGTAAAAACAATATTTATCTCTGTTAAGAAATCTTCTTTTCTTGAGTGCTATGATATGAACAAAGAATATAAACTTGGCATAAAGGGAAGCTAGGTATGCATTCTAGGAAAAAAAAAAGAAAAAAGAAAAAGGCTACACTTTGTCAACCTGAAAAGAAAAGCTGTCATTATAAGAAGCAGGGAGAAAAATTTAATTACTCCTGTATTTACCTAATTTGCATTCAATTCAGAGTCATATTTTCTGATATTCCAAAATGTTCGCAATGGTCTTCTAAAACCATTTCTGATTTCCTTTCATTTATTTTGGCTTTGCTAGCTACAGCAAAATAAATAAACAATGAAACATGCTATTAACATTTTAGATTGTATTTAAAATGATTATTCATTTGGCCTACGTGGAAGTCCAGGTGTTAATTTTGCAATAATCATCTTGTGATGTTTCCTGCCAGATAGGCTGTCCTTCCTCGGTCTGATTGAGTTAATAAATGTTATTTTCTGATTGGCTTTTTTTGCCCTGGAATTTCTCTAGCTGGCTCCTGTTCCCAAAATCTGTCAGTTAGACATTGCTTTGGTGCATTCGGTCTACAATGACTTGTTCCAGTTTGAACTCTGGAGGGGACTATGAGTTTACTGTCATACGAATGCCATTTTACATTCTGGTAATGAGCCCCAGAGAGCAATCTCAATCCTGACCCAAACACTAGTGGTTTATTTTTGTGAAAGTTACTTCAGGATAAGAAAAATTGTACCACTAGCCTTTGAAGTATGTTTTATACATTTTTAAATATCTGACTATGTGGGCAAATGTGTGACTTAATTCCTCCTGTTTTAGCCTATTAGTCACCTTTCTAATTCATGAATGGACATCATCTGATAAACAGTTGCCACCTAATAGCAATGGGCACATTTAAAGCTTATGCCTAATGTCCTCTGACTCATGACTTTCTCAAAATGCACTACAGCTGAAGTTATTGTTTCACGGAAAAACTATTATGTTCCATCATTAAGGATTAACTGAACAAAGGCAATAAACTCCTGATTGATGAGTTATTTATCAAACATAAAATCCTATTATTATTCTTGTGTTAAGAATCTGTAATTATTAATCCGACCTCCTGTAAAAAAAAAAAATCAATTGCATCATTCTCAGACAAAATACTTCAAGTTAAAATGTTTGTGCTTTACTGTATTTCTATACATAACACGCAATGCAGGCATGAATGGAAGTGTGCCTTGACCACAATGGGAATGTTACCTACTCAGAGTTGGCGTCATTAGCAGAAAAAGAAAGGAGAGAAAAAGAAATGAGGAGGGGGAAGAAGGGGGCCAAAGAATGCAGGGGGGAAAGTGAAGGAAACAGCGCAGACTCAGAACTCAAGTGGTCAGGATGATCTAATTCCTTGTTCAATGCCTCTAAAGTGTGTGTGTGTGTGTGCGTGTGTGCCTGTGTGTGTATGTTTAACATAGAAGAAGCTGACCAAAATATACGGTGAATGATCACACTTAGAAATTATGACAGCCAAAGGCACGTTTCTATTACTGCATCTCAAATTGCCCACCTGCACCTCTCCACACCCAGAACACATTTAGGCCCTCTTTTTTTGCCACTAGCTGAAGCAGCTCTGGAAGTCCTATTTTTTAAATTTACTTCATTTACTTATTCATTTGTTTTTGTGCATATTTATAAGGTATAATCAACACTGTGGAAACTGTTGCCTAGGGCCATGCCATGGTAACGAAGCCTTGCAAAAACCTTGCTGTGTGCCATCATCCACTTTATTCACTTCAAGTGGCACCACGCAACTTCTTGGTCTTCTCCAAAATAAAAATGACCATGAAGGGTAAATGTTTTGAATAGATTTGGGACGTCACTGCTGTCATGACAGTGCATCTAAAATATGAAAAAAGACCTTCATAAGTCCTTCAGAAAGTGGCAAAAGTGATGGAAAGAGTTTGTTCCAGATGTAGGGGACTGTTGTAAGAGGCATCAATGCAGAGTGCCAATGTTAGAGTGTTTGTATCAAGTGCTACACTAATCAGAACAGTATTTCGAAGTTTTGTTTCCCTGTGCATGATTTTCACAATTATTTAGGGGAAAAGTGGAACTCTCAGCAATAGTCAGAAAAAGAGAGAGATCCTGTTTGAAGCTTACATTCTTTTCTAGCAAAATTAAACAAGTGATGCTTGACTTTCCTGGTATCAGTTACCTACTCTAACTCTATTCAGCTATAATAGACATAAATGTAATGTGTGTGATATTTAAGACATCTAAAAACAGTTTATGAAACTTAATGGTTTAAATGCAAATTTATTATCGCATGTAATTTTTTTCTACTTAGGTCTCAGTCAGGACTGTGGAAGTTTCATAACTTCATTCCTTCCAAGATAATAAAGCAAGTAAATTAATACATATATGTTTGAGTATATTTTGTTACATGATTATTCAATTTAAAAGTAATTTGTTTTAAAAGACAGTAACCACATAAAAATGACCTACACTGAAAAATTCAAAACTTCCCACATGATCATTCATACAGGTACCTGCCTCTACTCATATTTGGTAACCAGATAGTTCCTTGAAAAGATTATGGAACTCTGAAGGATCTAATCTTTAGTAACGTTGCAATTAGTTTTCTTTCATTTTCTAAATTAAACATGGCTTCTCTAGAAAATGAATTACTAAATTAGAAGCCTTATAAGATTATTCTCTTTATGACAGGAATTTTAATAGGCTCAGCCACGTTTTTAAAAGTTTAACTCAAGTACTTTCATTTTATATAAAATATTTCAATTTATATTTTAAAATAAATACGGATATTCTATAGACACAAAATGGCACACCAATTGAAAGCTTAACTCACACATGTTTGTATAAACAAGTACATCTTACAGACACACTACCAAAAAAACAGAATATGAAAAGAATTGACCAACAGGAGAAAACACTCAGAAACACTACTAAGACAGATGAAAAACATATGTGGCCAGAATGGGTTGGCAACAAGAGAGCAACTGAAACTCAGCATGCTGGCGCAGAATATGTCAGGAAGCACAGCTCTCTAGAAAAAAAGTCGATCCTATATGACATTGGAATTAGAAAACAAAAGCAACAAAATAATAAATTTTAAAATACTTGTCACAAAATTGGGTTATTCCTTTTTATCTTGCTCAGTTTCTACGTGATATGAGGCAGAAAGCTTAAATGTATAGCTACAAGTCGCTCTCTTGATAGATATTCAAATTGTTCAAGCTTTAGAGTTCTTATACAGAACATAGCGGGAGTAATGTTTATTTCATCGCATAATATTGCAAACAACATGCACAAGTACTGGCCTGCCTTTGGTCTTTGTAGTATAATGAATTATATCCCACCAAAAGCTGTGTTTAACTTCTAATTCCCAATTAATATGAGTATTACCTTATTTTGAATTAAGGAGTTTATAGATATAGTTACTCTAAAATTTTCAAGTTGAGATCATCTGGATTTATGATGGAGTCTAACGTTCCTAAACAGTGTCCTTGAAAAAAATAAACAGGAAAAGGCATGTAAAGCAGCAGGCAAGATTGAAATTATGAATTTTTACACTAAGAATCCTCCAGAGTTGTGGGCTGCCACCAGAACTTAAAATAAAAGTTTAGAGTAGATTCTGCCTTAATACATCAGAGGAAATTAATCCTCGTCAGTCAATACCGTGATTATGGACTTTTGCCTGCAGCTCTGCGGCCAATAAATTTATGTTAGTTGATGATATCAAATTTCTGGTAATGTATTATAGCAACCCTGGGAAAGCAAAGTCTTCAAAATTGATTCTAATTCTCTTTATTTTCTCAGAACGTGTATATTTTCAGTTAATTGCTGGTTGGTGTGCACCAACAAAGCCATCCGTTAAATTAACCAGCATTGATTTGTTTAGTGGCCCATTCTGATGAGATTGGACATGGGCCACAATTTTTATTAGATATTTTGATTACCCTCCCTCTGTATTTTTTGATTAATCCTGAGCACAAGGGAAGTATTCATGGATGATGTGCATCTTGGAAACACAGGTGAATGCAGCAGAATAGCAGGGAGTGGGGATGCAACAATTTGCAAAAACTGAAAACAAGATCTAACCATTATTTCATTATGCTTGGTGAGAAAAAAGTACTAAAAGTCTACACATAAAAAAAAGTGTTCATTAATTGCTTTCCTAAAGTCACATTCCATCTGTCTGAAAACAAAGTATTTTATATGCCTAAGGCAGATAATGAATAAAAGTGTCTCTCACTGTCTTTGCCAAGACTAGAATTCTGTGACCTTTGGGCTAGATTCCAATTACTCAAAGCAACTTCAGACTACAGGTATAATTAGCTTGGCAGAGCGCTTGGTATTTATGGTAAATGAAAACTGAACAGTTCATATCCTTGAGATTTTAGTCTAATTAGAAAGTTGAGAAATACACACTTGAAAATATAATAAGAATCACCAACAAATTATGTTATTCAACTGGCAGAGACAAAAATCAACTACTGACTTCATCGTGTACTGCAGATACGGACCAGAGCTTGCCGTAGGCTGTATCTACTCACAGGTACCCATGTGACGCTCATGTTTTGTGTTTTGTGTCTTGGTGTATTACTAAACAGTTTCTCAGGGACACTTTTTTGAACACATACTACTGGAACATTAGGGGGAGCTATTGGTATCAACTGAGGTAGATAGAATAGTAGGTAATAAGTTAAGTATATTTCCATTCTTGAAAAACATGATTTTCCTTTGCAAAAATCTATCTTTATTGACTGTTGCTGTTTCCGTATTTAAAGATAGACTTACAACTTGAAGTCACTTTTACTTTTTTACTTCATTAAAGAGTAGTATTTTAAGGCAATATATTCATATCGAAAAGGCATAGATATGTTTACCTGTAAAAGTAGTTTATTTTCTTTGTTTTTGCTTTCCTTTAAAACCTATTTCATTTATGGGATGTATATTTGAATATGTTGTTGCTACATAAAGGAAAACAAAACAATGATTTTTAAGTGAAAAGAATGTGGCTGTTCATCACTCTGAGGTAAAGAGGAAAGAGCTAAAGAGAAAATAGCATTTTAGTGTGAGATAGTTTTAAAGGAATATTTATTATTAAGTGTAAAAGTATCTGAATATAAAGCAGATACATCTATCTTTGATTATCCTATGTCATGAGCAATAATTGTTCATAGTTAAGTTTTCAGCTACTTATTATTTTAAGAGCTAAAAATATGTTCCAGATGATATTTTGAAACTTTGTTAAAAGATAAATATTATAAATATGCTATAATTTCTATGCTCTCCTATTTAACTTTATGTGAGTAACTATGACAGAAAGGTTTGCAACAGAAAGTTAGAAAAAGAAATACCTCTGTGAAATACTTCTGTGATCTTAGCAATGTGTGAGTTCAATTTTCAGGGCATTTCACTGATTTGGGATATCTACTTAATTTGATGGAATTGTTTCCTACGCTTTCTAAGTGACAGACCCTTTATTTGTGGGTATTGCTTAGAAAAATTGTAGTTTGGCATAGTGGCACATACTTGCAGTCTCAGCACTTAGGTAGCTGATGCAGGAGGATTGCAAGACCAAGACCAAACTGAACTACATATCAATAGGGAGAACTTGTCCATAAGTAGAAGAAGAGGACGATGAGGAGAAGGAAATAACAAGTGGTACATGCTATTTCTAATTTCAAACATCCCATTGGTCCTAAGGTATTACGTAGTTCAATGGTGAGGCTTCTCAACGTGTGAACTGCCTTTTCTATATGAAGCTACTACATCTTTCATGGATGAGTCTGAGAAATTCCATGAAACTATAATCTATAGCACTCACAGTCCTTAGTGATACTTGAGAACAGGTTTGTTTGCATCACTGAAATTGCCCCCTTACTGACCCAGAGGCTCGATGCTTTTCCTCTTCAAGGAGGCTGGTGCTGAGGGTGTCTCAGCTGTTTTAAATACCATTCTTTGTTAATTACTCTCATTAACTACTTTAAAATTTCTCCTTGTGTTCACTCTTTTTTACGTTAAGATGGTTCACTACTGTGAACACCACATCATTATCATCCTCCAAGTTTCTAAATCTCCCAAGATACAGGCACACCCTAAAGCAATTCAAATCAGAATGGCAGGTATGAGATCCAATTGTAGTAAAGTTATAGATCTCCCACCTTTTCCAACATGAAGCTTAACCATTTCATCTTCTTCAGATACTTCAAAATAGAGCAGGAATATAACATTAACTCATGTAGGCTCATATGTAATAACAAAGAATGGAACACAGAAAAGTTGTGACAATTTAGGCAGAAATTGGAGATCCAAGAAACATTCCACAATGCAAGACCATTTCTAGCCAAGACCATTTCTTTTCCACACACAGGAGCATTCTGCATCTCTGATTAGAACACAACAAGTTCTGTGAAAGAAATTTGACCTTTGAGAATGTGCCAAGAGTCAAGCAATGTATTTCAAATGGTTCATGCCAGGGACAACCCAGATACATTTCAAAACTTAACACATCATCATCATTTTACTGTAATTATTTTTATCTATTTATCTAACTGTCTACCTATACCTATCTATCTATCCATTGTATATGCAAATATATATATGTGTGTGTGTGTGTGTGTGTGTGTGTGTGTGTGTGTGTGTGTGTGTGTGTGGAAAATTTAGGAGCTCTTTATGAGCCGGCAACTGAGAACAAACTCATGCCTCAATGAATTCTCAGTGCCTGAGCAGGGTTAGGATAGAGCTTATGAGGGGAAAAACCGTACAGATGGGAAAGATTACAAGAACAAATGGAAGGAGTGAAGAAAAAGTAAAAGTAGATTTGCAGAACAATAAAAATAGTGGGAAGAATCTAGTTATTACTTGAATTTCAGCCAATGCTTTGTGCCTGATCTGAGTGGGGGATTTTCCTTAGCAGTCTGGGGTATCAGCAAAGATTGAGTCCCAGGGTCACTGAGGCGGCTACGCAGGAAAGTTACTGGCCAAGGAGGACACAGAGGGAAATCTAAACTGGCAGAGCTCGCATCACTTTAATTTTCTTTCCTTTTTACTGTGAATAACATCTTATGTACTTTTTAATAAATTTTATATTTTTATCCTCTAATAGTAACTCTGTTATTACCTAAGATTCATATCACTTATTTTCTCTTGCTCTTAACATAGCATATTTTAAATTGATTTGGAGCTAGCTATAGACAGTACTCAATCTTTGATATTGAAATTGTATCATATATTACCACTTTAGTACAGATTAATTTTTTACTTTTTGTTTTGATCATTCTTTCACTGTAAATAGTAACTAATAATATTCAAAATATTACATTTGTATATGTCATTTGCCTCCATCAAGGTGAAAATAACTTGATTAAATTGAATTTAAAAATCTGCTTGTCTGTAATACTTGTCTCATATTTTAAGCTATCTAGTTCGGTCAAAATTTGGTTTGTATAGTGTTCTTTAGAAACGTCTTTCTTCTTGAAAGTTTTAAATACAATCTACTGGATATGTTACTCTTTAGGATTTAAGAACATTTATATTAATTATTTTTAACATCAATAACAATAAGTGTACAAAGAGCTTTGATCATATTTTCTTTTTCTATTATGATTATCAAATATATCTCTGGAAACATAGGAAACTGAAATATTAACAATAAAATGTGTCTCTTTGAAAATCATAAGTAATATTTTATAATGTAGCCTATATTTTCCTTTTAATCACATATTATATTTTTGCCATTTGGGGAGTAAATATTGTAGTCTTTGAACCAAAATGTCTTGTAACCCTATACAATATTTTTATGAAATATTTATCTGCTTAACAAAATGTTTAGTTGAAGTCATTGAAAATATCATCTCATTACCCTTAAATTTTTCATTTGGTCACAGATCTACATGGAAAACTGGCAGCTATTGTATAATTGTAAACTTCACATTGAATCATTCAGTATGCTAATGGTCTACTTAATGTATTTTTATATTGTGAATGATATTTTTATGAATCTAGAGAATATTTCAAATAGAAGAAAAAAACATTAGCCAACAATGACAAATGGTCATTGTTAATCTATACTTGCTGTAATATCTAATCACAAAAGAGTTTCTAAGTAACTTTGCCAGAGAATGTATCTATCCCTTGTGAATCAAATTTACGAAGATTTTTGGAAGAGTCATAGATCTGAAATTTTCACAATTTTAACAGCCGTGTTTTGATGCCAGTTCTGAGCTGAACAGGAGCACAAGCTATTTTCAAATGTCCCAGTCTTTTAATCTACTGGCTTGAAAATTTAAGCAGCAAAAGAGTTCATTAGCTTAAGAACACAGTTTCAAACATTAGCTTTTCTCAACTGATTGTTCTACACATTTTCCTTTTAGGAAAAAAAAAGAAAATTATTTTGTTGTTTTTATGAGCTCAACTTCAGTCTTCACAGGAAAGACGTATCACTGTGTATTCATTATATAAGCCTGGGCTTTCGAAATCCAACCCCTGGTCTAGTGTTACGCTTAAGAGGAAAGAGGAAGTGAGAACCTTGGTAAGAATAATTCTGACTGGTTGAATTGATCACAATAAACTTAGGTCAGGCCTTCCAATAACATAATGAGAAGCATAAAAAATACAAAGCCACAAAAACACTTGGTCAGAAGTGTTGCAAAGAGCCTACATCCCCTAAATCAGCTAAAGATCAAGAGGGCTCATAAGGAGGTGAGTGGGCATGTTCCTGCCTTCGTGCCAGTCGGATGTATCAATATTCTATCTGCATCGCTTAAGGGCTAAATCATCAAGTTAGAACAGAATAGATAAAAGTGATATTTTCCATTTCCTTAGAGAATTTATTGACCTTTACCTAGGCTTTAAGTTCATTTTATTCTTCTTAATGTTTAATTCATATAGCAAATGAACGAAAAAGTAAAGCTCTCAGATTTGTAAAACATCATCGAGCACTGCATAATGAGAAAGAACCTTGCTTGCTTGCTTTCCCTGATTTTAATGCTCAACTAAGCCAATTTAGTAGCAGTAACCACGGCTTTCCTGATTTGTGAAATGGTAAGACGAGTCTCTTGCCAATTATGTTTGCTGTGCCATTTAATTTCCAGTTCACATACATCTGTGATCATAATCTCAAATTATTTTCTTTTAGTAATGAATCCAAGAGACTAAAATGCTAATATGCAAGGAAAATGTTTAAAATAACTGGAAGAGTAAGGAGTGAACAATTAATAGGTTGGAATCTTTCCACTGAAAAAGAATTGGTAGACTTAAGAATACGTGAAATAAGCATCATACCATTTTCTTATGCAAAGGGAAGAGGAACGATTTAATTATCTGAGATATTTTGACTGTGGTAAAATTAAAGGTAACTGTTTTCTTTCTCACAGTATCATAGGATTCACAAATATTATGAAAACTGAGAACTTTAAATAAATAAGTATAAAAGAAATTATCTTTTCTTACACTGCTCAACCAGTGTGGGCATGAGAACGGTCAGTCCACCCATGACAGAGCTCCAAGTTGCCCACCGCGTCTACTGCTCCTGCCTGAGAAATGAGAGTAGGAACCAAGTATTTAATGAGAGGTTACTCCGGGTTGATTTTCTTGTCAGGTATGTTATATGCACTGAATAATTAATTGCAGAAAAAATCTCCGACAGAGAAAATGACCTCTTTTAACAAATGGTGACATTGAAGTCTCTAGGGTCTCTATAATTTACTGTAGCATAACAGGCAGAGTGGAAAGTTGAATCAAGTTCTCTTTGTTCAAAAATCATATTGTCCAAAACTGGATCTTAAATTAAAATATTCAAAAATTAATTAAATACTGATGGATTACCCTAGGGCAATTACTGAGAATGATTTAGAGGGCTAACTTAATTTAAAGAAAGCCTACTTTAGTTCTCCTTTGCTCACTTTGATGGTTCTTCTTAATAGTTAATAATGGGTTCTAAAAATGGAAAGAAAAAAGTCTTTTTCATTGGCATGATAAATTTGCAAACAAAAACAGTAATGCTAACTTTCACTTTTACTAATTCTTACCTGCTTACCAATGACAGATCTCCAAAATGCGTTCAGCTTTAAATAGAGCTGAACGCCTTGTCCTATGTCTTTCTTCGAAGTTATGGTGAAATCCTTAGAGAATAATGGAGAGCAACTGCTTTCCAGGCCTCTGCCCTTCGACCTTTGAAATCAAGACAGATTCATAGGCATCTACCCCTACAGTTAGCTCTTTGAAAAATTAGAAAACAAATGTAAGTGGGGATCACTTGTAATGGAAGTGGCCTTTTTGTAGGCAACCCAGAGTGTCAAGTTCAAGCAATACACCATAATAATTTCAAGTCCAATTCTCCTACCAACAAAACATGTTTCCAGTGTACTGTTGGTAATGACACACCCTTCTACTCTGTCATCATTCAGGATGGCTCCAAATTCCACCTTGTCACCCATCTTTCTGCCTGATCCAGTAATTTACCCCAATACTGTTCTGATTCCCCTCTCTGATCGATTTCTAGTGACTACAACATTTTGGAAATTGCCCAACTGGGCTTTCTGAAAACTCCTGTCTTCAACTTTGTCACTGAAGAGTGCTTTTCCAATTCTGGGCATAACCGGACCTTGAACCCCAGTTTACGTACATTTATTTTCCATTTACATAATGCTAAACAGTCCCTTGGAACATTCCTCCTTCACATGAGTGAGCTAATAGAAGAGCTTCAGAATTCCTCCTTTCCTAATCCCAGGAGGACACAATCTGTGTTGTGGAACACTAGGTCAGGATTGAGAATTACTAAGCTTCCGTGGTCTGCACAATTATCAACCATGGTAAATCTAAATGACAAGAGCTTCTAGTTATTTTGAAAAAAAATTTGAAAAGAAGTTTGAAAACAAATAATAGTAATGAATTCATTTGATAGTTTGTTCAACAAATGTTCAATATCTTGAGATATCTTCTGAATCTCAAAGGGACTGCTGCTCAGTATTTGGACTCTATACAAGGCATTAGTCAGCCTTGAGTTCCCTTTCATGTAACCCATCTTTCTTGCCTTATAAATTATTATAGCTCCTCAAAAACTTACTTCTCCATGACTATAACACTCTTAGCTTCTTGAATGCTCTGTAAAAAAAATTTTAAACTCTTACATCTGAAATAGTATCTCTGAAAGGATTCAAACAGGTTTTATACAAAAACCAATGATGGATCTTGAAGGATATGTAATTTTATGTGGAGCAAGTCAACACTCCCAATTGAAAGCCCTTTATGAAATTCTTATCATTTTAAGTGATGGTCAGCAAGTATGTACTATAATCACATTTATTAAACTATATATATTTTATTTATGATTTCAAAAAAGTTAACTTGCCAGTATACTAGTACAATCTAAATACAAGTTGACAATAAATATTCCTAAATTAGAAAAAATTTTTGTTGCTTCCAAGATCACAAAATTAGCATTTTTTTCAATATTTGTGACTGTTTAAAGTAGGCTATTCTCTTAATGACATGACAAAATAGTGCAAATATCTATTGGCAGAAATTTGTAGGTAGATAAAGTGAAAGTTATCATAAAAAGTACAGTTTTTCCACCTACTTTTAAAATGTAAGGAGACAACAGGTAAACTAGTGTGACAGTATTGTATAAAAGGGTATATGAGACTCTGATTCAAGATTAATATTCTAGAAAAGAGCCTGATATGTACAATTCAGTGTTATAAATATGGAAATTCAAAAACATGAAAGCTAGATACATAGTAAATGTTCCTAAAATTAACTACTTCCTTCTGAAAGACTAAATGGAAAATATATGTTGCATAGAACTTCTAGATACAAATTAATCACAGAAAGTGAGAAGTTTTAAAAGGAAAATATTAATTAAATATGTTGGTTGAAAGACCATCTAAATATGTTACAAAAGATACGCGAAAGGGCACTACAGTATTATAAAAATGTATTTTTGAAAAATAATGTTGCGTCTGACATCATGCTAGTAAGCAACGTACACTTATAAATATAAAGACTGGTTTGGCTTTGTGTGCGAACAAAAGGGCCTGGGGCTAGAAAGCTATTGCTGAGAGTTTTAATCCTGGGGTATTTTGTTTTTATTTTATTCTTTCACCAGCCTTAAGTGAAAAGGGCACAGTACGAATCTTGGCAGCTTCGGATTCTCTGTCTAGTGTCCCTGAGGTGCCATGTGGCACAGGGATCTCGACTGCAGATAGCACTTAATGACCGCTGTGGCTGGCAGCTATTACGGATGCAGGGGCTCTACTGCTGCACAACCTATGAGCAATTCGAAGCAGAAGGATGACAGTCACAAATCTCAGCAGAGTGTGAGGTTGTTTTCAGTTCCAAAAGCCTTTTAAGAATGTGATATTTAGCAAGAGTAAGCAGCCTGGTTAACAACGGTGGAACATGTCCTCGTACATAATGAAACAGTCAATAAAAGGCAGGGGCACAATGCAGACAGCACATTCTCGCTCTGAGCAGCCCTGCTGCGGAACTTCTTTGCTGGAAGCTAAGAACAATTCGTTTTCTCACATTCCTAATCCAGAAAGCAGCATCGCTTTGAATTTCAAATAAAATAAAGACATGCCATGTCAGAAAAAAAACATCTAATACATATATTTTAGACAAACTAAGATTTAAATAGGTATACCATAGAGAAGAAATTGACAGACGTGAGAGTGGCCAGTTTAAAGCACAAGTTTATATTGTAATGTGGAGACTCAAAGAAATTATAGAAAGACGCTAACTTTCACTAAAACATGCAAAGTATCTATAATATCAATGACACCACATTCACAGTCCAAGCATGTCAGGGAACTTCTTTACAATAACTCCACATAAACTCTGAAATATCATTATAAAAAATTATTAGAGTCACACAACAAAGGAATATTTTATGTTTGGGGGCACTTTGTTCCTATGAAAAACAGTTTATTTTACTTCTGGTTTTGAAAAAATGAAACTATCTGTATAAATAAATCAGTTTTATGTATAGAGTTTTGTCCTCAGCTCGAAATTATGCAGGCTAAAAAGAAAAAAAAAAAACATGACCTCTAGTCCCATTTTTTTACTTGAATAATGCACCGCAAATCTCTATTTAAATATGTAGAAGGATAGTGGTGAAATAATACTTTGCCACTGTGTGTAATGAGCAGCTTTAGCTGGTATAAATTCCGTGGTGTGCACTTATATATAAATTATGTGATGGTCCACCAGGCATTTGTTCAGGGAGGGCTTTCTGGGTTCCACGACGATGCTAAGCTCTAAATCTTACCAGAGGAAAAGGAAAAGCAACAGCAAGGATGCCTTGTCTCAAGGGAAGTACAGTTTTAAAAAAGCATATACTATAAATATTTTCTAATGACAATGACTGGATGGATGCGTGGAATCATTTATCTTCTTTGGTCACACCACATTTTGATTTTGTAAGAGGGTGACTAGGAAAACAGTGATCAAGATTTGAGATAAGTCTAGAGAAGATAATATTTTATAATCATCATTTTGTTTTTCTATTATATCAAAGTGAAAAATTGAAATTATATTATATCATATAATGAATTACATGCACATTGTGAAATGATAACCACAATCAAGGTAACCAGCATACCCACAGACTCACCTACTCGCCTTTGCATGTGCGTGTGTGGTAAGAATACTCACAATATATTAACAAATCTCAAGTATACAATACAATAGTATTAACTCATGTAGTCACCCTGCTGTACCATAGATCAGTTATTCGTCTTATGAATGAAACTTTGTACCATTGGACCAATAGTTTTCTATACCCCTTTCTCTGTCTCCTCTCCAGTTCTTAGAAACCACTACTCAACTCTGCTTCCATGAATTCACTTTTTTAAAATTTCCATATATAGATTAGTACACATGGTATCTGTCTTTCTGTCTGGCTTATTTCAGTTACTATAATATCCTCAGGGATCATTCTGGTTGTCACATTACCTTAACTTTTATTTCTACTTTTTTCCAGATTTATATATCATTTTCCATGTTTATATGCATGCACATATATATGCTTAGTTTTATATTTTGAATGCCAAGTAAATTAGAAATATCACTGTTGAGCCTGCAATTTTGAGATTATAAGCATCCTTTCTTTCACAGATTATGATGAAAATATTATACACATATCTCAACTACATTATAGGTATTCTGCTTCCTTAGTGTATTCTTAATAGAATATACCTTTCTAGGAATAATAATTATTAATAATATGCTTCTTCATTAATTCTGCTACTTGTTAAATGTGTGCTACAACACCACGGAGGGCCTTCTTCCACACTGTGTAGCACCAATCTTCTGTCTCAGGCTGTATGACTTTCAACATGCCAAAATTGCCTCATACAGCTTCAAAAACCATCCTTTCATTAAAAAAATTAAACAAGCAGTAACACAGACCCTTATGACTTGAATATTGACTAACCTCTAGTCTTAAACAAAATATACACTTAATAATTTCTTGTATCTAAATTTCTTCTTATCAACCTTTACTTTCCATTAACGTTTTGATTGCACATCATATCATTATAGATTAAATATCTTATTTCCCTAAAGGCATTTGATTGGGATAAATGTTTTTAGAACACATTGTTAAAAATAGAAAAAAAACAGCAACTTCTCTAATTGACTCCTATCCCATCCCTGCTTTGTGTAGGAGACTCCTCCACCAGTTGCTGATTGACAGTTTTACTTGATTTTCTCATGTCTATCATACATTTTACTTTAGACAAGTCTATCTCAGCTCCCTCCTGTGGAATTTCATAGCAAGTTGCTCTCTTATTTAACTATAATTGCTTGCTTGAATATCTGTGCCTTAATGCAAGGAAAAAAGTCTTCTCTCATGAATACAATTCATCTTTTCACATTTGATTTTTGCCTAACTGAGGGAAAAAACAGTTCTTGTATTTTGGGTTGTGGGTCCTGTACATAATGTAAAATAAGTCATGGTGTCCATCAATTGAGGAAAGAACAGGTGTCTCAGATTGTAAACCCAACATAGGAAAGAAATCTCTAAGTAAATTCTAAAGTAGA
Organism: Ctenodactylus gundi; assembly: GCA_004027205.1. Lineage (NCBI taxonomy): Eukaryota > Metazoa > Chordata > Mammalia > Rodentia > Ctenodactylidae > Ctenodactylus > Ctenodactylus gundi. The sequence continues at coordinate 273,774 of PVKB01000880.1, forward strand.
TACACAATAAATAAATAAGTTATTCTCTGTCAAACATCATGTGAAAATCCAAGATGTCCAAAAGATTTTTTAATGGTAGCTGCCATGTGGAGAGTAGACAGAAGCTAAAAAGTGTACAACAAAGTTCTTAAAATCCTCTGGGGCTAGAAGAGAACCACAAGTGATAACTAAGTCCTATTGGACTTTCAAGCTCTGAGACAATATAATTATGGAAGATCAACCATATGGTATTTTTCAACTGCTTTGGGAGTTAAAAGAGAACAAGTTTTTTTTCCCGAAAATACTCACACATGTGAAGTGTATAGTTTAATGGTTTTCGTAACAGATTCACAGAAACATCGGCAAAATTTGGCTATCAAACACTAGCATCACTCTAAAAATAAGTCCCCTGGACACCTGTGGACAACCTGTCTCCTCATTCCCAGTGCCAGAAAACCACTGATACAGTTCTGTGCATAAATTTGCCTTTCCTTAATATTTTATACAAATACAATCATAAAATATGTGCTAGGTAGTCTTTTGATTCATATTTATTTAACTTAGCATAATGAGTTTAAGATGCATTCAAACTGTAACATCTGTGGTTAGCTTAGTGCTTTTGAAATTTTTAAGTGATGTAAGATTCCACTATGCAAGGTACCACATTTTGTAAATCAGTTTGAAATTTTGATTTGGTTATCTTTTGTGGCTATTGTGAAGAATGCTATTTTGAGGATTCATTTGCATGTTTTTTATGATCATCTGTACACTTATTTTTAGCTTATTTTTAAGGTATAAGATCATGTACAATTTTGTTATTTTACCAAAGACTATCCAAATGTTAAAACATCTTTTGTTGAAAAGACTGCTCTTTTTAATTTGAAGTTTCTTGACATTTTTGTCAAAAAGCAACTGACCATGACAATGTAGTACATGAACTCTCAGTTCTTTTCCATTGGTCCATGTTTACTTTTCTACATCAATATCATGGCGACCTAGTTACTATGATTTTCTAGAAAGTTTGTAAATATGAAAATCTAAGTCCTCTATACCAAAGTGAGATTCAAAAAATTCAAATTTTTAAAATTTAAAAATAAGCAAAAGGCATTTTGCTACTAACGCCACACAAAATATTCCCTCTCACTTTGAATATCCTATCTCATTTTTGTTTCCACTTTCTGAAGCAATCGTGCAAGTCTTTTGTCGTGAGTGTCTACTTCTCTGTGGTGGCTCTGAATCGATGCTCTGGATACATTCAGAACGTTTACCTTCCATGATCGTTTTGGTTTTGGAGAAGAGCCAGAAGTCCCATGGTGCCACATCCAGGGAGTGAGGAGGGTGGGGACACCTGACATGCTTGTACAAGCCGGCCTTTTGTTAGCTTTCTAACAATGGAATCCACCTTCTGAACAACAAACTCGTGAATTGATCCTTCCCCTTCCATTCTTCACAGAGAGTGGGATTTCATTATAATTTCTAAGTTAACTGTTTGCACTTCTTAGATATGTTTCGTATCTACCCAGGTTTTCTCACAGTATTGTTCTGGCTCTTTATACAACTGTGGGTTAGTGGCCTTTCAAGATGAAATTGGTACAAAAGTAATAAGTCTATCAATAGTAAATCCACATGAATATACTTTTCTCACTATAAATAGATTTTCAAATGTCAGTAAGGTATATACCTAGAAGAATAGTGAATCAGAAGGACCTGTTTTTTTGTTATTTGCTGATTTGACTTTCGGTCTCTATTCTTAGTGGTCAGAGAATACCTTGTATATTTTTTAATCTGTTAGAAAACTTTAGAAATAGCATCACCCTTCTAATTTACTGTGTATTTGAAAATGTATCTGTCAAAGTTTTGTTAAGAAGAATTTACAATACTCTGTATAAAGAGAACTTAGAGATGCAGGTTTGGCTGGTAAAGGTATTTTCTGATCTAAAATTTTAGTCTGGGGAGTTGAGATTGCCAGATAAACGCTATTTCAGTTAATGAGTCTTAGGTGGGCTTCAGTGGTTGAAGAGAAGCATTTAACATATGGTTCATTTAAGAAGTTCTTTATTATTAAAAAGATTTGAAATCAGCGTTAAGTTTGGAATCATCTGGTATTTTCCCCCTTGCCCTATACAACACCATTAGTAGATTGGTCTTTCTCAACCCCTTGTTACAGTAAAATGATTGACTGTGTCACAAGCTGGAGAGATGACAACAAAATAAAAATGATGAATAAATAAAGAAATCTTTGTTCTGATTCAATTATGAAGACACATGACTTGATAATTTGTTTACTGACTTATCCTGCTTCTTGTACGAGATTGTTGTTGGCTATACACATCAGGTTCTTAGCTCACCAGAGAGACTAGGTGTGCTGGATTTCAGCATGTTGCAGTCAATCCATCGGAAACATATGCCACCATTTGTCAGTATACATAGAAATCTGAAAAAGGATCATCGAGGAAAAGAATTTTAAACTGTTGTCTCTCTTCAATTGAATTTATGTATTTTGCAATATTTTTCTTGGACTTAGTAATTTAAACTTCTGTTAGTATTTTAGCTGATTCAGCTTGGAATGTTATTCCCTAGAATCTGTAAAGCTTTTGTTACAGGCTCAGAACCAGATATGAATTTACTAGACGTAACAGTTAGATCTGGCTTGTCCCTTTATGCACAGTTCATTTTATGTTCATGCAAAAAAATTCCAACTGGAACAGCTGTGCCTGGTTTTATTCTGCAAATAAACACCATTTCCTACTAGATATCTCTGCGCATGCAACAATGCAGAGCAGATTACTAGAATGTTGAGTGACAAGCTTGGCCTTGTTCAAGGAAATACCACCTTCCTGAACAAAGAACCCAGAGCTAAAGTACCAGAGCAGCTTCTTACTGGTCCATTCAAGTTTAAAGCACTGCATTTAACAATATCGATGGTAGCAGAGAGCTACAGGTTTTGTTCTTATATCTCAACATTTTTATTATCAAAATGCCTTGACTACCAGTTGCACTTTTTATATGCTGGTTCATTTCCACACCATCAGAAAACAGAAAAGCATTTTCAAAATACTAACCTGCTGGCCCATGCAAACCTAATCTTTGTTTTTGCCCCAGACACTTTTCTTTCACTTAAAAACACTTGCATCTTTAAATGTTAATGGGCTTTAACTTCTGGTAGTATAGCACTTAACAGATGCTTTTCTATGACAATAAGAAGCATTCATTCAAGCAAATAATGATGGAAGTGGTATTTCATAAGATGATATTTCTCCAGAACAGTATTTCTAAAGCATATTGTATTATAGACGGTCAACATGGCATTCTTGAGCTGTTTAATATATATTTTGATAGATCATCTTATTAAAAGTTTTCTAAAATTTCCAATGTACGTTTCTCTTTCTCCATCTCATTTTAGTATTTATTTACTTTGACACCCCTAAAAATAAGAGAAGTATTACAACAGTGCTTCAATAGTTGTGTTAAAAGATTTATAAACAGATGACAAAAGGACTCCTGTAGTCATTATTAAAATACACTATTCTTCTTAAAGAGAGAAAAGAAACTACAATCCATGCCTGATAACGTTACATCCTGACTAACATGCGCTCAGAATAGTAAAATCATAGCCATGTGCTTTCTGGAATTGAATTTATATTCAAGGTCACAGGAATCAGGAATCCTTGTTGTCTTATTTGAAATGTTAAGCCATGAGTAAAGCTAAAATTAAAGTTTTAAACAGCTCTGTTATCAGTGACAACTTACATCAACATTACTGATATGAATATATAGTTGATTAAAATATTTATTTTGCCAGTGGGTAGGATTTTCATTCCTCATGTTTTGATTTTAGTAAGAACAGTAATCTTTCAGCTGTCCCTTTGGGCATAGTAAAATTTTTTTCACATGAAAGAGAATCAATCATAAGATAAGGGAACAATTTAATCACTATTGAGAGAAGCTGTACTTGACGGGAAAGTTCTTATCTTCTCATCCTACTTCAGCAGGTTTTGTTTTGTTTTGTTCTGTTTTTAATATTCCACTCATGTTAATATTACTATACACTATGATGTTTTTCTTGCTTTAGGAGCAGCTCTAGCTGATAGTTCACTTTCTGGCAGATGGAGAATTTATTTTGTAAATGTAGAAGAAGGACTTACAAAGTATACCCAGATTCATTTTCCTTGAAGTTAAATGATTATCTTTCCTTTACAGGAATGATTGAAAACAAATTGAAGATTACCTGTAGTTTTTGAAATATCAAAATACACAGTCTCTCGCGCTCATAAAATAGCTGTGTTAATTGACTCAGAACCATAGGATCTATATTCATCATTTATTTATCCAGGTTTCTCTTCAGCATTCTTTAGATACACAGGTGATAGTTTGCATGTTTTTAAAAGGGACTATGTAACTTTTTGATAAACAAGTTTTGCTACACAACACATATTAGAGGCCACACATATAATAGAAAGTATTTTTTAAACCAAAGAATACATAGTACATGGGACAATACGGTAGATAAACTATTGCTATTAGGAAAGAAAATTCTTCCATATCTAACTTGATAATGAGCAACAATGGTATGTAAATGAATATACAGGATACAGACTTATTATTTAAATTATGTAAAAATCTTAGTTTGAATGGGATGCCTGCACTACTTTTGGAAATAAGGCCAATAAGTTATGGTTAAGACATGGCATTGTATTTATGTTTTCTGGGACGGAAGCGAGAATTTTATTTATTGTCTGTGACCTTGGGAAGTGAGACTGCTTCTGGGCCACCGTCTGTTAATCTGCATAACAGAATGTGTTGAAATAACTGGGTTCCTAAGGTTATGTGAGATTTAGAGGATATTTATTTCAATCGCTTGGCCTAGGGCCCAACTCTCAGTAAATACTAGTTACCATTTTTATATTACAACTTCATAATATGAAAATTCATCAGTTCAGCATTCTAAAATTTTCATTTAACCAAATTTAGTTAATATTAGATACCCAGATGTACAACTTTAGCATTTTTCAGGATCAAAATATAGGAGAATCATGGTAGGAATAACAAGTAGGTATGTGGATAAAATGAAGAATAGGCAATGAAATTATACTGAAAGGATAGTATTATAGGACATGGATTTATGTTTACCAATTTCAACATATCTCTTTGATGGGTCTTTATTAGGTCCTTCCTTAATAATTATACTTCTATTATAAAATATTATTTAAATAAATGATTTAAGATATGGGGTATCATAGGAATTGTTCTTTCGTAAGTGGCAACTTCTTTGAATGTATATCTACTTATCAGAAACTATTACCCTAAGCAGATTTTTTTCAAAAGTATTGATTGAGACCCATAAGAAAAGAAAGGTATTTTTAACAATTGAGAGAAGAACTGTGTTAATTAAATCAATATATTCTTTAATATTCAATTCAAATATTATCTCTATCCAAAAGATTTTATTCTAATTTCTTAAATTTTTTTAATAATTTCTCCTTCATGTGCACTTCCTTTCTATGCCGTATTACCTTTTTTAGTACTTATTTTTTTTATAATATACCCTATCTTTCTGATCCCCAGAGTAGAGTGCAATCAAGTTTCAAAGTTCTTGGTAGCTGCAGATTGTGATTCCTTATGTGGAGTGTAAGTACACAAGTTTGCTTTTTGTTTATAATGTTTCCCCATAATTCTTTCTCTGTATTTTAGCAATGGGCTATGTAAAATGTGCAGTTTGATCTCAACATGAAAATATTTTGGTGCACTGGATTCTCACTACATGGTGCATCTGTTGGAGGAGCATGTATGCGCCTCCTTCATTCTGAGGAAGACGTGATTTTTTTCATAAAGGATTGAAAGATAGTATTTAACACAAAATATCACAGTATTTTGGAATGGGATTAATTTTTGATATGAACAAACCCTAAGAAAATGCATGCAGAGTGTCTAAGAGGATGTGTAAACTAGCATCTCTGCATACACAAAATTTACAAAGGGGAATAGCTTGCAAAAATTGTCCCTTGATTCTGTGTACAGGAACATGCGTGAGTGTAGCCACCATGGAAACTCAGCCATCATAAAAGAGAGCAGCTGCCTATCTTTTGTGGTGGAGAATTGAGAGCTAAAGCCGTATTGACATTGGCTGAGACATTAAGAGATTGTTCATTTAAGAGAACTGTTTCTTATGGACCGGATTCATCCATATGGTAGGCAATGGTTGCGTAGTAACCTTGGACTTCGTTGTTTAAGACTGCTGGCAATTTATAGGGGATTTTGCACCCAGAGGGGATGGTTGCACATGGGCTGAGGAAGGAATCACTGATGGAGATCACCAGGACCGCAGACGAGGTCCAGCAGGAAACATCTGAAGAGCAATTGACCCTGCAGAAAAAGGCAGTGTGTCCGCTTTAATTACTTCCGGACAAACCCAAGGACATCAGCTTTGGCATCTGTTGAATGACACCAAGACCTCCAGCCAAGTCGACATTGCCTTTATCTGTTGATCTTTCACCTTTCCCTTTCCAGAAGAAAATAAAATCACATGCAAGTCAACAGAGAGGATGATTCTCAAAAAATGATGCCTGTGTGTAAATAAAGGGTCATTATTGTCTATATCTTTTCTTTAGGTTCCCTTAAGATGTCTGTTAATGCAAAACTATTTACAAAGAAAGAAAACACCAGAACACTATTTCCTTGGGATGATGGATTATTTTTTAAATTTAAGATTTTATGAGAAATTCAGGTTCAAGGGTATTACAAAAATGATGATAAAATTAGTGTAGATTCTTCCTTATGAAAACATAATATGTGCCTGAAGATGTAACTCAATGGTAAGAAGTTTTTGTTTTAATGTGCAGAAGTCCCTAAGTTCAAATCCTAGCACTGAACAAAAAAGAATTAATTGAAGTTTTTAGATATAAAACATTTAAATTTTCATAGTATTCTGATGTTCTAGTTAGAAATCATGTAAGCTAGGCTATTTACTAATCACAAGGATTTTACTTATCCCACATTCTAACCTAAAACTAAATGACTGCAAATGTGCTATTTGAATGTCTGTTCAGATGAGGTTATTTTCATGATAGATAAATCTGCTTCTGTCACTTGATATAACAAGGGTAGACATGCAATCAATATGCACTTTAGGATTTCCAAAGATGAGTATTTGCGTGAAAAAAAAAATGTAGGCATGTAATTACTGTTTTCCCAGTGCTTGATACAGTATTAAAATTAATGCAGATTACCTTCTATTGTTGCTAATAAAAACCACAAACTTGAAGCGCAAGTCAAGCCATTGATAGATCTTACATTCGCCTATTATTACCAGGCATGTGTCAAAGAAAATATCATTTTCTTCTGACTTCCAGGTATAGCAGAACACAGGAGAAAATGTCTTAGAATCTAATTCTGCACGTGAAAACGATAAACATAGTGCTGCCCTGGCTATCAAGAATGAGCTATGTTGTAGCCCTACACAACAGGTTTCAATAGTTGGAAAATCTACTAGGAAAACCTGTATGGTGTGTGTGTGTGTGTGTGTGTGTGTGTGTGTGTGTGTTGAAGCCACTTTTAAACTAATAGTGTGTTCTTATTAAAATATTTCCTTCCTCCTCTATCAGTCAGTACATACATTGGACTTTCACACTTAATATTAAGTGGGTATGTGTAAATTAATTATAAAAACATACTAAAATTTAGTCCAGCACCCAAGGTATATAAATTATATTTTTAGTGTTATAATACCTATGATATTTACTTTAAAATAGTTCAGCAATCAAAATTGTGCTATCAGAGAGATTGATTTTTATTATAATTAAGTAATTGTTCTATTCTAAAATCCATAGCCAGGGTAATCAGTTCTATTTTAATCTGAATGCAAGCTTGAGCTAATCTTGACCTCATCAACCAAAAATTTACTACTTTGCATAACTAAATTAATTTTCATATTTAAAATTAATGACTGATTAGCGAATGATTGTTAGAAAGTAGCACTACTTGGTGAAATTAATGATATTAGAAATATATTACATGGTAATAGCATTTGGAAGAGTTTTTCTAATATGCATTAATAGGCAAAAAAATTTACCCAGCTAGTACATGCTATGGACACTTAAAAATGCTCTCCAGTATACCCATCAACAGACCAATGGATACACAAACTGTGGTATTTATACACAATGAAATACTATACATCTATAAAGTCCAACAGCGTGGAGGTTTTTACGGGCAAATGGAAGAAACCTGAGAACATCATGCTTAGTGAAGTGAGTCAAAAGCATAAGGTGAAGCATCGAATGGTCTCTCTGATATGAGACACCCAGATCACAACTGTTATGGAACTTAAAACGAAAAACAAAGTGAACCAGGGGGAGGGACAAACGGAGAGTGGGAAAGTCCTTGTCACCTTGACAAGATACGTAGGTGCACAAAATGCTAAACTTCATTGTAAAACTTAAATTTTGTGCTTATACATATCAATAAAATGGGGAAAAATGCTCTCCAGGCATGATTCCAAACAAATCTGTTGAAAGGAATTTCAGCCTTCCACATATGTAGCTGGAATATTATCATATTTGCCTTAAATAATCTTCCAAAATATTTTTCAATTATTAAAGAAAAAAATCTATATTTTTGAGCTCACAGAGATTGTATGCCTATTCAATAAATTATTGGAAAATTTATCTAGGAATTATAGCTAGTAGTGTCATAATTTTCAGATTATTTGGAAATAACCATTTTGACTCTTTGCTGGTCTCTTTGGCTAAGATCAAATAGAAAGGATTTAACAGCTCTGTGATACCAGACTTTTTGGAACAACTCAAAACAGCCAGTGAGAGATGGAGTTTCTGGGGACCATAAGGAAGAAAATGTCTAAGCAGCTTACGGAACAAATAACATTTGTCTAACTTATTGGGTGAACAGAACTTTTCGATTTGATGTGGAGCTGTGGTAGAAAACACTATATTGTCTCAACACATGACACAGTAAGGATTCCATTCAGATGAAATATGGCTGGAAACTTAAGGACATAGAGTGAAAATACAATCAATAGCAAGATTAAAAGGGAGCTTTGTACTCTACAGAACTGTTTCTCAAGCTGCTTTTTTTAACACAACTCAAAGTGAAGCATTTTATATTACACATGAATTAACATGAAAACTAAAATTTCTTGAAGTATTATTGGTAGTACAAACTCAAATAACTTAGTTTCTACCCATTTCACTAAATGCTGATTTCAATAAAATATTAATAAATTTGCATACTGGTACATTAGTAAGTATCTCTCCATATTTGTCCCCAAAAAATCCAGTAGAAAAGTGGAAAATACTAAAATGTTTTAAGAAAAGGTTTGGTGTGATTGCAGAGATTATTTGATAGCACAGAAAATGGACTGATTATAGGTGTGGAGAAAAGCAGATTATTATACTAATCCTGCCCAGAAACTATGAGTTACATAATCTAGATATTCGGTTTGTAATTTGGATCCAAGGAATATTGAAAAGATAAGTAAAGAGAATTGGAGCCAGGCAATATTGAAAATACAAGTAAAAAGATTCAAGAGGACTTGGTCACTGATACTACACTGTTTTTGGTGGCAATCAAGAAGCCACAATGATAGTGAAAGATTCAAGAATACTTTTTAGGGTAATGAATTAGATAATTGTGTGAGAGAGAAGGGATTGGATCATTGGAAAAGAATGCACAAGAGAATTGCAGTTCAGTTTTATTTATTTTTAATTAGGAGAACATGACTTTACTTAGTTACTCTCGACGTGGTTCGTAATTTTCCATGATTCTTTGATTTTCTTTTAGTACATATCTTAAGTACAATTGCTATTTTTACATGAATGGCTGTTTGGTTCAATGGATCCCAAAACTGACGCTGCCTAAGACAAAATTGCTTGTTTTAGCTCAAGATTCAGAGACACATGTTGTCTGATGAACTCTCCAATGGGCCCTGGCTTAAGCACTATGACTAGAATGTTATTGCCATTCTATTGTACACATACAGAAATTGAATCCCTGGGACTTAGTGGATTCTGAATTCTATTTAAAGGCTTAGCCGAAACTAAAATCAACCAGGCTTATTGCTTTCCTCCATTTCAATATTTTCTTCAAAACCCTGAAGCTTTATTACTCACTGTTGAGTTTGCCTCATACTCTTAGGACTATCTGGCACTTTTACCTTTAAAAAAACAAAAAAAAACCCAAAAAAACAAAAAACCCTTTCCGCACTTTCCCATTTTTCTGTCAGTGGGAAACACTCTTCTTTATTGGAAAGAGTTCTTTCAAACTGTTTTTTATGATTCTCACTGCCCCTTTTTCTTCCAAGATCAATGTGTTGTTCCATTTGCTTTCTAAGATCAATATTTTTCAGAGCTCTACCAGCATGTGTTCAGGAAACACCCCATTCATTGTTGTTTGAAAACTGCTTTTCTACATGAATTTAAGGATGAAAACAAAATGACCTTCAGCTTTGGACAAAATAGACATAAACACACTTGACTACCTTCACTTATGCCTTTAAAAAGGTTCATTCTTCCCAGGGAATTAAGCAGCATTAAAGATACAATTACCAACAACCTAAATAGTAAAGGTGTAGAAGACAACTGAAGAAAGAACAGTCAGTCAGTATTGAGTTATAGTTAGGTAGGCACAAGTTTTGTCATAGTAAGGTATCTTCAGATAACAAGGCATTTGAAGTTTCATAAGACAAGAAGAGAGAATTTTGAACGTGTTCACCATAAATACATGATAAATATCCGAGGACATAAAAATGTTCAACTTAATTGAAACATTATAGTGTATTTGTATATGTTAAAACATTGCATGGTACTCCATCAGTATGTACAATTTTTATGCCTTTATCAGTTAAATAGAATAAAATACTTGTGGTTTCTTGGCAAACACTTAATATTTTTGATTTTTTTAATTTATGGATTACTTACACAAAGTAAAAAGATTGTCAGCCATATTTTAGTTGCCAGGAAATAGGTAGTATTATAAAAGATTGTTTTCCCTAAATTGGAATACGTACCCTAGGTTGGCGTATCAAAATATTATCATTTAAAACCCTTTAACTGGAAGTATACAAAAGGAGCCGGAAGAATAGAATAGTGGTTAGAGTACTCACCTAGCAAGTACAAGGTTCTAAATTTGATCCCAGCATCCCTTAAGACAGCGGCAACGGTGCACACTTGGGATCGCGACACTTGGGAGCTGAGGTTTGTCCTGAGTCTGAGGTCAGACTAAGCAACATTGTGAGTTCAGCACCAACCTGCAATACAAAGTAAGTCTCTGTCTCATAAAAGTATATATGTATATTACATGTATGCATGTTGCATGTATCATTGCAGCTTTAAGCGGTGTCACAAAACATAAATGTGATTTTCAAACAGGGTCCACTAAAATATGTTTTATTAAAGGCCATGAGTAAAGAGTCAAGTATGTGCTTGCATGGAAAATATGCTCTAATCGAGAATAATCATTTTAGTTGTTTATACATTGCAGTTGTCTATTTTTTTTCAAAAGTTCATTTTCTGTTACTCAAAAATGTATAAAAATTCAAATCAATAGTAATACTTTATTCTCTCAAGACATTTTTGGAAACACTCCAAACCTACAGTGAAGCAGGAGAATAGCATAATTAACAGAAATATATCTTCTCATAGGTTAATGAGTTATTAATAATTTGTCACAAATGCTTTATGGTTATTCTGGACCATTACTTATTAAATATTTCAGCATATAACTACTAAGAACACTGCTACTCTTCTACATAAATCTAAGGTTAATATAATTATTATACTCAGGGAATTTAACATCGATAGAAGTGCAGTCTATTATAAAGGTGTTTTTCTAAATTTTTCCTGTTTCAATAATATTCACTGGAGTTTTGTTGAGAACCCCAGAATTATTAATTTTATTTACTTTTTATGTCTCTACATTAATTTAAAATCATTTTCTAAGCTGTGTGGCTACCTTCCACTACATTGACTTTTCCTACAAAAATACAAGTTATAAATATATATATTACACAAAGAACTTTCAATATTATTTCTCATTATTTCATTGTTTTTTTAATATTGAATATAGTGTTACATGCTATCATTTTCATCCTATCGCTGATTATAGAAAACAATTAAGGTACAATTCACGTAATTTCTTCCTTTAATTTCCCTTCAGTGGGAAAGAGCATTTTCCCATTCCAAATAACACGTAATCTGTAGGTTGATATTCTGTTGCTTTGCAAATATTTTGTAACCCACGTAGAATTTAACTAACGCTTTCAGTACTCATTGTAGCACTTCCCTTCTAAAATTGTTGTAAGCCACCTTCCAAAGTATTTCCTTCTTGCTCTATAATTTATTTTTAAAAGCATATATATGCATTCATTTAAATGCATTGTTATAATTTAAAAATCATCATTATTCATTTCCATGTTAAAATGATCCCTCCTTGTGGGACTGAAAGTTTCCTTAAGATTCCATCTCCAGGTTGCTATGAGTCCAAGACTAGCGTGGGCTACATAGTAAGTTCAGGATCAGACTGACTACAGAAAGAGACCTTGTCTCAAAAAAAAGAGACAGAGAATGATCCCATCTCTGCTTTTTATTTTTAGTTATTTCTTCTCTTAAGAGCACAAGTTTCACAGTAAACTTCAGACATAAATGCAGACCCACAGCTTGCCTTTTACTTTTGTGATCTTCCCCTTGAATCAGCCATTTGTCTAAGGATTGAGCTCATTTTATTGGATGCATTTTAGAAACTAAAGTTCTACACTAAGTTTCCTTGGGGTTATTTGGTGTCATACTTTCTGAGCAAAAACTGTTTACTGAATGTGTGTACACACATGTAACCATTTCCTTATCAAGTCATTGAATTAAAAGCTTAAGTTCACATGGCATCTCCGACTTTAATGCCACACATTTTATTCTAACCTTCCTTCTTATTTAACTGTTACTTTCCTCTCTGACAGAAAAAAATGACTTCGATCATTTACTATTTATTAATTTAAAATTTTTTATTCCCAGTGTATTTGTGAAACAGTTTAGAATTCTTAACTCATACCCACAGTGAGAATCAAATTTGCTCACTGTACAGTCTATAGTTTCTTTTGTCTATAGGCTTATAATTTACAGTAAAAACTCTATCTCATAAAGTTAATTAGGTCATGTCCTTTTTTATGCCAAACACTTCAGTGTGATTGTGTCATACCTTTGTTATACACTTACATTATTCAGTAAGTTTTGATAAAAGTACAGAACTCACTTCCCCAGTCTCATTCAGAACAGATCCTTCAACTTAACATTCTCTTTTAGTGACAATTATCCTACTTCTACTCCCTGTCCTTTATCCCTAGAGTTTGCCTATGCCAGAACATCATAAGATTGGAATTTTATATTGTATCAAGATTTTTTCTCAAAATTATTTTTATCAGCATCTTTTTGTAGCAAGTAACAATTACATTCAACTTGGGGAACTGGCGCATACGCATATTACATCTTAATCATAGACTTGATATCACTTTTTAATTTCAGCAAAATGTATTTGAGATTCATCTATATTGCTTCAAACAAGTCTTCCTAGAGAAATTATTTCCGTGGTTTGTTGTAAAAAGAATGTAGATGATTTCCAGATATTATTTGCTAATTATGTCTCCTGAAATTCATGCACTGGGAACTTCAGCCCTAGTGCAATATGACAGAAGCTGCAGCTTTTGAGAGACAGGCAGTGATGTGGGTTGCACTCTCAGGACTGGATGCATGTCTCTGCAAAGGGGGCTTGCATTGTTGCTTCTCTCTCCTTTTCGTTTGCCTCTTTCCGTTTGCTGCATGAAGACATAGGCTCTTTTCTCTCTGGAGGATATAGCATTTAAGGCACAATCTTAGAGCTTAGAGAATGAGAAATGGGGTCAAGATACCCTCCTGTGTGTGTCTTGAGCTCAGACTTTCTAGCCTTCTGAATCGTGAGAAAGAAATTGCCCAGTGTGTGTGATATTTGTCATAGCAGGGTGGAACAGATTAAAATACCAAGAAACAAGGGTAAAGAAATTTTAGTTACAAGTAACACCATATTTAAAGATGTTTAAATAGAAGCAAACCTGACACATTAAAGAGTGTTCAATGAGAAGAGGAGTTTTAGAGGTAAAAAGATTAGCAGTGAAAATAATCGATAAGGAAAGCTGAATAGGTTCTTAAATAATTCAGACTTTTCACTTGAAGGAAAGAGTGAGAGTCCTGCAAAGTTTAGTGAAATTGATACGCTCAGTTTGCTTTTTTATAAATTTCATCCGGGAGGTCCTATCAGAAAGATTGGAAGAAATATTGCATGGCCAAATATAAATGTATTGCAAAGTTCTAGGTTAATTTCATATGTTATGGCATTTCATATGTTACTTGAGAGGATTAGAAGATTTTTCAATACTCTTAGTTGTGCTGATGTAGACATTAGCATAATTTAGTGTCATTTGGATTTAAGGTAGTTGTGATAGAGAAATCTAAATTGGACTTCAGGCTCACAAAACTAGTTGTAGAAAAGTATTGAAGAGGTAAAGAAGTTTAGTTGGGAAGATTATGAGAGCTATGTCCCTTTATACCTCTTATATTCAGTTATTTGCAGAAAACGAAAGTATTTCAAGAGTTAGGTTGCGTCACTTAACACAAACTCTACCTGTAGAAGTTGTTTCAATCTTGAAATTAAAGATCTTTGCCTAGAGATTTTAAATTGAAGAGTAAAAATAAAAGTTAAATATGGCAAACCAATATTTGGATAACGTGAAGAAAGAGAAATAGACAAAGAAAATTAAATATACCACAGAATAACAAAAGGATGAATAAGACCAAAGATAGTGTTTTGGGTTTCACAAATGATGAGTAAAAATCTTCAAAAAAAAAAAATTAGAAGCGTAAAACTGCTAAAATCCTTGGGTAATCCACAACAAAATGACTCAAAATGTTTCAGGTTTGGAACCTAGGATGTCACTGAGAATTTGAGGGAGGACATTTATAAATCAGTCAGGTTAATTCAATGTCATAAGGAAATACTGAAGAAATGCAGTTGTTAACTCTTGGCAGTTATTAACCATCTATTGACATTTGAACCCTTTGCCTTGCTAGTTATGTCTTTCTGTCTACCTTCAAGCCTGTTCCAAGCAAGCATATGTCTATAAATCCAACATTCCTGAGGTAGAAAGGATCACAAGTTGGAGCCCAGACTGGCCACTTTGGTGACACATTGTCTCAAAATAAAATAAGCAAGCAAACAAATAAACAGAGCTGAAGATGTAGCTTGGTGTGAAGTCCTGATTCAATCTTTAATATTAGAGAAGATGGAGGGTTGGAAAAATGACACAGTGGTTAAAGTGCTTGCCTAGCAAACACAAAGTCCTGAGTTCAATTTTTCAGCACCACATTAAACTGATAGTGGGGGCACTCGCCTGTAATCCCAGCACTAGGGAGGCAGAGGCAGGGGTGCCATGAGTCCAAAGCCAGCATGGGCCACGGAGTTCAGGGTTGAGTTCAGGAGCAGGCTGGCTACAGAGCGAAATGCTGTTTCAAAAAGAAAGGAAGGAAGGAAGGAAGGTAGGAAGGAAGGAAGGAAGGAAGGAAGGAAGGAAGGAAGGAAGAGAAAGAAAGAAGAAAGAAAAATAGAGAAATAGTAAAACAAAACATTGCTGTATTACTGGAAGATAATCTGATGACTAAATGTACATTTGCATTAATAAATATACGTTGATTCAATCTCATTTTATAGACTATAATGCTAATTAAAAATCAAACTTCTGAAATAACACGAGTTAAGAAGAGACAAAATTGAAATATCGGGGAATAGAGAAGGCAAAGGCACTAACACAGATGTGTATTAGAACATGTCCTCCTTAGTTAAAATATAGCCTGAAAAATCACTTTGAAAAGCTTAATTCTCCCTAATGAAAAGAAATGAAGACTCTTTCTCTCTTCCCCATCCTGCCTCTCTTTGAACAGCTTTGTAAGTTCTTTTTCTGCCTCAGAAATATATGTAAATCTTTTTAGCGAGTAAATACAACTCTTGCTAACTTTCCATTCCAGACAGAGACTTCTCAAGGACTGGATAGCTATCTTTTTTGAAATATAATCATAGAGAAAAAGATTGGGCTCTCTCTCTGTCTCTGTCTCTGTCTCTCTCTCTCTCTCTCTCTCTCTCTCTCTCTCTCTCTCTCTCTCTCTCTCTCTCTCTCTCTCTTCCCCCCATCCCCCAGTGGGAGGAGAAGAGTCTAAATTCCAGACAGACACCCTGGTGCAAAATTGCTTCCAGTGATACAGGTGTACAAAGTTTTTCTTTGAATAAAGTCAATGAGCTAATTTGCCACACATAGTTTATCTCCATTCACACAGCTAAACGGAGATAAGGTACAAGCAGCAAATGGCCCTGTTCAACTCTCTTACTTGACAATACTTATTGCAACTTTGATAGTATTTATGTGGTGACTTGAACACGGTTAGCTGAATGAAAGGGACACGTTTTCTTCCATCAGCAAACTCCACAGCAGATTACCTGTTACACACATCGCATTCTTCTGATTCAATTGCAAAATTCTTTCTCTCTTCTACCTTTGTAGAAAGATTTTATTTGACTTTAAAAAAGATTTGTGCTTTCAATTGTTTTTTTTTTATTTCCTAACACTAGTATAAGAGCCATTAGTTAAAAACTAACATCATCCTCCCTCAAAAAATGGGCTGACAGTGTTTGTCAGTGTTTTCAACATGTCAGTAAATGAGTAATGAATGTGATTATGAAAATATTCTCGGGTTACTTTTAATCTATTTAAAATTGTCTGGAATTAATTTGTTTTACATTCCTCCTTTGTGCCACACTTTCTTGACTTTCTGTGTTCATTTTTCAGTTTTAGTTTCAGTTGATGTCTCTCTTAGCTTATTCTACATGACCAAATATGCTAATTCCCAAAATACAAAAGAACACAATTAAAAAGAAATTTAGTGATTAATATTCTTGATGGCCATAGAGGAAAAAAAACTTCAACAAAATGCTAGTAAATCAAATTAAAGAGGACAATAAAAAAAAGATAAAAGACAGCAAGGATGTGGGAGGGCAGGTTGTGGCAGGGGGACTGTCATGCTCAGTCCATGATTTGTTTGTGATTCTGGGTGTCTTCCACTTCTGTCATCTGCTGCTCTGCTAGGGATTTCTGAGACACTCTTAACGTTCCAGTGGCTTCCCTCGTTTATAACAGCTCTTTTTTAAAGGAATTTCTCAGTATTTTTGGTGCATTAATAGCATTCTTGTTTTGCATAAATGTTCTGAGTAAAGTTAATTTTACAGTGTAAACACCATTTTTTAAGATACACTGGAAATATTTTTAAGTAAAAAATAACTTGTCCATTTCCCATTTCTTCTCTTAATAATTGCTATGTCCAGATTATAATTTATAAAAAGTAATTCTATTTTTCTTCTGGTATTATGTAATAAATACATTGATTTCTTATATATCATAGACCCATGAAAGACAAGAAAACTATCTTCAAACACTTACTTACATTAGAAATATTTTTCTTAAAATCCCTGTTCTTTTTTATTAATAAGCACTAAAATTCTCTTATATAAAGAAATATAAGTTGATTATCTGTGTATTCACATTCATAATTTAACTTAAAAAAACTATTTCTCTGCTTGGTTTATAGCTATTTGTTGTCCTTTTATCACGAGTGCTTTTCAGTGTCTTTACACTGATTGCTATATTTGCCCCTTACTAGGAACATCCTCTCATGGGGAGAGAGGCAAAGGAAGCATATTTTAAAAGAAGTTTTAGTTTAAGTCACATTTTAAATTTAATGGGAAATCACATATAAGCAGTCTTGTCTAATCAAGTAGCAAACCCATAAGGGATTGAGTTATTACAAAGGAGTTCTTAGTCTGTGTAGATGATCAGAAGACACTGAGGGCAGGGCACTTAGGGACAGCACAGAGATGCAGAAGAGAGAATCACACACCAATGATCCCAGAAATATTGTTTCTTTGCCTAGCCCTATAGAGAGTTCACTTCTGGATGAGCTTAGAAGTGGCATTGCCAACAGATAGTCTATGAGGTAATGAGTCCCGCCTTTCCCAGGTGCCAAAGTGTTAACCAAAGGGGTGAAGAGGATTGTTCTGCATGTTTCTTGATGAACCACATGTGATCTCAAGCCTTCACCAAGTTAAGAAATCCAGAGATTGTGATACCTTTTTAGTACCCATGAGTTTTATAATTTTATAATTTTGGGAGCAGCAATTCTGCCCCTTGACAGATATAGTGTTTGGTTCGATGACCAGTGGTCCCGTAATCCTCCAGAGACAATGGGGAATTCCACCCCATCAGCCTGCTTAATGTTAGCATAAGGGGATACTTGCAAAGGGGTACAGAATAAAGTGAAGAGGTTTATTAGACTCATAATTTCAGTGGCCGGAAAGTCCCAAGAGTTTGGACCAGGATCCCCATGTGGGACTTTAGGCTGCACCACAACGTGCAGTGGAGAAACAGAAAGGAAACTGGCCACGTGAGGAAGGGGCAAGTGTGAGAAGAAAGCAGAAATGGATGAGCACAACGCACTCTGGCAGGACCAAACCCTCTGCTGAGTGTCTGACTCGCTCCTGAGGGACAGCCTTAACTCATTCGTTGTGCGTGGACCTAACACAACCTAATTATTTTCCAATAATTCCCATCTCTTAAAGTTTCTATGACCTCAACACCAAGAAACAAGATTCAGCACATGAAGCATTAGGGGTCAAACCGTGTCCCAGCCATAGCACTTTCGTCAAAGGACTGTAGTTAGAGCACATTGTCTTGGTGTTGAACGTATGTGAGACATCCTCAATCATTATGAACCTTTGTAATCAATATTTTGCATCAGCAGACCATGACTAGAGCTATCAAACATCAATAATAAAAATCATTCAATCCACAGTTGTTGTGTAACTATTAATAAGTTGTAGGAAACTTTTAAAGTTGTTTTCATCCTGTATTTTATGTGTTATTTTATGATTACAATGCATAATGTGTTTTTTCTCAATAAGAATAATTGAATGAGTAAGGTATCTTTCAGCAACCCAATTAAACAGTAATGTCATATTTTATACACTAAAATCAAAAGCTATACCTATTTCATATGAGCTGTAACTTCTCTCTTCCTATGCCAAGACAGTTCCAGGAAATCTAATCTATGTAGCTTATTATGAAAGTGCACTGCGCTAAAAAACAGCTAAGATATTCAAGGTACATTTCAAGGAGTTGATTTTATGCCCCAAGTAATTTGATTGCTTAACTTACTTGTACTATGAAGAAGTCTCTGTCAATAATTCTCAAGTTTAAGTACGTGAAATAGAAAACAAGTCATGGCTGGGGTGAGAGACTAAGGCGAGAGAGATTGGTTAATGGAGTGAAATATAGAGAGAAATGTAGATTTTTTTCCCCTTAAATGTGATAAGAAAACCGAATGTAAGATTTATCCTCCTAACAAATTTTCCAGGTTTCAATACATTACTGTTCGAGACAGGTAAAATGTTGCCCAGTAATCTCTAGAGCTTATTTATACTGCAAGACTGAAATTTCATGTCCACTGATTAATAATACCCTATTTTGTTTTGTTTCAGTTTGCTTATTTTCCAGTCTAACCAGTCACCATTTCAGTATAAAAGGACAAATCATAAATTACCTTACATATTACCTTTCCAGATTACAATTTAGATATTTAGAGGGTGTTTAACGTGGATGTCTAGCCAATGAAAATGTATAAATAAATAAAAGGTGAAAATAGGACACAGTTAAATATCAAGGAAATCCGACCTTATGGAAACATTTTCAGAGTTAACTTGAAATATTTATGTTAGATAATTGTAATTTGCTAAAATTTGTGTAAAAATGACAATTATCACCCTATGAATTCAGAGGAGCTTTATTATAATAAAAATTCACTAATATCCCGGAACCAAACATATCTCTAGGGAAAACAAATAATCATTAAAATTTAATATTATTAAAATGTAGAATGTGTGATAAAGTTAAAAATGTACTAGTGACTCATAAACTTTAATATTTTAAATTGTCAAGTCAAAAGGGGAAATATTTTAAATAACAAAAACAAAGACTGTGTGTAAGGCAATTTGTGCTTTCTCTTTAGATTAAAATTGTTCTTGTTGAATATGCATAGTATTAAATATTATTAATACAGAAAAAGATGTCATGATATATATATATATATATATATATATATATATATATATATATATAACAAAATACAGTTCAAGTAGTAAAGTTAATACTTAAAGCAACATTCAAAGTTAAAACATTGTCTCTCTAAATTGAAATTGATACATAGAATATACATAGAAAAAGAGATACAATATAGTGACTGAATTAAAATCATTCATACAGCTACCTAGTTGAAATTTTATGGTTAGTAAATTATTTGCAACTTAATATCCAACATATTAATGTAGCATTTTATGTTATTAAGAGTATTGTATTGCCTTTAGTAGATCTTTTCAAAAAGTTAAAATTTGTTTTGTCTAGATATCTGTATGAATTGTAGAGGATATATTTCTAATCCCAGAAAGAAAATAGTTATGGCCTTCAATTCATCATTATAAAATGCTATCAACTGATTTATCTGACGTTATGTTGTTACTGCCAATTCTCTCTTTGTAGGTCTGTTGAATCTGTACCCTGATATTTTTCTTCTTAATATTTTTGTTTCAATAAAATGTTAAAGGATGATTTATTATTTATATACATTAACTTATACAATTATACAATGAAGTGGCATGCTGCAAATTGAAACACCTTTTCAGTCTAATATCTATAGCTAAAAATGAATTCCTGCTATACACAATTAATAATCACTTGCAAAAAATGACATCTTATTTGTAAATGATTCTGTTATATGTTTTGTAGATTAAATAGAAAAATTAAAAATATATAATAAACTAAAAATTATAAAAATCAACTAAAGAACTTTGATAATTAAAGGCAAGTGGAACGGAAGGCTTATATCGAGAAACAATCTACTATAAAGTCCTCAAATTTTCCATATCATTCTATAAATTTAGCGAATATGGTCAAAATCCCCCCAAATTTCCTAAATGGAAACCTTATTGTAATATTAAAATATAGAGTAAATATTAATTAATTATGAGGCGATTTTGCTTAAGGGAACAAAGTCAAAGAGCTGAAAAATGAATACTGAGAAAACTGCATCAATTTGGAAAAAAAAAGTAACAGACTCCCTCTCCTTTCACCCTTACTGTGTTTATGCTGTCATAACAAAATAATACTGACCAGATATTATAAGCAGCAGAAAGGCAATTTCTTGCAGTTTTGATAGCTGAAATTTCAAGACCAAGGTTGTGGTTTGCATGAGCTGGATTCTCACGAGGGCTCTTTCTGTTGGCTCACTCTTTGCTCATGTCGCCTACACCCCCTTTCTCTTCTTTGTATAAGAATACCAACTCTAGGCGGTTACAGCTTCAGCCTTGTGACTTCGTTTACCCTTAGTCACACCTAACCACCTAAAAGCCTTGCATCCTATACCCTTATGGCCAATCATATGTATCTATATGTGTATACATGTGTATTCACATGTACAGTCACTTATAGATACATGCTTACGTGTCATATGGATTCATACATATGTACCATAAGCACATGCATGCAAAATATGATAGTAATATTACAATACCCAGTCTATTTGCACCTCTATTTATCATAAAATGTTAAAACAGCATTTAAACAATGCATTGTAGACAGAGAAATTGACTTTTTGGAATGAACTAGAAATACTGTGAGATTTGTATATGCTAGTGATTGATTTTATTATGAATCAAATCATGAAGAGACTAGTATGTAAGTGAATAGACTTCATATAATGACTACTCGATATCTTGTATCTCCGATGAGATTTATCCCTGACTTGCTCTAATAAAACTTAGCTCTTTGAATTTCTCAATTACCTTTTATTCTCCTTTTTTTCAGAGCACACATTCCACTCGTTGGGATGACGAGGACATTTTCAGAATGTGAGCAGTTTACGTTTCACGTTATAACAGTTCAGCTGTTCTTGTACCAAGTGGACTACAGCTACATCGCCCAAGGTTTACAATGATGAGAAACTCCTCCTGGAGGGAAGGTGTGTGTGACTTTCTATCCTCCCACAGACAACAGTAGATTCACTTACTAAACTATTCAGTAAAGGAAAAAACAAGCCTATGGGCATGGATTTTGCAGAATTTGGCCTACTCTGCCTTCACGCAATTTAGAAAACCGAATTTATTGTAGTGGCAGTTTAGTGCAACACCGGAACACACCAGATCGTTTTAGGGAGGAAAGACAGCGAGGACAAAGAACTCTTTCAATGAGTTTTGTTGTAAAAGAAGGTGTAGAAATTTGTGTGTGTGGAGGAAGATATAGGGTCAAAGAGTCCTTCATAAGATGCAAACTATAATCACATTGCATTTGTGGGCCGGTAAAGTTTATCCAAATGAAAAAGAGGAGTGTAAGTCAATAGATTAAATTGAAACAAATGTTTACCTCTATGCTAATTGCTCATTAACAATAACTTAGTGGTTTCTTCTATTCAATGGATCTTTCTTTTTCTCTACTGTGGTGCATTACTTAGTTTAGCTAAAAATATAAATCTAAGCTAGAGTGTGTACCTTATTTTTATTTCTAATAATTTGTTATGATGAATTGCTAAGTCGAATCACTTTGAGATTATTAGCATTTTAACTCAAATCTTACATAAATTTAAATAGTATAAAAATTATAAATGAGTGCTGTATTGTTAGGGCTCTTAAGTTTTCTCTCTGGAAATCCTGGTACATAGAAACTCAGTCTCACAGAGCCACATACCTCCAACTCATCCCGGAGCAGCCAACTCAGCATCACTATTCAGAATTTTTATGGGTGCTTCTAAAGTTAAATTTGTTTAAACCACACTACTTTCACCAAGCTATATATTTTTCACGTCATATCTAAACAAGTGGGGGAAAAGAACGGCCTTTAAAAACAATATTGCTTTTATATAGTGTACATTTGCCATTTAAAATATGTGAGATTGCGTAAGGATTCTGTTGTAAACCCACGTTGATTTTCAACTTATTCCCAAATAGTGAAAAACAGAGTCTTTACTGTGGATATATATTTATATAATTAGAACAGAAGAGACTTCTTATACGAGATTTTTTTGGAAAAGGCCTAAAAATATTTTATACATATGGACACGTTCATTTTTAAGACTGCCAACAAAATCTGAAAGTATATTTGTATCATAAAAATAAATAGATTGAATTTATACACATTAATAAAAAGAAAACTTCAATAGAAAATAACTTATAAAATAAAATGAGAACATTAATATAACTAACAGAGAAACCAAATTGATCAAAGATTAATATTAATATGTGAGAATAATAGCAAAATTTCATATATTAGGCTGAAAAACTTAATCTAATAACAGTAAAGACCAGTGAAAGCCTGGGAAACTAGTGAAGACTGGAGAAATCCAGGGTAACAATGATTTTATGACAATTTGGAATATATATAATTAAATATTTACATAATTCAGAAATCTAACTTTTATAAAAACACAGTTAAAAGGAGATATGAGGGTAAAAAATAGTGAAAATTTTGCAAGTAACTAAATACTTATGAGGGAGAGAGATTAAATAAGCTTTTTTGTATTCACACTAGTAAGTAGCAGTTAAAAATTTGAGGAGATCAGTATTTACTAACGTATCTTCATTAATAAATAATACTATTGGAAAAGAAAAAAACAAAGAAAATTATACATATAACATGATAAGGGTGTTTACCAAATAGGTGAGTGATTTCCTAAATTCACATGTTTGCATACGCATATGTACATGAATATAAATATATATAAATAACACAATACTTTTTTGTGACAACATCTATGTTTCATAGGCACAATTCTGGATAAAATATTCCAAACTGATAAATGGGATTGTTTAGAGGAGTTTTATAGAAAATAATCTATGCTAATCTATATTGTCATCATAACACATATTAATTTTTGCACTGTAAGATTTTAAAATGTTTTTTCCATAAAATCATTAATATAAAGGTAGAAAAACTATTTGCCTTACTTTTTTCTTTGCTGTGACTGAGTACCTGACATGCACAATTTAAGGGAGGAAAGATTTTTTTTAACCCCCCGTTTCAGAAAGTCATTGTCAATTCATGGGCAGCTGGCAGTGTGAAAGCACAGGTAGGAGGGAGAAGCAGTGACAAAGGCAGCTCCTCAGGGCACTGGAAATAGGAAACCAACTCCCAGAAGAAGGGAGGTTCCTTTCAGATCCTGTCCAAGTGATCTGCCTGTTCTGGGCCTGCTCTATGCAGATTTAAATCCCTAACCCCCCACTCACCCATGATCCACCCATTCAGACCAGTCCCCCATGTCCTAACAGCACCTGGTTCCACACACAATCCATAACATCCAAATACATGAGACTTCAGGGGGACATTCCTAACCCCAACAGCATTCAATATAAAAAGAAAATTTGCTTAGAAAAATATTATCTCATTAAATATCCATTGAAAATGAGTGGGTGCGTATTAATTTTTCACTAATAACTTAGATGGTAGAATTTCAAAGCACACAAATTTTGTTGTCTCACATTAAATATCACAATCTAAGGGTGTCTTGAATAAGGATCTTGGGAAAGTTGGCCAGATAGCTGTATAATAAGCATTTTGAAACCAGCTGATATAACTAATCTCCATCCCTTCCTACATTAACTCTGAGAATATCATATTATTGGAAGATATATCCGCTTTTGCTATTTCTCTTTACAAAAAATTAGGAAGTCAGACACTTTAACCTCACATTTGACAAGACTTTCTTGTGCAAATATTGAATTTCAAACTGATGCTGAAACTTTCAGGAAAATAAAGAATGTTACAAGCAAAAATGGTTTTATGACCCTGCGTGTCATTGCAGTGAACTTTGCTGGAAGCAGGAGAAAGGTACACCACAGCTCAGAAGATAATAATAATAATAATGTTTAAGATGATAAGATGTTTTGCAGGCTATGTGCATGTAGAAAAACGCATTTTGTATTTTCAATATGAGCTTAAAGTACATTACTTTTCTAAAAACTGTATTTGTCCTTGAGTGTTCTAGTGTGTGTATGTGTATGTTTCAGAAATAACTCACATTAGTAAAAAAAAAAATCAGAATTAAAAAGTAATTTTTTAGACAGTGTCTCACTCTGTAATCCAGGCTAATCCTGAACTCACTAAGTAGCCTAGTCTGGAAAACCCTTGCAATCCTCCTGTCTCAGCCTGCTCACTGCGGAGATTGTAGGTCTGTGCCACCATACTTAGCTATGTGTATTTTCATTTTAATCACAAAGAAGTCATTATAAATACTAGACTAGAAATGTCAGATCACAATGTGGTCCGTTCTGCCAGACATGACCAGTAAAAAAATCAAATTAGGTACTGTCATAATAATATATATATAACATGATATGTATTATATATGACATGTATATGTATTATATATTATATGTATTATATACGTATTACATACGATGTGCATTCTATATAATATATGCATTATTATATATGTACTATATGTGAGGTAATATGATAATTATATATGATAGAGCATGGTGTGTATTATGCGATATGTATTATGTATGTGTATTATGTATCATATTATATGATATTATATGTCATATCACACACACACACACACACACATATTTTTTAGATTAGAAGACCTCAGGTGGAAGACTACCACTTAGCCCAAGAAATCTCTTACCTTGTGAACATCCCTGACAGGAGACCTTAGGTGGAACCTGAAGAGACTCTGGGCAGCATCCCATGTAGACAGGGATGAAATAATGAAGGAAAACTTGGAGAAAAAAAAAAGCAAGACAGAAGGAGGAACTGAGTTGTACAGGCAGAAATCTGGAATCTGACCCCTTGTGAAAGAAAAAGAAATGAGAAGTGATATTCTTTTCCTGGGAATTCTTAACATTTACTTTTGAATCTTATTTCTTACATGTTTTGCAATCTGTTCAACTCTCGGTCTTTGGGTCTTCAGCAAAAATCTCTCTCTCTCTCTCTCTCTCTCTCTCTCTCTCTCTCTCTCTCTCTCTCTCTCCTCTCTTACTTGCTCTCATTCTGTATTTGTCTGTGTTGATGCTGTATGAAGATAGTAAGAGATGAGCTTGAAAGGCAAATACAATTTTGCTGGAACTGTTCCTGCCTTTGGGTTCAGATTAGTTTCAGTAACTCCATAAAGGAAGAAAGGAACAGGGAACAGCAGTGACAATGGTGCAAGAGAAACGCAGGTTCAGTAGGTAAGGAATGGAAAAACAGCTCTCGAGAACAACTGGGGAAGAGGCATGAGGCAAGAATGTTTGTTCTCAAATATAATAGAAATGATAAAGGGACAAAAATATATTTTACACAACATTATAATGTGTTATAAACCCCAAATAGAACTCAATTTTCACCACAAAACTAACCAAATACACTATGTAATGATTTTAATTACCTTTCAATTGTCATTCAAAATACTCTAAAGTGAAACATTAAGCAATTTTAAATAGGTAAAAATACTTCTTTATTATGGGAAAGAGATTGAGGTTTTTCTCATATCTGATGAAAGTCAGAAGAATCTAAAGGTATAAACTATTCAGAGATGAATTCGTAAAGAAACACCAAATAGGGACATTTATAGATATTTGGGTGCATTACACAACTCATTGATATGAAAATATTCCTTAAAATGATCTGTTTTAGTTAAAATACCTAAGACATTTTTGCAATTTCTACAGGTTCAGAGAAACTGAAAAAGTTAGAGCCTAAATTGTACAAAAATTTTTCTTAGAGCTATACAATTATACCAAACTTACTGTGGAATATTACAGAGACAACTGTACTATTTCTGGCATATTTTTACCTGCACAAAGCGATCTTTAAAACTATTTTGGGTTGGCACCTGTGAACTATGAATCTGGCATGACTCTTCTAGTTGCAGTCACACCATCCTAGCAGATGGGCTTGACTGGGGCTATGGTAATGGACCAGACTGTCCATCAATTTTAATTAAAGTGTGCAGGTTTTCTGCAACAATAGTTGTGCTAGTTTTTCCTGCCTGATTTTAGTCTCTTTACAGCAAAATTTGTCCTACTTTTTCCCTTCAAATTCTCCCTTTTCACAATTTATCTATGTGAAGGCTGCCTCCTACCATTACGTCATGTTTATTCCCCCTTCACTCCTTCCCACAGAGTGAAGACAAGTTCAAAACTTGTCCATTCTCTATCAGTTCTGTAGTTCTGTCTCAGTCGTTGGTTCCTCTAGTTAACCATCCTGGCCAAGGCTCCGCCGTGTCTTCCCCACATCACGGTGATCGCCCCCTAGCTGTGCCCTGCAGTCTCTTCTCAACATGGCGGTCGATGCTACTCAGTTAGAAGAAATAGCGAGATCACGTCACCCGCCTGCCAAGATGCCTCCAGAGATGTTCAGCGCCTTCACAGTGAGGGTCAAACGGGTTTAGGTTTGCAGCGATTTGCACACTTTCCTTCATGTTTCCCCATCTTCCTCTTCTCTTCTTGCTTCGTATTTTTCGCTTCCTTATTCTTGTTCTTCTCAGCTGAATTTTGTGTTCCTGAACTCTTTTGTAACCACAGCATTTGTTTCACTTCAAGGCACTGCACCTTTCACAGGACTTTCAGACTTTACAGAGAAATATTAGTAAAGAGAAGTAACATAGAGCTATTTGGGTATGCATGGCATACAAAATATACACAATGATGTGGAAAAAAATTAATGATTTTTTTTTAATTTGAACTCTTCACACCTCCTAGAGGTTATTAGAGACTGAAAGAATAACAGAATAACAGAATAACAGAAATTGCATGGGCTAGAATATTTTTTTGAAGACAGCATTAGATGTTCTCTCTGCAAATGTATATATTTTATATAAAGAAATTCATAGAGTAAAGGTATATGCATGTTAGTATACACGTGTTTTATTTTCTAGCCATATTTACTAAAAAGTTTTAAAAGCTAACACTGTGGTAACAATGAGTACACTTAGGACACAACTTTGGCAACTATAATCATCTAACACAACCAAGGTTTATGGAAATTTAAATCCCATATCTCTGGACTATTTGTAAGAAAAGCCTAAAACCACTTAAGTTGACAGAAAGTGAGAACATTTTTTAAAGTGGAGGAGAGCCAAAAGAAAACAAAACAAAAAGCAATATAATTCAGTTCCCAATAATCAAAGATGAAATAATTTGTATGAAAATAAATAATAGCAGTATTTGATGATAGTCCAAAGAATAGACAGCTACTCTTGAGACCTACTTAATATAAATAAATGACTGGATAACTAAAAATGGGAGAAAGGACAATTACACTTTATGAAAAAATTCAAATAAGTGCAGAAAAAATGAGGGACATAAAGTCTACAGTAATTATTGCTTTGATAAGGATCCACTGAACAATGATAAAAATTAGTGTTTTAAGTTCAAAAGAAATGAGATATTTGGGCAGATCTTAATTATTTTCTTTTGTATATTTATTAATTGGTAATCTTAATGTACACTTTTTCCAGGAGTTGGAGCAATTATTTTCCCTTTTAAGTTTAAACTGGACTTACTAATTTTTCTAACAAGCAGAGTGTGGAAAGAGAAAAGTTGTTTGACTCTGAAGAAACCTGATAGAAACCATCTTACCTAGTGATCATTGTTTGAACTTTGTCTGGATTAGTTTTTCTGTTATTATAAGAAAACATTTGAGACAAGGCCATTTATAAACAACAGAAGTTTCTTGAGCTGACAAAGCTGTGATGTGAAGATCCTATGAGGGTGGCATGAGGAGAAGGCCCCCTGCTCTGTCATGGTACAGCAGATGGCCTCACAGGGGAAGAAGGCAACAGGGCACGCGCTTGTCTCTCTTTCTCTTCTTAAATGACACTAATGTCACCATGGAGATCTTATTTTTATACTTTCACGGAACTCTAATTTTCTCCCAAAGATCTCACCTCCATAAGCATTAACATATGAATTTTGTTATACGTATGAAGTTTCAAATTTAGAACTTTTAATGAGCACATTGAAATGTTAACACATCTCCAGAAGTAAGTCACGTGGATATTAGAAACTTGCTCATTTGTTACAATGACAACGACACTTCAATTTTATTTTTTTCTCAATATTTATCACTTCAGAAAAAGGGAAAACACAACACACAGTGCAAAACACCTATGCTACATTGTGAGAATATAAGGTTATATAAATACAGAAGCAAACAAAAAGAGAATAGACTGAAAGACTATTTAGTAGACCACGGTTCCTCAGATTCCTCTGGCCAAGGAACAGCAACTGTCAAAAATGTTCTTGGAAGGACTGGGCCACCAAGAAGCAGGAGGTAAGTAGAGATTTAAGCTTTATTTGCTGTCAGTATGCTCCTATCAAGGTCCTAATGCCGTTGCTGATAGGACAGGAGGCAGAGTTTCAATCCCTGCTCTCCTCATGCTGCTAATTACCCTTTTGTTTACATTCTATCCTCCATAATCTGCTGCATAATCAGTCCTCCTCATGGGAGAATGGTCTTCAATGAAATTGGTCACTGGTGTCAAAAGGTTGGG
Organism: Ctenodactylus gundi; assembly: GCA_004027205.1. Taxonomy (NCBI): domain Eukaryota; kingdom Metazoa; phylum Chordata; class Mammalia; order Rodentia; family Ctenodactylidae; genus Ctenodactylus; species Ctenodactylus gundi. The sequence goes on from PVKB01000880.1 coordinate 303,401, forward strand.
AAACACTGCAATGTACGGAAGAGATATTATGACCAAATGCCACATAATAGTTTGGTTTGCAAGTAGAGTAAATTGGAAAAAATGGGGAAAACAAGAACAAAGTTTGTAACAAAGCCATTGGATTAATGTTAAGTTCTTACAAAATGTTGATAAATATACTATGGTTACAGAAAATGTTAACCTTAAGAGAAGCTGTGAACTATCTGTAATTTTTTTCATAAGTACAAGTTACCTTCAAGCCATGGCATTATTATCAAAGTTTTCAAATCTATTGAAACAAAAACACCTTTTTTGTATCTTAGGATTGTCATCTTTAAGGAAATTTCTTATTATGTAATTTTCAATATGATCATGTTCAAAAAATGTTTTAGCAACTGTTGTCATTATTATTCAAGAATAATTTTATTGCACTTGACCTTTGACATTTCTCTTTATTTTCACTTTCCCAGAATTCAAATCTGTATTAGTCTCCATCGCTTCAAAGTTGCATCAATGCTTTTCCTTGATAAGAGCTTCTTTGATGAGATCTCCTGAGACAACAGGGGTCAGAAGAACCGAGTTTCCTTCTAAACAGTGGTGTGATTTTCATCGTGATTATTTTTCTTTTCTTCCTTTTTTATTTTAATTTTTTTTCTTTTTGGGGGGTGAGGAATGAGAGCATTGCATTACGCTGATTACATTAGTGGTTTCAAATTATTTTAGCTACTTAGGTTTTTTCTTCTCTATTATTTTTCTGAAAACATATTTCTTTTTCAGAACCCCTAGAAATATTATACTCTCAAAGAATCAAACATCTTAAAATAATTTATGCTAAAAATATATTCTACTCTTCATTATCATTATAAATTTTCAGTGTCTCTAGTACTGACATCATCTTGCAAAGAGCATGACCTGGTTAATCATGCTTTATAGAACTTACTTCCCCCTTCCTCTGAAGCAATTAGCAATTACTTTTCTCAGAATTGTGTTTAAGGCCAAAACGACCCAGTCCAAAACACATCTTCTGCCCAATTTTATCAATTGCTTTAGAATATGCCTCCTCTCCCTTGTGCCAGTAAACTCTACTAACAGAGTTCTGCCTCTGTTCTCACACTTAGTCAGTCCCTTAAGCACAGATATGCCTAGCGGTACTCTCACAGGAGTCTCAAGTACGGTCTCTTAGTTACTTTCAAACTCTACTATGTTTTTTTCATAGATATATTTTGTAATAAACTCTTAATTCCCAGTAAGGCTAAAACTTACTGTATGTCCTTACTCTATTCTCACTGCTTAAAAGCCTCGTAACACATTGTCTTCGACGGCATAGAATACATGGCATCTTTCCACTCATTTTAAAAGAAATGCATGAAAGGATTTAAAAATGGATCAAAAGTTTAAAGTTGTTTATCATCTACTTTGGACTATGGCCTATATATTTGCATCACTTAGTTAAAATATTCCTAAGAACTTCCACAAGATAGTTTGGGGCTGTCAGCTAAGAAACATTAAAGCTGTTCCTTCTAAAAAAAATCTGCAGTACAGTCTTTTCTTTAATCTAGACAGTTCTGGTAATGGAATTTATTAGATCCAGTGATTTGGAGATCTATGGTAGGAAAGTGAAAGCCATAGAGACTTGAGTTTCACTAACTACATGATTTCCACATCTTTAACAAAGTTACATTCTAGGCATGCTGTTTTAGGTAAGTTTTGAATCAAAATATCTGAATTATTTAAAATGTTTCCCACTTATCCTTTTCCTGGCAGCTCCTCAGAGGCCCAGCAAAAAAGTTGAGATACACTAAACAAAACAATAACAACAACAACAACAGAACTACCCAAACAACTACGCTTGGACAAAGAGAAGAACTTCAGGAACTTAAAAGGAGGCCAGGAGAAAAGTTCGAAACTTTGGAGAAGTTGCAGAGATGAAGACAAGGCCAGGAGAGTAAAACAGCTCAGGCCACCAGGAGCAGCTCTGAACGTCCTGCAGGCACAGACCGGAGATAACTGGATCAGGAACCACAGGAAGAAGTAGAGGACAGGCAGCATTGGCTTCCGGGAGAAGCTGCCTACTGATCACACAAACCCCCATACACGCTGTGGAATGCAACGGCAGTTAAAGCACTTGCCTGGGCAGGGGGACATGTACCTGTAATCCTAACCCTAACAGTCAGGAAGAGGAGGCAGGAGGAATGCTGTCAGGTTGAGGATAGCTTGGGCTACACAGTGAGCTCCTGACCAGCCTAAACTACAGAGGAGGGCTCAGTCTCCAAAAAAAAGGGGGCGGGGATGAGACTGCCTGATATTCTGTGGCTCAACACCCCCCCCCCTGAAATGTCATTGGGACCCAAAAAGAGATGTGAAACTCCACCCAGCATCAAGGAAGAGTAGGGAGGGGCTTAACTTTCAAGACAAAAGTAAATAAAACAAATACTCCAATTAGAACATGGGCAACAACAACACCCACCCTTGCTCTAAAAATGGTGTAATACAACAAACAAGTATTTAAAAAGCCATTCGACACTATTAGCTATATAAAATAAATATAAACTAAAACCTTGATGACTTATACATACATACTGGGCTAAAACCCCACAGTGTATAAACTAAAACCATGATGACTTATGCATACATACTGGGCTAAAACCCCACAGTGTATGAAACAAAGTACTGGCTTGGAGACAGAGGATCACTCAGGCATTACTGGTGACTCTGTAAAACAGCAGCTAGTCCTGAAAATATTATTAAAGATTTTTGCTATACTAGAATATTCTCCTGTAATCCAGCGATTATGCTACTAGGGGAAAAAGACTCATGTATCTCAGCAAAATGAAAACCAATATTTACACAAAATCATGTGCAAGAATACTTATAATAGCTTTATCTGTGCTAAACCCCAGACTGGGAACAATGCGTTGCCCTTGAAGGGCAAATTGTTAAACAAAATATGCCATTTGCTTCTTAGGGATTTATTTCTACTTAGCAATAAAAGAAACTGTCGATGTACAGAAGCAAGAAGGAATCTCAAGAGATTGCACTGAGTGGGAGGAAAAAAAACAGCAAAATATCGAATAATGTAGGATTCAACTTCTAGTTTTGAAATAGCAAAATTCCAGGATTGGAGGATGTATCGGTGGTTATCAGTGCATTAAGTGTGGAAAACAAGGTGGCCGTGGGTGAAGAAGGGTGGAAAGGGGGATTTTAATAATGGAATCCTCTGTGTATTGACTGTGTTAGTGCTAAGTAAGCCTGGGTGTATAATAATGGATGAGAAATAAACATGCACATACACATGTACGTACATACTTGAATATATGTAAAATGTGTAAACCTGAACAAAGTTGAAGATATTCATGCCAATTTCCTGCTTGCTATATTTTACCATAGTCATAAGAGATGAGACTATCTAGGCACCTACGTTGAATAAGAAATCTCTAAATAACTTGATGAGTTCTGTAAATCTACAATCATCTCCAAAACTTCTTTAAACTGGAAAGTATCTAAAACTAGTAAAATTCAGCAAAGATTATGCCTTTGTTTTATTTAGCAGAAGCAGTGTTTCTATTACAAAATGAAAAAATTTGCCAAAGCATTTAATCATAAATTAGCCATTCCTGAAATTGCCCCCTCTGTCGCGCCATATGCTTTGAGTACTTTCATGAATTCAGAGTCACAGGAGCTGATAGGTAAGCTCAGCACTGCTGAGGGAAGAAGGCACTTTTTAATAAACACATGTGGTTCTCTTAATCTACTAAAAGACCTGCCACCGATACAACGCGCAGAATTCTGCGGTGTGAGAGACAAACAGTAAATATTAACAGTTCTGTAAAAATGCTATGCATATTTACAACAAAAAACATATGAACATCCACGTGAGTGTGCACACAAAGAATTGTGATGTGATTATATAGAGCACTATCAGCCACATGTCTCATATTTTGGAATTGTTTTGACACAGGATTACAGTTTAAAAAATAAGAGTGAGACCTTTATATAATTTTAACTTTCTGTGAAGAGACATATTCTGAGAAAATGGTGAAGTATTTTTCAAAGCCGTCAGTAATTTTCAGTGGCATCCAAATATAAAATCAAACTATAAAAATATAAAATGAATATTCATGCATAAAATGTAAGTTTTAATTTTCAATGAAAATACATTTTGAATAAGCAACCTCTAGAAAGCTGAAAACATTCAGTGAGATGACAAAATATATTATTTCTGATAAAAATTTTAATATATCATTGCTTATTAACCTTGAGACCCAAATGATACTTTCAGGACTACATATTAAAGAAGGACAGTTCCTGCCATTCTAGAGAGCCTGGTGCCCACCTCAGCCCACACAACGGAAACCTGGGAGAGCAATCAAGAAATGCCCAGGCCAGGCGTTCAAAGCACTAGTCCTTTCTTGTTTTTTTCTTTTGAATTGGAAGCTCCCATGACTCTCCAGGACCTTAAAGCGAAAGGATATATAAAGATGTACTGGGCCTTTGGAAAGCTTGTCCCGGTCAGCTGAAACATCTTATCCCTATGGTACATTTGCATTAACACCACACCTGAGACCCTCAGAGGCTGCACCTTGGGATCCCAGAGTGAAAGACCTGAGGCCCATCCGAAGGAAGAGCCCAGCGGGCAGTGCTCAGGACCAGGGAGCATAGGAAAAGCAGGAAGAGTTCTCAATACCAGCCCTGTCTACGCCCAGCTTCAATAAACATGCCATCTTAGGCTCAGAAAGAATCTAGCCCCTGCAGGAAGAAAGCCAGGTAGTCAACTGTGCCTGAGACCCAGGCCTTCTGGAACATTCACAGTCAGTGGTTTCAGTTATTTTATTTCTGCGCAAAGTTGAGTCAGAGACCAATGACCAAAATACATGAAGGATAAAACCCCTCAGGTGAGGAAACTAAGGAAAGTCCAAAACAGCAGATCAATCAGAGGGTGTTGACTGGCTTATTCATAGAAGCATCTTTGGAACAGAAAGAAAGACGGACTTAATTTTGGACAAGGACCTGAAAGTAAGCAGGGGTTTTGGGGGAAAAAAAAAAAAGCCTGCCCCAGAGATCAGCAAAGGACTGAATACTTCACCGGCTCTATCCCGCCATATAGCCTTAGAACTCCAAACCAAATAACAAAGTCTGATCAAAACACAGAAACACAACTTTCAGCTAATCACGCCCACCAGAATGCAGCTCTGCTCTAACAGAGGACAACCTACGCAGGAAAGTGGAAGCAGGCTTGGTGGTCTACCCAGAAAGGACTCTGTATTTAAGCATTTGTGTGTACCTATTTTATTTTTCTTGTAAATTTTTTTCTCTCCTTTTTCTCCTCACATTCTTTTCTCACTCCCTTATTTTTTTACCAATCTATTTTTTAACTTTTTTGTAAATACATAAATTCCTAATTCTGTAACATATTAGAACCACGGGTTTTAGGGAATTCCCTCATTTTTTTGTTTTTCTCTTTCTTCCCCTCTTGGTCTGAGCAATATAGGTAGATAATAGAAAATGGATGGTCCATATAAGGTATTTGTATCTGTGAACAAGCTAGTTTTAGAACAATCATCATCATCATAATAGAATAATCACTACCAAAAATTACATACAGTTCTAAGTTTAGTAATTCATCTTATTATATTTCTTTCTCTTTCAAGGACACTTGTATAGTAAAAAGCCCTTGTAAAACAGGCAGTGTTTGCATTCAGGGCAAGAGGGAACTTTGCTGAATGTCCTTCTCCCTTTACAGGAGATGATCAGATAGGTTAAAAGTTTACAGTTGGAGCCAGCTTCTCTAAAATTAAGGTATTTCTAGAGTAAAGTACCTGATACATATGTAAGTAAGTGCCACCTCACCTTTTCTATACCACTATGTGGGGAGTGAAGTCAAGAAATGAAGTAAATGCTACACTTTGGCTACCACCATTATTGAGAGTCATAAAGTGTCCCATGTCTCTGAAAACAAAAGTAAAAATGAGCCATGATTGAAGAACGTGGCGGGCTCCTCAGTATGATGCATTTGATTGGGTACTTGAACTGAAGGAAAGTAAAGACTACATGAAATCATTGAAAAATAGAAGTTGATATCAAGTCATACTAGAAAAGAATGGATGGAGAAACAAAACTTGTCTAACCAAAATATTAAACTGCTGTGGAAAAAAAGTAATTCACAAGATAGTGGTGACATAAAAATGTATTGCTTGTGACCATAATACTATGGAGACAAAATCAGAAATGGAGCTGAGTTATGAAGACGAGGAACAATTAGATGGGACTGTCCTGGCATGCGGACATATGCGAGGGATAAAGCAAAACTAAGTAAATGCAAGGACCATGAGAACTGTGTTTGTCGTAATTCAAGTGTGATCATGTGATCATTTAAACAGGAACGATGAGATTGTGAGGCTAAGATAATGTAAAATCACATTTCTCAATATCCTAACTCAAAAAGAAAATCCTGAATCACATCAATGAAAGATTTAAATTGAGACATTGAAGACTCATGTTTATTGCCTGAACACAAATTTTGAAATGAAAACTTATACTTTAATAATATTAGGTAATTTTTTTATTATTACCTAGGGGCACTTTAGGCTTAAGATGATCTTGTGACTAGGGCAAATTCACAAAGGAGTTAAGAATATGAAAAAATGATACACCTTTAATATAATTTTATTTTAGTTTTGAAACTTTCTATGTAATTTTTTCTTCATCCCTTCAACTCAAATAACCAGACTTTCCTTTTCACTATAAAAACGAAGTTTTATATAATTTGTAGATTTAGCAAGAATTCTTCCACAAAATCACAAACATAACGGAGTTAAAAGGGCCGGTTATGGGTTAGATGCCGTGGTAGGATCTGGTTACATTTTGAAAGGCTCTTAGGTACTTGAAGGATAAATTATTTTCACTTTCCTTGAAAAGGCAAAGGAAAAATGCCTCTGGGACTAAAGATTGACAGAAGAGAACACAGGGGCTGTCATGTGGAAATTGTTAATGCCCTCTTTACAGCCTCTTTATTCTAAGCTTTCTGAAGAAAAAGTGCAAATCACAGAAAGAATACTGTACTTTCATTATTTTGTTCATAAAATAGAGATTATTTAGTTCATTAGAGTCAATTCTAATGTTACTGAATTATTGAACCTTGGGATTCTATTTGAAAAAGAGAAGTTTTCTGTATAAACATTTATAATAAGTCATTCAACAAAATGTTTACAATCTACCTAATTAGATTTTTGTGTAATTAAGAGGTTTTTTTATTTAAATAGCCTTCATTAGGGTCTTCTATAGTGGAATTTTTTTAACCAATTATTTATTTCTGAAGAATAATCACGAAGACTTGTTTTAGAGTTAAGTATTTGGATCAGTGTGTGTGTGTGTGTGTGTGTGTGTGTGTGTGTGTGTGCACGCGCGCACGTGCACACGTGCATGCACATGTGTGCGCCTATAGTCAAGAGGTATTTAATCTAAATATCGGTGTGAGCCTAAGACATTAGAAGACTTAAAAATCAACACTGACAAGTATATTGTGATATGTATTCATTAATTGTGCAGGTGCACTAGACTGCAGTCATGCTCTTGAAACTTGTGAGAATGCATCAAATTGCTAGAAGAACATGTGGAAACACAGATTACAGGACTCACTTCAGAGTGTCTGAAAGGCAAGTCTCACATGAAACCCAATAAGTGTCTTTCTAATGAGGCAAAGATGATGCGCATATGCCCGTCTGAGGGCTAGATTTTGAGAACAGTTACCCTGACCAATGCAGATTAAGAAAAGCGTAACACTGTAGACTGGACTAATGCCCTAGCCCCTCGTGCTGTATGAAGGAGATGGTTCTTACACTGTGGTTAATACAGATTTATTTGAATCAGCATATAATGCATATAATTTTTTTGCTCAGACAACCGAACAAATGTTCCATTTTGTCACTTTTCTTTCGTTTTTTTCTCTCTGCTTCTTTCCCTTCACTTCTTTGCTGCCTTCTTCTCTTCTTTGGGCTGAGAATAGAGTCTCATCAATCCCTTCTACAATTCACAGGGCTCCACCCCAGCGAAGAAATGATGGCTGTGTTCTGTTAGTTTAAATTGTTACACTCTATCTGGCCCTGTCCAATTTCTTCATGACATTTTCCATTCTGAACCTATAACTTGTCACACAGAGTTGTCCTTTCTATAAATCAATCAAGTGGTTTCTACTGACTGTTGCCAACTTTCTTATGGAAGTATAGGAGTCCAACTTGGGCTATTATAATGAATGTCATACACAGAAAAACTCTGCAGGGTCAGCAACGTTTACTCAATATTTCCTAATACAAAGGCAATATAAATGGGAGATGTTAGGGTAAAGAAATAAGAGGGTGCCTGGACACATGGCTAGGTTTCCTTCTAGGTTTCCTTCCTACTGAATGGAACATTTTACACATGAGAATTTTTCTTTAACTTTAGTACACTTACTTTTTTAGACCTGTGCATTCATTTTGGCTGATTGGGTATTTTCCATTTAAAATGTATCAGATTTTACATGAACATGTAGTATTTTGTGTTCCTCTTCAAGCTATCTTTGGTATTCATTCTGGACCAGAGAAGAGCAGGCAAATTCATTATTTTTAAAATAGTTCCAAAATGTTTTTAAATGACAGAGTGTACTTTGTAATGCATTTGCCATCATATTCATATTAGACATTAAAATATAATCACAACACTTGTACAGGAAGCTATTTATTGACTATTTTTACTATTACTTACATAAGATTATTTTTACGAGAAACAAATTAAAATCTTGAAACTCACAACTCTGCCGGTTACTAGGTTATTTTCTTGAGAACTTAAACAACCTTTCTTACACTCAATCTTATGATCAAAGGGAAGTTGAAAAGTAATGATATTTAAGCAGAAAGCTAAGCAGAGTTTCTACATGGATATTATTTATAAGCAGCATGTACCTATGAATCTCTTTTTACTATCATGCTACCGCCACAGCTTACCCTGGTTGCTGGACATGAAGCTACAAGATTTAACCCTTACCGTGCAATATTTAAAACTTGTTTTGGTCCAATTAAATTTTACCCCTCTATTCCTCCCTTTTGGAGTGGGAATATACTTCCTTTGCTATTTCTCTAGCCCAAAAGCATGTATTCTTTGTCCAATACTTTCACTAATACAGATGCAGCCATACTTCCCCCAAGATCTTCCCAGCAGGTTTATCATATTGTGTCTAATATATTCACAAAAAGAACTGAATGAAGCAAAAATAGACACCAGCTAGAATATCTTAAGTATGTTACTTTCCCACTCTCCTTTTGTCCTTTCCCCTATGCACCCCTCCCTCCCTCCCCACCCTACCCACCTCATTCACTTTGTTTTTCGTTTTAAGTTCCATAAGAGTTGTGATCTGGGTCTCTCATATCAGAGAGACCATTTGATGTTTCACCTTCTGCTTCTGACTCACTTCATTCAGCATGACGTTCTCAGGTTTCTTCCATACATGTTTGCTTCTCACTCTCCTCCCGGGCCTCTCATCGACCCCTCCCTCCAGATCCTCTCGTCTCCACAAAGCCTTCTTCTCCCTTCTCTCTGTCGTCTATCAACTGTCCTTTATTTTGCTCTATATAAAGAACATTTTAAGATTTTAAAAAGTGATTTCTAAATACAAATTCTGAGGAGCTTTTAATATGAAATATTGTTTGTCAACTTAAAATACTGAGCTTATTCGTAGTAGACCCAATACATAAAACATTAAAAAACAAAGAAAATTTAAGTAATTAAAACATGCTACTTCTGATACACACACACATAAATATATAATTTAAAGATATCAATAACCCCTCTCCGCTTATTTTTCCTCTTCATCACTACTAGTTGCCAAAATTATGCAAAACAACATCCCTTAACAGTCATAAATTACGCCCCTAGTTCTACAAGAGAGGCTACTGAACAGACTACTCATTTCATCTGTGCTCTGTGCTTCTATTACATAATAAGCATCTGTACCATGACTGTTTTGTGGTCTAAAACATTGAATGATTGCAACATGAATAGAAGTGAACATCAGCATGTTACATTTAATAAGCCAAGCACAGAAAAACAAAAACTCACTCGCAGAATATAAAAAGTTGAGCCACATGCATCTTGGGCAAAGCAGGAATTACTAGAGACGGGGTGAATAGAGGGAAGGGAAGGAGGGAGAATGGTTGATCAATGGAAAATGTAGATGACATAAGACGACACAGGTAGATGACATCAGAAGTTGTGAGGGGTTTCTGCCAGTAAGATGACTATAGATAATGGCTAGATACTGCATATTTCAAGAAGCTAGAAGAAAATATTAAATATATTTGCCACAAAAATGATACATATTTGAGAAATTAGGTACTTTTACCCTGATTATACAAGGTATTTTCTATGAAACACATCACATGATAGCTTATTAATAAATAAAATATTTTTATGAATCCCTTATAAAGAAATTTACCGTAAAGGAAGGAGTATTGGAGACAGCATCATTCTCAGAATGTTCGGGAGAGTTCCTCAATCTCTCTGAGCTTCAATTTTAACACAATTTGAGTGGCAGTAATAATGCTTTCCTGCTATCATGAGGGACAAATGAGTCAGAGTTTAAATGTTGGTTGGGGGAATATAGCTTGTTGATATTTCATAATACTGTGCTTGTATAAGACAGGAAGAAAGTTCCAGTGCATCAGAACAAAAAAGGGGTAATCCATATTTAATATCCCACGTTCCTCTCTCCTTTGCACTCACTGCACATCCTGAAAAGAGGGAGATTTGGTGACTGTGGTTGTTTATAAATAGCAACTGTCCAAAAGCCCTGCTCATTACCCTGTGCCTCAAGGCTTTTATTTTATGAATAATGAAAGAAAATAATCAAATTTCTCTTGTTCCAAAGTAATGTAATCGCAAGTCTTGCTGGGCATGAGTTGAAAGTGAATTCCATGAGAAGCCTACAACAGGCGAAGCTAAGCCTCAGGGACTTTCCAGCTCCCTCCGTGGCCTGAGGACCACACAGAGTTCAGGACCACACAGACTCCATGCTGACAATCTGTGTCAATCCGGGCCACCATGCTCTTTGGGGCCATCAGAATAGAACACAGGAACAACTTTTGTCCTTTCATTTTATTTTTAACTTCCCTTTTTCTTTTGATAAGAGCTATTTGGGGAAAGTGCTTTATTATTTATTTCTAAGAGGAAAGGAAATCTTGGTGAGCCTTATGTAAACCTTAGTAATGAAACATTAATTAAGCTGGGAATTTACCAACCACGAGATGACCACAATAATAAAAATACTGAGTCTCGGCACACACAAAGCTTAGCAACAAGGGCAAGCTTTGAAACAAGAGTTTTTTCCATGTGTGAAGCTATACATCACCACAAAGCTTTCTGGGAAAAAAAGCACTACCTAATCTTTTTATCCCCACAACAGAAAAAGAGACTGTGAGTTCATTTCCAAGGTTAAATTTTAATTGATCCAGAAAATAATAATGGTGACCGTTAGGACTTTTTACATATCTATGAAGTGTTAATCTCTGTTCTAAGCAATTGATGAGTATGCTGGTAGGATGTTCGTGACATTGTGACGTTGCTATTTACCCATTTTGCATGAAATGGAGAACAGAAAAGATAATTTGTCTAAAATGATACAGCTGGGAAGAGGCGGGGCAAGATCTAACCTCAGGCCACCTGATATCAGAGATGGTCTCCTGGCCACGGTTCTGCCTCTCCTTGCTGGCATCCTCAGATTCAATTCTCATTAAATGCATTATTTTTGTTCGTGCACAGTACACAATGAATGTACAGCGTTAAAAGAGTATGTGCTAAGGGTGCCTATCCTGTTCTTACACAAGAATTCAATATTACAGGTTAAAATTTTGATGCATTGAAGTGCTGAACCTGACCCAAGTACAGACATATATACAAAGGTACAATAAATGTATAATAAAAACCTAAATTTTTAAATGACATTAAAATATACATTGTAATTATTCCTCTTCAAAATTACTCTCCTCCCTTCAAACACACTCCATCATTTTTAGCAGATTCTCAAACAGCTCTGGAAGTACAGTTTCTTGAATGTCTTCAAAGGTGAGATCAAAAATACCATGAATTCTGCACCAGAGCGCCATCCAATGGGAAGACTGGCTCCTAAAACATCAAGGTGTGTTTTCATCTGTCTTATACATGGGATTTGGCACTTAGCAAAATTTGACTCTTTTCTGGAATCTAAATGAGTATAAAAGGTAAATGAACTTAGGACATTATGACAGAATTTAGGACAACTGGGAAGCCATGAAAACACAACTAAACACAGTTATGAAGAAGGATTTCCATAGCTACTTTAGAAGTGGCAAGAATGAAAGAATAAACACAATCGAAACAAGAGAACATATTTTGAAAGAATTGATGTCAATGTGTCTTTTGCTGTAATAAATTCCACTATGCAAGCCCATCTACTAGGAAATATCTTCAAATAAGAGAACATAGTGTTTTATTATGCAACACCAAGTGAGGTACTAGGTGCACTGTAGTCTGGAATATGTCTTGATCACATCCTACTACATTTTATTCTATAATACTGGTTGTAATTTTTCCTTCTAAGAATGTGCACATAAATGAGAATAGTTTATCAAGGTCTATTCAACATTTTTAAAAAAGGCCGTAACATTTCTCTCCATTGACCTCCATCCCAAACCTGAAGAATCATGGGACTTTTTAAATCTAAATATTCCTTATATCCAGAGTAATTAATAATATTTTACCTTTTTCCCTAAGTAGGCAAGGTTATACCTCTATTAAGAATCCATGTAATTATGTCTGCTTTTCTAAGTTCAAAGGACAAACATATGAAATAATGGTATTGAGGGTTATATCAATCAGTCATGTGGAAGATAATAAAATATTTGAAATCTGATAGAAAGACATTTTTCAAAAATATTCACAGATCTCTAAGACTGCTTGAGAGGAAAATCTTGGCGAATTTTAGCATCAAAGATACATCCACGTAAATGCCTAAGACACTACAGAATGGCTGTATTTGGCAGTAACTGGTGGGAAGTGTCATGCTAAGCAAGCAGAAAGGAATGAAGCCACCAACAGAGACACCTGTTCCATCATAATGAGTGGTAGCTCTCTACTAGATTTTTCAAAGAATCTAAAGAAATAAGCTACATAAAGTGATTGACACATAATGACCCTTCAATATTTCTTAGCCATTATTTTATTATCCCAAGTAGTCCTCATATGTTTTCAATTCAGTGGAAGGGGGCTGAGGGATGTTGCTTAATCACTAAACACTTTTGCCCGTGATGACTGAGATTTATATGAGGCTTAATGCACACGGCCCTAATTTTCTCTCCGTGCTACTGAGGAGAGAAGCTGAATTCTTTGAGGAGACATAAATTGAGGAATAGACAAAGATAATAGAAACACAGGAAGTACCAGGAAGGTTTGGTAGAAGAGACTTGCAATTCCAGATGTCTTGGAGGCTGAAAAACACGGATCACAAGTTGCAATTTAGTGGACCCTCTCTTGAAATAAAAGTAAATATATAAATAAATAATGGGCCAGAGATGTACCTCAGTGTCAAAGCCCTAGTTTCAATTTCAAATATTAAAAATAAAAATCTGTCTCTTTCACATCAAAAATTTGCCATGATCACTGAATGTGTCAGTATCTACTCTATAGAAATATTAAATTCAGACTTAAAGAGCTCACAAAAAATAGGGATTTTTAAAAAGTCCAATATGATTTTCTCATAACATTTCTTCTTGAGCTGTAGATATAGATAACTACATTCACATCATGAAAGGTTAATTACATAAGATATGCTTAGGTTTTATGACAGAGCTCAGCATATTTCTCAACACCCATATGTAAATTGATTATAATTATCTTGAGTGATCATAATCAGTAGCAAGGTAAATGCTCCTAAAGTTAAATCTCCTGAAAATTCAACTTCTGCCTGGGTTGTAGAAATCTGCAAGATTAGACAGGATAAATTGTAATGAGCAAAGTTAGATAAAGTCCAAAATAATAATTATTCTTGAATTCATCAGACAGCTGAAGTCACAGGCAATGAAGTTGCCTGAAATTTAAGAATCAAGCTCTTCTAAGAGCTTAAGGCTCAAGGTACAAAATAATTCAAGAGGGATTAGATTCCAGAAAGGCAATTAATAAAAAATTGTAATTAAATAATAAAGAACAGGTATGATGAATATTAGTTCAGATACCTTGGGAGACCCAGACCTCAGAAGGTTTTAGGTTTGCAGGTTTTTTTTCTACTGACTTCTATGGGTTGTCACAAGAAAGACAATGAGCAAAATGGGTGATTGAAGGAAAGTTTCTATTATCATGCAAGAATGCTATAGGAAGTCGCTGCCCCACTGGGGAGGCACAAAACTTCACACTTTTATCTGAATTGTTCTCCTGTACAGATAGATGGGCAGAAAGCACAGCCTCCTTTCAAGCATGTTGCAGCGCATTCTTTCCACTTAAAACAAAATAACAGCAATAGCATATCTTATAATCAACAGAAATTTACATCTCACAAATCTGGAGACTGGGAAGTCTAAGGTCAAGGCAGCAGAAAGGCCAGTGCTGGTGGCAAGAGCCCACCTCCTGGCTCATAGAGGGGGCCTACTTGCTGAGTTCTCAGATGATCAGAAGAACCAGTGTTTCTTTGGGCAAATTTGATGAGTCATTAATTACTTTCATGAGGAAAGAGTCAACAAGTTTGACCTGCTAATAATACCACCTTGAAAGTTAAGATCTCAACATAGGGATCTGCGAGACACATTCAAATCACGATGAACAGAGAAGTTCATTATGAGTAGCCTAATGGAAGTTCATTATGAGTAGCCTAATGGTAAAGAAGAGACCATTTGGAAAAAGCAGAAAGAAGTCCAAGAGTTCCCACAAATCCGCAGAAGTACTATCACATGGGCAACATGCTTTGTTGATTTAAGACCTGCAGAAGATATAATGCTGTCTGACTGCAGCAGGAAAGAGGGGCTGGGAAAATGAAGAAGCCCCCACCCCCACCCCAAGTGCCAGTCACAAGATCTAACAGTAAGTCCTGGCCAAAAGCAAAAATGCCAGCTGCACTTCTTACTGCCAGCCTAGCAAATGTCAATGCAAATCAACTGCCTTCTGACAGTGGAGGAACAGCAGGTGAGTGGTTAAAATCTTTCGTTAGTACAGAGATGCTCGAATGACAAATGGCTTGGAATGAAATTTTAGCACACAGCAAAGTCAACATGGCCGTTAGCCCCTGTATCAATAAGCACAAGGCAGTGGTCGGCTACTCCTAAGGAAATTTGAATTTCGTGGTGCCTGAGAAGTACTGAAAGCAGCACCAAAAGAAAAACCTCGCTCTGCCAAACAACCACTTGACCATCCATGTTAAGAGCCTTCAAAAAGAGGCAAAGTCATATTCAATTTCAAGATCAAATATCCTTGTACTTCCAGTGAGCATCAATCAATAGCAAGTTACATAAGACAGGCAAGTAAGTGTGAAAAAAAAAAACTTTGTCAAAGACGAAATATATCAATGGAAACAGAAACACAGAATCCAATTGTACAAAATATCCTATACATTTAAAAAATCATGGTTGCTGTTATATAGGAAATTATACACAGATAGATGGAGTATTTCATTGAAGAGATGGAATTCACAAAGCAAGAGTTAAATTGAGCACAGCTAAAGAAATAATCACTTTATGTAAGTGTGTATAATAACACAAATTAAAACGGATAAAGAAAAATGTTTCAAAAATAGAGCACTCAAGAGCTCTTAACTTATGATTAAGGATATCATAAATTTAATTGGTGTTTCAGAAGAACAAGATGGAGAGGACAGAAAAAAATAAAATAAATTCCTTTAAAATTTTCAAAATAGTACAAATATTGAGCTTGGGATTCCAATATACCAAATCTCCCAAGTAAAATGAGATACATGTACATACAGATAGATAAACACAAATATATATTTAAGTTGCTAAACTGGGAAAGAAACAAAGTGACAGAGGGGCGGGGAGGGAGGGAGGGAGGGAGATTGAGAGAGAGAGAGAGAGAGAGAGAGAGAGAGAGAGAGAGAGAATCTTAAATTCAACCAGAAGAAAACAAAGGAATGCTTCTTTAATTTGAATGTTTGTTCCTTCCTAAATCCTTGTGTTGTAATTTTCGCTCCCAATCTCCCAACACAACACTGGTAGGACCTGGAGTCAGATTAAAGGTTTTTTTCCAAGTCATAAACAGCTTGAACCTCACGAACGGATTAAGTTGTTAAATGGAATTGTGAAGATACATTCACTGTCCTCTGTTCTCTTGCCTGTTTTGCCTTTTCACTTCCTCCACTGTGGGTTCACCAGAGGACCTGACCCTAGATCTCAACTTGTCCAGCCTCCACAATTGTGAGAAAAGGAATTTCTGTTCTTAATGATGACTTAGTCTGAAATAGCAATACAAATAGTCTAAGATGGACACATTCCATACAGAAGGACAAGAATTGCCGTCACCCCTCCTCATGACACAAGTCAATCAGGGAGTCAAAAGAATGCCTTATGCAACTTATGATATTGATGGCAGGAAGAGCAGAAAGCCGTCAGCTCAGTATTCTCTAACCAGTAAAATCTTCTTTATAAAATGAAAGTGGCGTAAAGACATTCTGACAAATGATGGAAAAAATTAATTCCATGTAGACACAATATCACAACATAAAATATATTAAGGGAATTCCTATGCTAGATGGAATATGAATGTAAGAGAAACTTAGAAATTATGAACTCTGGAAATTGTTAAAACATGAATGCTACCTTATTTTTAAGGCTTTGTTTTGTTTACTATTGTATACCTAAATGTTTTACCGTAATTATTCATAGAAAATGCTTATAAAACCTGGCGTTTTAGTTTATATTTTATGGCTTCATCACACTACTTTTGTTTTATTTTGCTTTTAAGAGAAAACAATTAGGATCGTGGTTACATTATGTAGATACGCTAAAAAAACCATAAATGAATCCAAATGATTAAGTATTTCTATCTGAACTTCAGTTTCTAGAATTAATAATTATTCTAATTAAGGGGAAAACCTGCTAAATAATGCAAGGTGATTTACAAATAAAATCAAATTTCATTTAAAAATAATGGCAAAAATGAAGAAAAGACTAAAGTACTTTAAATTTTGCTATTGTTCAAGTCAAAGGATGTATTTATTAGCAGCAAGAAACAATTTTAACAGATGTGGGAAGAAGTTCTGTCAACAGTATCATGACCTTGTCTTTGAAACGCAGGCGATAGAAAATGTGCTCCTTTCACGTGGATAAGAATCTGTTGGTGTGTTTCTGTTCTTCAGGAAATCTCTGCAAATGACCTTTTGGCATTTGTATTTTACATCAAAATATGGCTGTGAAGAAATAAACCTCTGATGTCTTTCCATGTGTAACTTATTAAGAATGCATAGAAGATTTTATTTGCAAAATAAAACGCAAAATACCATTTCTTAAAGCTGAAGCCAAAATTATAGCAATAAAATAAAATTTCTCCAGTCCCAATAGTTACTATGTATATTCTCACTACATACATAGCAAGTCAATTATCCTCCTTCAAACTAATACAAAATGGAAAGAGGTACCAGAAATGAGGGATTTAGGATTCTGCTCACTGCATCGTGAGCCTCAAAATCCAGCCAAACCTAGCCTGTTTCTGTTCATTGCATGACTATCTAGAAGGGGTAACTTCTGTGAAAAGAGGAAAATAGGGTAAATAAATAATATAGCATTACAACCATTTAATATAAGGATAAAATATGCCTGATATCTGTATCTTTTTATTATCAATTATCCTGTTAAATCCAGTTCCAAATATTAATGGGAGTAAAACACCAACGCTATTCCTTGAGTTACATCTTGTTCTTTCTTTATCAGTCATTGCTACCTCCGATACCTTGGCTTGGACTCAAGTGCTTTATCAACAAAGCTCAGACGCTGTCACCATGGCTACTGAACCGGCTTTGCTGCTTCAGAGCCATTTTATGAGCGTAGGGCCATGAGAAAAGGCAGAGCTCTTGGGCCTATAGCCTGGTTTTTGTATTTTCTGCACGCATCCTTCTTTCCCGACACTTTCTCTCTCCTCATGGGTCTAATAATTGTGTTCCAAGATCATGTAGCTCATCCTACAGTTATCCAAAATGAGTTTAGACTTTTAGGGAAAATTTGGAAGGTTATTACCACATAATCTTTTCTCTACAGCTAACAAATATTACTAAACATAAAAAGCACAATAAAACAAAGACATTGAGAATAATAACTAGTTTGTGTTCTAGTACAAGAAAAGCAGTAGTGACAGGAAGAAGTTTTAGTCAAGTAGATGGGTTGGTTCATGTATCTTCTTCTAAATGAAGTAAAAGGTATTTTGTTTTTTTATAAAGTAAAGGATATTTTTCTTTTTGTAAAAAGCAAAACAAAAGCCAACAAACAAAAATATACATAATTTTCTCTCTAAAAGAAGAAAAAGTATTTTAGAATATTTGAATAATAAAAACAAACATGGAAATTGAATATAGTGGAGGGTAGATGCAAAGAGATTTATTGCACATTCTTGTTTCATACTCTATAAAATTTTGCTGCTCGTGCATTATATAGTACCATATTACTTTATAAAGTTCATATTATAATGTGTCAGCATTGTTTCATATTTATGGAGAAGCTATTTATAATTCTCTAGTTTTGGGGGGAACAGTCATTTCTCTTTTATAGCTACGTAATGCTTCAAAATTTTATAAAACATACAACTAATTAAATTCAGCAATCCAATTGAATGGCATACATATTCCTTCCTGCCAGTTACATTATTTTTCTCCGGATCCAAAAGAATCATCTGGTTTGCCATCCTTGGACTGGGACTCAGTGATCCATGCATTTGTTTTGCCATCTGGCCTCCTTATTAGTCTCTGACCACAAGAAGTGTTTGGAAAAAATAAAAATAAAAACTGGAAGAAAAAACTGCATACATCCTTTGCAGTTTCATTATAGTGTCAATATTGGTTTCCCATTCCCTGTGTTCTTTGAAAAGGCTTCTGTGCTCTGTAAGACATGTACCTGCAGCACAGGTACTTGATTAATTTGCAGGCTTTCTAGCACCCCTAGAATTGGACATACAATACACGCTTCGGGAACCCTCACCCAGGCCCCAAATCCATGTTTCCACCCCATGTGTGACTCATCTCTGAAGAATTCTTCATTCACACTTCCAATTCAGAATAACTTCAAACTCCTCCCTTTGTTGCTAAACCCTAAATTTACAAGACACTTCTTTGATATATTTTTTTTTACCTTTTCCTATGTTTTCAGTTTCTTTTTTATATTAAACTCTTATTAAAACAACTGTTATGGTATGTGTTTTCCATTCCTCACAGGCTGATAAATTCAATGATCTCAGCCGTGGAAACTCAGTCTCAGGAGAATGGACCTCAGTGTGGCCGGATCTTGCTCAGAAGCACAGTTGGGAGATCTTCACAAAAGGTAAGTAGAATGCTTCAAATCCTCATCAGGTAGTGATGTCAGGAATAATTGCATTATCACATGAGCTTTACAATGATGAAGCAAGCTCATCGGGGGACCAAGTCACAGCTTCATTCAACTGTTAACTGCAGCCAGGATGACTCCCAAGGGTGCTCTGGATCACTTAAAGGAAGAGAACAACAAACTCAGCTCTTTAAATGCAGCTAAAATTAGAGGAAGGTAATGGCAGAAATTCTATGACAATCTTAAACTCTTATTTCTTATAGCCACAGGCCTGGTCTTAATTAAAATAAGACACAATTTTTAATTGAGTGGGCTGCACAATAATAACGATGATGGAATTTGCAGCCTCATCAAGTCTTCTACGTGAAGGTTAGGGAACTGCTTAAGAGAGAGAGGTTATTATAATTTGAAGGACTTGGCAAAGTAGAGAGTCTTCAACCTTCAGTCATAAGTTACCAGGCCAATAGCAGCAGGTTTAGAAACCAACCTTCTCTTTTGAAGATCCTAATATCCTCACCCTGGGGCTGTAAAATACCTGTGTATTCTGAAGACCTTCTTGTAGTGATTCTGTCCATAAATAAGATCAAGAAGTAAATACAAAGTCTGACTACAGAAGAAATAGCTTCTGTATCCAAGCAATTCTGAGGTTTGTGTATTATGTGAGCAAAAGTTTGGAGATGTGATTTAGAATTCAATCTGTGTTTAATTAAAATCACCACGTCCAAACCTAGTTTTTGTCATTTATACTAAATTCTATGTGTACTATTTAGTATTCACAGTGCACACTGATAAATGGTACTAGTGTCATGCATATGCTGAATTATTTTATAAATTATCTCAATTAAGTATACATTTGAGTTACTAGTCGACAAACAAATGCACCTTGAAACCATAATGCCAAGTGAAAGAAATCAGACCCAAAAGATGAAATATCACGTGGGCTCTAGCTAAAAGAAACCTAAAATACAAGTAATTTAAAGGCAAAGAAAAGATACAGTAGAAAAAACAAGGAGGTATTAACAGGTGTACTGTGATCTGAGACGCGGGAGCCAGAGGATCGGAAGTCTAAACCCAACCACTTATTGACTTGGTGAGATCTCATCGTGCAATGCTTAAGTTGTTTAACAAAGATGAAACTGAAACTAATACTTTCATATTTAATGTCACCTATCTATCTACATACAAACAAACACACACACACACACACACACACATGCAAGCACATTCTTAACTCATTTTCAGTGCTTCTATTCTATCTTCTCTTACAATGAATTTGCTCTGAATGACTCGACACATGGCCTGTCCCTATCTGGAAGCCTCAGAGCTGGCTTTCTCCTGGCCATGCTAATGTGCTCTACAATGATCTGGGTATAAGGCAAATTTGAGTAGACTCTACAATGAAGAGGTAAGTCATTACCAAAAAAAAATTTTCTTCCTCCCTCTAAAAATACACATTATTTTATAGACCAGGAAGCAGCAGGTGCATCTGA